>JMRO03000071.1:0-33558 GCA_000743665.3 Scytalidium sp. 3C | reverse complement strand
ATATTTTTATATTATATTTATAATTAAATTAAATTATAAAATATTTTTAAAATTTATAATATTATTAAATTATTATAATTATTCTTAAAAAAATAAAAATATTATATTTTTAAATCCTTAATTTATTTATAATATAAAATAAATTATCTAAAATTAAATTTATTAATATAAAAAATTTCTTAATAAATTTTATTTTTTACTTTAATTTTATATATATTTTAAAATTATAAAATAATTTATATTAAATAATTTAGAAATATAAAATAAATAAAAAAATATATAAATAATAATAATATAATTTTAAATATAATATTTATTAAAATTAAATTTTATTTAATTATTATAATTATTAAGAATAAATATATAATATTAATTTTTAATATATAATTTAATATATAAAATAAAAGTTATTTAAAATTAATTTAATATTAATTTATTATTTAATTATTTTTAGAATTTATATTTATTTTTAAATATAATTAAAAATAATAATATTTATTTTATAATATTTATAATTTTAATAATTATAATTTATTCTTTATTAATTATTTTTATAAAGAAATTTATTAAAATTATTAAATATAATTATTATTTTAATTATAATAATTATATTTAATATAAAATTTATTTTATTAAAATTATAGATATTTTCGTTAAAAACCTTATATTAAATTTTAATATTTATTATTTGTTTAAATTATTTTTATATAAGTTTTAGATTTTTATATTTAATTTATTTATAATTATATTTATATATATAATTAGTTTTAAAAATAAAATAATATTTTAAATAATTATTAAATTAGTTTTTATTTATAAATAAAAGAAATTTAGATTTATTATATTTAATAAATAATATATTAATTATATTTTATATAATTAAAGATTTAAAAAATAATTCTTATTTTATTATAAATATTATTTATTATTTAAATAAATATTTTTTTAATTAAATTATCTTAAAAGTTTTTATATAAGTAATATATTATTTAATTTAATTATAGTAATAATTATTAAATATAATTTAAAGTATATTAAAAATTTATACTATAACTTAAATTAATATAATTTACTTTTTTTTAACGTATTTATAATTAGAAAGATCTTTCCTTTTTACTAGGGATTATTTTTTCAGGGTATTAGAACGTGTTTTAGTTGAATAATAATTGATTAAATTTAAGTTAGTTGATAGAATTAATGATTTGGTGGGGAGGGTGACGGGTGGACCGGGAATTACGTTATTTTCGATACTATAGATATCCTCCTGTACCGGGAGACTATAGCGCTTTCAAGGTCCTGAGGCCTAATGTCACGCAAAGGGCTCGAGGTCAGCTAGCTGGACCGAGTCTACTTGCTCCATACGTTCAATTCAGTTTTCTGTTCTGCTTCCCCCTTATCTACAACCCTTCTTAGCCAGGCCTATCTGAGGGGCTATTACCCATCATGCATGCTTGCAATATAGCTCTCACAGCGTCTGGTAAAAATTCACAATGGCATCTCCCACCAGGCCGTAATTCTGTTTCTTAGCACTTGCATAGCCACTGCCTGAATCCCCGGCCGACTCTATCTCAGCGGCAAGAGAAGAGACCTTGTTGATCAAAGTCGAAGCCACTGTGATATCTACAGTGTTCTTGCCATGGTGCAAGTAGGTAGAGATATCGACAACGGGCTGCCAGATATTTGCCGGTCCAATTTGCCTGTTGTTGATGAAGATATCGATTGTGTCGAAAACTTTTCCTGTGAGATTGAGAAAGGCACCGGCAGCTTCTAGAGGAAGATTACGTTAGATCTTCTATACCTGACCTCGTAAAAAAGATCTGACAGGTCTAGCTTACCTTTATTATTATATTGGAATGAGGTGCTGTATGTCCCAACTCCAGAAACGTTGGCAAGCGAAGGGTCGATCTGCGACCATGGGATCAGAGAGGTTATGTTCCAAGTCGAGGTTTCGTACACTGTCACATATTCTGGATCCGTCTCGGTGATGTTGCTAGGAGGCCCAAAAGATGTGATGCTGAGTTTCCAATCGGTGAGATTAATTGGTGAGGGCACCTTAGATGTTTTCCATACTGCAGGCCCAACATTATACTGTACGTACCGGGTTGTGTTCTGTGTTTCGCGCAGAACAACCAAACCATTCATGACCGTAGGATAAGAGACATCGGTAGAAACTATATGGCGGGAGGGGATACGAACGTCGGAGAATATCCTTTTGCCAAACGCATATATTGTACTACCACTTTCTGGAATGTTAACCGGGATCGTTGTTGATGTACCGTTCTGCGTATACACAGTGACTGGAATAACATCTCCAGTCCAGGCATCAAGATGATACGGTGTTCCGGTAAAAGCAAAAGTAACGTTCAATGTGATGCCGCCTGAGTTACTGTTGTAAAGCCAAATGAAATCGATATCATCCGTCGAATGGTGAAGAGAGTACACGGAAGCTGCCTTCGAGAATGTTGTTGTGGGATAAATACCAAGGCTTTTCAGGGCGGCAACCGCCGCAGCCTCGTCACTTACATACACCACATTCTTAAACGTGAGTAGCTCAGCCATGGTTGATTGAACATATTCGTCGCCGCCGGCAACCAGGTTCGTCGAGGTAGTTGGCCGCGCTTGATAGAAGACCATGGGAAATCCTTGCTTTGCGAATGACAAAATCCGGCTAAATCCGGATGTCTCAATGGAAGTGATATCAGGGAAAATAAATGCCCTATACGCCGCATTGTCAGGGTTCAATTTCCCGTCCCTGATGAAGTTATTCGGGTGTTCCAGACTCATGGTGCTGAGATATTCATAAGAATACCCTGCCTGAACAAAGGAATTACGACTTGTCCCGCTCTTGGATCCGGCATTCCAACTCCAAAATGCCAAATCTAACTTCGCCTTGCCGGACTGGGCAATTAGGAAGTTCCTTGCAATAAAATCGACGATCGGCTTTGAGTGATTCCACTCTGGATCTCGTGGTCCCCACGAGTTCCCATACTGGCTACCGAATGCTGTGTAGCCTGGCCATGTCGTCTCAGCATAATAACCCGAGTAAGAGTATCCGTGGAGATTTATCATATTAACCCCTGCTGCAATTCCAGGAAGGACCTCCGAAAGGATGGTTGGCCATGTAACTTGATATTGGCCACCAGATGCAGCTCCTAATTCCTCGGAAAATATCCCTCCACTAGTTGGTGTATGCACCCCACCGGACATATGTCTCATACCATCTATGTTGTTGCCAAAATCAAGAGACTCTGTTTCAGGAGCGTCACCAGTTGCGGCGACCCCAGCAATATCCATGGATGGTGCTTTGTAGCCATACGGTTGCTGGCTGTATTGAATTCCCAAGGAGTGGGACCACTGAGTGGCTGCCTGTGTATATGCTCGATACCCATCCGTAAGGGAATACTTGTAGTCATTGAGCATCTTCGAAGTGGCAGTGGTGTTATCATACACCCACCGAGATGTGAACAAGCTGGGCAATGCAATACCTGGCCCGTACGGTCGCACGGATTTCCAGCGGTCTCCCATATCTATCCCCCAATGTTCACCTACTCTTCCAAACTCAAGGCTATCCTGCCAAGCGTATGAAGGGCTAGCAAGCTTGGGCAGTAGCCTCTCAACTAGGTCTGTGAAGACATCATTTTTGAAGAATACAGCCGTGACGTTTGCTCCAGCTGCAGAGAAGTGGTCTGTGTAGTAAAGTCCGGCAGAAGCGGGGAATGCAGGGTTACTCCCGTGTGTACCACCAGGAGCCTCCTTGCTAGCAGCGCCCAGCGTCCAAAAAGCAATCAGAATATAAGTTCCGGGATCTGAGGGTGTAATGAAAGAGACAGTACAGTTGCTGGAACCTGTTTTCGGAGGAGGGCAGTCGATCCCATCCGTCAGGTCCGTCATTGATGAATACACTAGAGTCTGCGTTTTGGTAGCAGTTGTACTGTCATTGCTGAGTCTCCCAAGTACAGTAGAGACAAATCTCTACAATTAGTTTTATCAGTATAATCTCAGCGATAGTACCCTTATTCTACGTACCCCACCTGTATATTTTCCAAATGAAGTAGTGTTAATATCTGGTATTGGGCCATTGTAAGACACGTTGGGGTTGAAATATTGGAATCCGTAGACCTATGGCATCCAGTGAGCGCGAGGAACAAGATAGAGAGATTAAGATGAAAGCATACCACCCCTGTTTCAAGGCCCGGATCTGTTCTCGGATTGAAAGACGTAACCGCCGCTCCGCCAGACGCTGCTCCAATACAGAAATCAAGGTGCATACCGAAGTCTACTGCATTCTCAACAAGAGCTTCAAATACAGCGGACCAATTGCCGGATCCAATGCTATAATAGGACGGATCTTCAATTGTTTGGCCATGGTAATTAGCAAAATCCAAGACTTCTGCGCCTCCGAAGCCCGTATTCTTCAGTTGCAATAGGTCGTATCGACCAACAGCTGGATCAAAATCAAATGCATCTTTGATCCAATATCTCGTCTTTGGACGTGCGGTAGAAGGAGGATTTGCAAAAACTGATGTAGTAAAGGATTGGTCTCGTTTATGCTGGTTCACTCGTACTTCAGGAAGAGCGCTAACTGAGAGAATGAAGAGCGCTAACAAGCAACTAAAAATCATTATTTTCTTTTATAGAGAAGTTACTGCACAGTAGTTATAATTGCTTTATGGTGAGTGCTTTTTGGGATCATGTCGGAAGGAGATATAAGAGTAATATATATACTGGTGAATCCAGAGTGACAACGAGAAAGTTATTGACTTTTTTATTCCCCGCTACATGTACTTCGAGGTCAAATTAGCCATCCCGGGTAATCAATGTGGAGAATATGGGGAATTCCACTGAAATTTCTGCAGTTCTGCATCATGAGATGGTGGGCAGCATTTTCTCGGTCGGTAATCATTGCACCGAACTGAGAACTGAGTTGATATCTCCAAGTTATTGCAAAAAGGGATATCCCAATAATAGTACTAAGGCCTCAGATGATGGTGCACAATACTGATTTGTCGTATACCCAGTTATATCTCGGTCAGATTGTATCCCGAAGTTAACAGACTAAATTAGGATATAGATTCTTTTAAGGAGAGATTCGGTGGAAGTAATGCCGAACAGTTGTTTCTTAGCATATCTGGTCAGAATATTCGAGGTCAGTTTCCAACCGATATACTTAACAGTCTGCTAATTTCCTATCTTCAGTGTTCAGAACAGCCTTTGCATAGACCAGAGGTCGCTTCGCAATAGACCGAGGAATGAAATGGCGCAATCTGTGTAATATTGCCGGAAATCTACTTCCATTATGGTCGGTGACTAGAAGGAACAGTGGAGCAAGGATGTAAGCTAATAAAAAGTGCGAAGAGAAGAAGAATACTCCTTGATATGGACATAGTTCAGATAATTCTTTCATAAGTGCTAGATAAAATGGGTTCTCCAGACTGTATTTACGAGTTATTTCCAATAGCTGAGGTTTAGAGATTTGTGATTCTTCTCAATATCGCTAATATCTGCGCTCACACTTTGGGGAATCTACTTTTTGTTATTTGTTCACCTCCTGAAGGAGTTTCCGTAACATACATCCATGGATACAGTTAATCAGACAAGCGATGCATATTGACATTCCATTGGCAAACAAAGGACTTAGCACTAAGGAACAATGCATCGATAGCTATTATTAAAGCTACTTCTCTATAAGTTTTTGTGGAGAACAAATGCTGAATCTAGTATGTTTACATCGTCTCTCTGAATTAACAGAAAAGCCACTTGTAATATTTCAGTTCTTCTGACAGAAAAAACCACTACCAACTTAAATTACCCTTGTCTCCACCAGTAAGAGCAAAGATATTGAGCAATGACGTGTTGAATTGATTTTGTTATAAATCCAATTCATCAAAGGAAGATCGGAATTCTTTTATAAAGACTCGGTGTGGTTCGGGCAATAATGAACAGCTGAAGGTTGGTTAAGCTTGTTTTATACGCTAAGCTGAATCCTCGTTTTTGTCCATATCTTGTCAGCCTTGAAGAAGGGTTGAGGTACTGAATTACACTTACTATAACCCTTCTAGGGTATTTTCACCTAATCTTTGAAGACGTATTGGTTGAGTGATATTCTTGAAATCACCCAAGGTTAAATGCAGCTCTGAAAAGCTAGGCTCTAAATCACTCAATATTTGTGTATTAACAGCTTCTGACTGCTAGATGATAATATGACATCGCTGTCTCATTCATCCAATGACGGAATACTATGAGCTGCGTGAGCTACAAGAGGTGTTGAGACTGCATGTAAAGTTGTTGTGCCTAGGATTCAAAGCCTGAAGCATCCACGAACCTGAAATTGCCTTTTTTCTTTCTTCTTTGATGCTACTCTGCTCATTTCACAACCACAATTTTAAGAGCATAATTGCGCTTTTTTTTTACTTTGATTTTAGAAGCCTTTTCACCTTTCGAATCATGGTAACAGCTCGATCACAGTCATACATGACTGGGTATGGGTTTGAGCCTTGAATGGGAGAGGCGTATCCGTTCAGCCCCGATATTCCCCGAGATACCATGAAAAAATCACTGAAGCTACACCATGCCATGGGTTACTGGAAAACGGTTGTGCAAGCAAAGCGTGGAAGATAAACAAGAGTTCCACCACTCCCGCCCCCTACCCCGCACCCACGTTCGACCCCTGTGCGGTATTGAAGCTCGGACCGAGATCCAATCAGCTCGGCTGTATCTAGACATACAGGGACAGAGTAGTCCAGTCCCTCGTATGCTCCATTCCTGACCCTCCCCCCTCCACCAACTCACTCCAACAGTCCTTGTGGCTGAAATGCAGGGTCTGGAGCTCTGGGGCAGCTGGCTGAAGGAGCATGTGCAACAACTGACTAGGAACAACGCCCGTTCTTATCCACAGCATGCATAAGAGGTGATGCATGGAACCAACCCGGCACCCCTGCCTGGATTAGCTTGAGGGAAGCAGGGTAAAGGGAGCTTAGAGACCCATGAATGCTTTGCCGAAGCTTTAAGCTGGTTAATGGTTTCGCCTGTACCCGTCCCCGAGATGTCCGACACTTAATCCGAACTCAGGCACTAATACGCAGCACTAGCCCGAGAGGAAGACCTGGCCCCGCTTTGTTCGGGCATAGTTGTCCGATGCTCTTCCCTCATAATCTTACGGCTCATGGGAACAAGAGCGGTCCCCGGAAATTGCAGTCTTAACCCAGAAAGCGTAATATTGCCGAGGTTTACTCTAACAAGTTGCCGGAGGAATTGGTCCGGGGGAAGCGGTGAAGACTGTCAGGCTGGCTGGAGGGACCTGACATCATGTTTGGTTCCACTAATAGTGCACCGGTAGAGATATAAGAGATATCCCTTTGGGAGCACTATTAGCTAGTGCCTTAGCAGCAATTACTGCATTGATCTTAAGCAACATCGGTGTGCAAGAGAAGGCGCTCCAGTTCTCCACAAATTCGGTTTTCCTGTCAGCATCGCTATAACGTTTCTCTACGACGCCAACCAATCTTAAACAACTTTATTAGTAGTGATGAATCTGAGGGGACCGAACGTTTTTCCAGGGTATATATCCGTCACTCCTATCCTAGATCGCATTTCTAAATTGGCTGAGGTTGCTTCTCAAGACGGCATTGCTGTCTCATAGGTTTAATTGTGTTGGGAGCTATGACGTGGGTCGCTCATGCGGCCCCGCGTATTAGCAACATACAACCGGAGACATCCACGCTTGGCGCTTTAGCAACTGTGTTTCAGCTCTCTAGCGAGCCTGCTGCGAACAATATCAAGCTGGATTGGAGTCTTGCGCCAGATGCTTCGCGCTACAAGATATTCCGGTCTTCGAATCGTGATCGTACTTTTCGTCAAGTCGCGACTACTCTCGGAAATACGTTCGATGACTATAGTCTATCGATTGGAGAAACATACTACTACCAGGTCTTGGCCGCAGCGAGCAATGGAACTGTACTTGGCAGATCTATTGAAACTAACGCCAGGACATTCATAGCAAGAGCTGATTATGACTTATACAACAACACGGCAGAACAATCCTTGATTATAAAATCGAGTTTAGAATCGCGAGGAATTTACTATCAATACAATTTTGAGTCGGACAACAATGGATTTTTACAGCTCGTTCAGCAAACCTCGACTGACGGTTACAACTTCTCTGGTAGTTATGTGGTCCTCAACCGCTCAGAGGTCTGCGGATCAGTTGCTGGAGGATACTGCATCCTCCAATCCGCGAATATTGTCAAGAATCCAACAACGGGTATGTTTGTTTTGTGGGCACATCTTGAAAATAATGTGAACTATAATCTTGCCCAAGTTGCGGTTGCACAAGCCGTCCCAGGAGACTTGTTTACATTTATCGGCACATACCAACCTGAGGGTCAACAGTCTCGTGACCTGACCTTTTTCGAGGATGTTGACGGCTCTGGTTATCTGATATCGGCCGCAAATAATAACCGAGACCTTAATCTTTATCTATTAGCATCGAACTGGACTACGATCGTTTCCTGGTCAGCGACTCTTCTTGCGGGCCAATCACGAGAGGCACCAGCAATGGTGCGCATAGATGATTATTACTACCTTTTCACATCCGATACCGCCGGGTGGTATCCCAGCGGAGGGCAGTATATCTCAGCATTGGATATTGGAGGACCATGGAGCGAATCTCGCAATATTGGCAACATTGCAAACTTTGGCGCTCAATCAGGCGGCATTGTCGCTTTCGGAAATCAACACGCTATGATAGCGAATCTTTGGGCTGCTGAGTGGAAAGATTCGACATTGCCTAATTCTCAACGAATGTTGCCAATTACATTTAATAGGGGATACGCATCATATGGATTTTACGAAACAGTGAAGTATAGTCCTACCAATGGGCTGGTCCCAGTACAATCAGGGAGGGTTCTATCAATAGGTAAACCTGTCAGCGATAGCGGGTTGAGTACCGATGCTCCGGGAGACAACATTACATATGCTGCTGACAAGGCTAATGATGGAATCCAAACTGATACAAACAACTACTATCAATCTACCTCAGTACCCTTTTATTGGCAGGTCGATCTGGAAAACAACGTATCAGTGTCTCAATTTGACATGACTACAAAGCTAGTCAAGGGCTCCGAGACATATTACTCATACTTGATTTTTGGCAGTAGAGACGGTTCTCATTATACTCAGATTTTTAATGGATCAGAGAATACTCTTGTAGGGTTTGTTAGCAATAAAATCCATAGCCGGGATGAGTTTCGCTATATCAGGGTCAACGTATCCAAGGTGGTCAATATCCAAAATGGCCACGAGGCTGACTGGGCTCGAGGAATCGATGAGTTTCTGATATATGGCTCTGTGCCGGGCAGCGCCCGCTCGTACATCCGCTCCGCCTCCGCGAGCTTGACCTGGTCAGAATAGAGAAGGCCTAGAGCGTGGAATGCCTATTCTATGTCATTTTCTGCAGCTAAGTTATTTGAAACGATATATAAATATCTAGTTGCATATTGAATCGCTGTGTCAACCAAAACCGGATATTATCTTTTTCTAGAACATGAAATAAATTTTATTACTGTTTTAGTTAAATTATAATTTTATTCTTTATTCAAAACAGATATTATTATAAATAAATATATCTATAAATAGAATATTATTATAACTTAATTTATTTTTGCAAAAATATATTTACTTCTATTAGTCTATAATTAATAAATATTCGTATTATTATTAGTTCACCTATAAGCATATAATATAGTATATATCTATACGTAATATACTAGTTGTACTTATAATTATTATTGTTACTCCTTCTATAGGAGAAATATAATATAAAGTTATAGATATTTGTATCTTAATTAGGACTAGTTTATATTATATATATTACTTATATATCTATATTCAGTAATATATTATAATAGGTCTTTATAGTATATTGCTAGAATATACCACGTGATATAGATCTCTCGTAGAGCTATTCGAAGATATAGTAGTTGTACATAAGAAGTACTACTCTAATCGAGTTTGCAACGTTACTATAATAGACTTATACTTAAGAATATTAATTGAAGTTGAGTACGAAACTCTTATTTACTTGGTAATGAGTATATATTATATAAATAATAAACTCCTATAAACCTTGGATAAACTCCCAAAATCTAAACTCTTGAATTTTGACTAAATCCTAAAGATATAAGGTCTATTATATAACTGTCTTAACTTTATTTCTCTAGCGAAGTTTTTGTCTGATACCTTTCAACTAATATAGATTTTCTATATCTTGAATAATCTTATAATACTATTCCTTTTCTAAATTTAGGGTTGTTCTAATACTTAAATTATAAAATCAAGATATCTGCAGTTTCTTATAGTTTTCCTTTTTTTTTTATCATACTATTTGTACAATTTAAAAAATACAAAAAATATCTAAAATTAACTTTAATAATTGAAAGAACTGGTTATTCTACAATATTTTACTTATATTGCGAGAAATATTCAAAAGAATATATTATAACCTAGAATTTGAAAAAATACAATAAATATATTTGTTTAAATTAATTGTACAACGTTACTAATTTAAATACTGTCAGTTCACCTGTAAGCACGTAGTACGGTACGTATCCATACGTAATATACTAGTTGTACTTATAATTGATGATGCTCCTCCTGTAGGAGGAGTGCGACGCGAAGCTGTAGGTGCTCGTATCCTAATCGGAACTAGCTTATATTGCATGTACTATTCATGTACCTACGTTCAGTGATATACAAACACTAGAGCTACTTTAAAAGTGGTTGAACACCGTAAGTAACTCTAAATAATCAAATTTCATTAAGTTTTCTTAGTTGAATACTAATTTCTTAATCGGGACTAGTTCCTTAATTTCTTTTTTTTTTATTCTCGTTTTTCCCAGTGATTTTATCACGTTTTATTTATTCTATAACCTCTAATTGTATTTTATTTGTATCTAAGAGCTGTTTCAAGGCGTTTGATAGCTTCTTTTTCGTTATAGAGTCAGCAAGATTCGTTGTTCTTTGAATCTATCGTACTTCAGTGATTTGACGTTGTTTATAAACTTATCGAAAATATATTACATCGATTATGAAGTGTTTTTCCTAAGTGATTCTTAGTTTAATGAAACAATCATACAATAACTTTGAATCCGTGTAGTTTATAAATAATAAATCGATTTCTAGTATCTTTTCGATAGTTAATTTAACTACTGTTCTTATATCGAATCCATGAATTATTATATAAAATTTAGAAACTAATATGTTTCAAGTAATTTTTTTGTATTTGATTAAAAACTGATAAAATATATTCCTGTTTTTCTCTTCATTTACTAGTACTATAACATAATTAATCTAAGAAAATAAATCTTTGTTATTTGCGAATAAAATATTTGTAAACACTAGTAGTTATAACAAATTCTCGTCCAATTTGACAAATTTCAAACCTTTGATAGTATTTTAGATTTGCTATTAGAGACACTTATTCAAAGCTTTAATGTCTTTTTCCTCTAGTTCAATTACTTGAGCTACTATTGATAAGTCATAAACAATTTTAAATTAATAAACTAAAGCAATATATATTTCCTTAGTATATTATGTTATAAACTGTTATTTTATAATAAGGTTTTTCTGTGTTGTTTTTCGTAAATTAATTGTAATTATAGGTCTATTAGTTACAAGTTATAAGTTAATATAATAGTATTCTTGAGTAAATATAACAATTGTATCCTTCAGTTATATAATACTACTGTTAAATTTAATTCCTTTGTTTTTAGTTAATATCTCGCGTTCTTTTGTTAAGAATTTGGCTTTTTCCAGTTGTTCTTATTCGAATTAAACAAATTAAGTATTTGTAATAATCAAAGTATTATCTATTTGAAGTCCTACAACACTAAACAATTCCTTGTTATACAATAAACAAATATTATACGTTAACTATTCTATAGTAAAAACGTTGATATAATAAAAATAATATATCTAGTACCAGTAGTTTCCTGATTCAGGGATTCTGTAAAATAACTGCAAAACCTGTACAATTGTTCTAACAAATACTCCGAAAAATCAAGTTAGTTTAAGAAGTATTCGAATATATATATAGCGATTTAAACATGTAAATAATTGTATATACACTTGTGTAATATCTCGTAGATACAAGTGTATATATCCGTGTTTTATAAGGACGATATAAAGTATAATTCGCTAGCTAATATATTAAATTATAAATAATTAAGTTAAAACTTGATGTTTTTCAATATCGTTATAAACTTATACAACAAAATATAACTTCTCATAGATTTGTTCCGTTTTTTTATTTTTGATTTTGTCAATAAACTTTATATCGAATATAAGTATATTATTTAGTATATCTTTGAAGTCTACGAGTTCAAACATTTTTCTGTTAATCAAATTTGTGAGTTTATTATTACTTAAGTTTGTATATTAGTGTTATTCCTGTAAAAAAACAATAATATCATTGTATAATATATTATAGTTTAAATTGTATTCGATATCATTTTGTAAGAAAACAATGATTGAAAAGTATTTGCGAAGTCTTCTTTATCTACGTTTGATAAGTTGTTCTTGTAGTTGTAATAATTAAACAACAATAATATTATTATTTGTTTCTTTTATATTATCTTAATTAGAGTTAATTATAAGTTCCGGTAACTCAATTCTTTTTATATTTTTTATAGAAGTAAAATATAGTTTTACAAATATAAATTTGAAAAATGTGTTTCTGTAAGATAGTGCTAATATACATGTTTCATTGTTTGTGCTAACAAAATTATATGATCTATTCTAGTAACTTTTTTAAATAGTAACTTTTTTTCTTTATACAAGTACTAGTGAATTCAGTATTAATTCATAGATATTATTTATATTTGGGCTATTGCATTTGTTAAAAGTGTCTTGAATCTGATGTTTTACCCTAATACTATTAATTTCTTCTATAATTTTTTTAAATATTATAATTCTTTATATTACAGTTGCTGAAAGAGTGTCAAATTCACTTATTCGCAAATAAATATTATAAACTAAGAGTATAAAGACAAATTTGTCAAATTTTGCTGAATCGTTGACAATTTTAAATACCATTTGTAAAGCTATATTTCTGTTAAAATCAGGGATCTCAGTTGCAATAATTTGATAAGCACGTTATACGTAAACGTAGTATTGTTTAACGATTCCAACGGAGTTATGAGCTTTTATAGAGACAGTTTTCAAAGTAATTCCTATAGTTGTAGTATGTTATTGAAGTTCTTTGTTAACGAAGTTTTTTCCGGTATCAGTAACGATTTAATCAAGAGATCTTAAATAAATGTTTATTTAACATGTTCGTAAAATATCTCAGGTGTGTTTTGTACTAATATTTAGGAGCTATTTTCTTGTTTAGTAACGTGTTCCTTTGTTAACAACGTATAATACAAGTTTTCCTCTTATATAAAAAATATCAACGATAATAAAATAATTAAAATTAACGTCGTCACGAAAATTAAATTTGAATTTTCTTAGCGATTTCCTATGACGTTGACAGTGAGTACAGTACTTTGTAAAATATTCCAAAGTTTGTTTATCGATATCGTAGCTTGTTTAGTCTAATATCTTCTGGAGTTTACTTACTAAAAAGTGTTTAAAACAACGATGTAGACACTGTAATTCAATGTTTATCAAATAACAAAAGTTCTGTTCCAGAAATTCGACAATAAAGGACTGTAATAACATGTTTTATACAAGGAAAACATGTTCAAATCGTCGTATGACTAGTATATTTTCTTTTGATATTATGAGATTATTTTTAAAGTTATTGAAATATATACCTAGTTTATCTATATCCAATAAACAAAATAAGAAAAGTATATCAGCGTAAATAACGTAGAATTATATCTTTCCAATAGGTATAGCAACTGTGATTGAATTTATAAAAGATAAAGCTTTTCTTTTGCCAAATTTTACTGTTACAATCTCTTGTGTAGAATTGTCAAATACTACAGTACTATTGAACTGTTGTAATACTTGAAATTGATCGTAACCGGCTGTGGAGTATTGAGCAATACCTGTATCAACTAAGATTCTGTAGAATTATTTCGAATTATATCTTTTGATATTAAATGTGTTAAAGATCTTTGCAAGTGATTCAAAGATTTCTGAGACATAGTCCCAGTGATCTGTACTAGTGGTAGGTATAGTATTAGCTGTGAGCTAATGTATAAAAGCTTTGTTAGCTAACTCTATAATAACAAAAGTAGCTAATTCAATCAAGAATCCTTCGAATAAAGTGAAGAAAATAAAAGTTATAGTCTAAGGTTAATCGGGTTTATTTTTAGAATTGTCGTTAACAAACAAAGTTTCAAAAGTAGAACCTAATTCTTCTTTAGGTTTTTCGTCTTTTAAATCGATTATATATTACCTGAATCGATTGTTGAAATGTTTTTCGGAGTTACGGGTTCTGAAGTTGAATTTGCTTATATATCAAGTTCTAAATTGAGCCTTTTCTTTCTCTTGTTCTTGAGGAATATAGTTCTATAAATGGTATTTTTCTTGCTTGTACACAAAGCATCTTCTTAATAGTTAACAGTGAAAAAATATTAAATAATTTCGTCTGCTGAATTAACAGTTGTTTACATTATAATTGTCTGTTACAATTTTATAACAACGATCTATAAAATAAACTTCATTACTTGTTCCCTAGCTATGTTCTTTTTTGTATAATAAGATAAATGATTAGAGTTTGTGAATCAACTCTCTTAAATTTAATAATAGATCTGTGATTGTATATTTGCAAATAGAGAAACTTTCGCAAGCTATGATTAATTTATCGTAGAGAAATTTAATAGTTTAAAATATTAATTTAAGTCTATGTTAAAACTTTGTAAGTTTGTTGACAAATAACTGTACGTTTTCGAATGTTGATTTCTCTGGATTTTTAGCGATAACTGAAGTTAAAGTAATGTTATTTTATTCGTTTAAGTTTCGATGATTGTATGAAAGTTTTTCGAAATAGTTGCGAAAGTTAATATATACTTCTCCGAATATACGTTGAAATAGTCTGAATGTGATCTTTTACTAATCTTTTTAATATAGCTGAAAATACTTTTATAAAAGCTTCCTCTGGTAGATTTACTTTATCACAGATATTTTTGAAGTTTGATAATTTATTATCAAAACTATTGTTGTAATTATCGTATTTATCGTCTTCGGTGATAAATTTGCTAATTTCAATAACTTGTTTTATAGTTATAATCGAGTATATAAAGTTAATTTAGTAGTTTAAACTACGTTATTTATGATGTTGATTTTGAGTATATCGTTTATAGTATTTACTTTAAAGAGTTATAACAGTATTTGATTCTTGGCTTTCATATGTTTGAGTAAATATTTAAAAATTGTTTAACGGATCTATAAGGAATATAAGTTAAGATTATTCGATAATTGTAGAAGTGATAATGCTTTTGTTAAGATCTTGTTTAGTATTCAAATAATCTTCTTTGGTTTATGGCAATTGTTCTTCTTCTTTCAAAATTTCTACTAGAACTTGAGGGATTGTTATATTTCTGCTGTTGGGTAGTATCTGTACACTACTACAATAGAAACATTTATATAAGTCCTGTAGCTCGCCTGTAGGAATTTCCTTAAAGGTTTCGATTATAAAATCTTTGAAATCTTCTTAGAATAATTCTCAAAAGTTTGTATTACTTCTCTTATTAAAGTAATACTCGTAGACTTTAGTTATTAGGAAATCGAGTTAATCGTCTGGTTCAGTATCCTTGACTTTGATTCCTTGTCTCTATTTCTTGATTTGTTTTCTTTATTTTATATCTCTTTTAGTTGTTACTATATTTCTGTTGTTCCTGAGTTTTTTATGTTACAATACAGCGTTACTGTATATATTACAAATGTATAACAATTTACAAACTGGTACTAAGCTCAAAGTACTTGAGTAACTTTAAAACAAAATTGGTTACACGTGAATACAACGTGTATTTATTCTCAGGTAATATATTTATAATCTCAGAAACTTAGTTAGATGTTTCTAGAAACACCAGTAGTTTTTTGGTTTTCTTTATATATATGTTCTGTTAGCTCCTCAATTCCTTCCCTTATGTATTCGCAAAAAAATCATAGGTTCGAGCAAAAGTAATAGTTGTTAATATAAAATGTTTTTAACGTATTTTTCGATTTACAAAAGAATATATAAAAGGTATAATATATAAATCAAAGTATAAATGTAAAATAAAATATAAAAAAACGTATAATAGGTGGTTTTTGAATAAAATAAAAGTTTAAAAACTGACTATATAATTATATAAAGGAACTACCGAATATCCAGTTCAACAAGTTGTAATCTTAGTAAAAAACAGTATATTTCTTTCAGAGATATATCATTTTCTCCCTTCGACTAGAGAGTGTTTTATTCAACAAGAGGACCACCGAATATCTAGCCCAATATCCTGTGAATTCTCGAGATTTAACTGTGTTAAAGGACTACCGAATGTCTAGCTTAACGTGCTATAATCTCTTGATTTGTATGTATAAACTAATCAATGTTGGTTCACCTGTAAATACGTAGTACAGTATATATTTATACGTAATATACTAGTTGTGTTTATAATTGATGATGCTCCTTCTATAGGAAGAGTGTGACGCAAAGCTGTAGGTGCTCGCATGCTAATCGGGACTAGCTTATACTGCACGTGCTACTCACGTGCCTGCGTTCAGTGATATACAAACAAATACGAAAAGTTTCAAATCTTTTTTAGCTGAGTAAAAATATCTTAATCGCGAAAACAAAAGACAATTTCTAAATTTCTTCATTTTCAATAACAAAAGAAATTTCTTCGGAAATATATTATTAAAATAATTTGTCGTAATATAAAAACAATAGATAAATTAGATAAATTAGAAAAGAAAGAAAAAAAACAAAAGGAACAAAAGGAAATATAAACGTTAAACATTAATATTATCTTATTATCTAAAATCTTCTTTGACGAAACTTCGTTATTTTTTTTATTAAATTTGTTTTAGTTTTTTCTTGTAAATAACAGTAATATTTTGTTAACATCTTTTAAAAATTCTTAAAATATATATATAATTCTTACGAGTTATTTAAGTCTAGATACTTTTTTATTTGATAAAATACTGAATTTTTTATTTAATAAATTTGAAATCGAATATTTCTTTAATTTTTTATTTTTCTTATTTGTTAATTTCGAGTTCTTTATCTAATATTTGTAATATATTAAATAATACTAATTCTAATAATAAAATATAAAATATAAAATAAATCTTTATAATTTCCGGTAATTTTAGTTTAAATATAATTAACTTATATATTTTTTCAATTTCAAAAAGTTTAATTTTCTTTTAATCTAATTTTTTATTTAGTTATTTTATTTTAATATTAATTCGTAAAAAATAAACTTTATTTTTTTTCTTAAATATAAATTTTATATTATATCGTATATTATAATACTATCGTATTTTTTGTTTTATAAACTTAAGTTTTGTTTTCAATTACTTATAAATTTACTTTATATCTATTACTATTATTTTTACTTTTACTAAATAACTTTTTATTTTTTTAGTTATTTATAGTTTACTAAATTTATAACTGTAATTCGCGAAGAATAATAATATTTTTATTATTTCATATATTATATTATTATAAATTATTATATTAATAACAAAAAATTAACCTAATTATCTTACTGATAATTGATATAACTTTATAAGTAAATCTCGAATATCTAAGTTACTTATTTAGTTTATTTATTAATTTTTAAATAAAATATAATAAATAATACTTTATCTATACTTATTATTTTAGTAAATATTTCCTAAAACTTCGATATAAATAATTTATCTTTGTCAGAAATAATTTTCTTTGAAGTCTTATAATTAATAACTATATATCGTACAAAAATCTGTGCAAGAATATTTATGTTATAGTTTTCTTTTTATAACAAGAATATTTTATATTTGGTTAATTATTCTACGACTATTAGTATCAAATTATATTCTTATCTTATAATAGTTTCTTTTGAAATAAGTAATTTTATAATAAAATCCTACGATATATATTTTTGGAGTTCTTCTAATACTTCTACTAACTATAGTAGTTTATAAACTTTGTATTTAAATATCTTTGTTTTGTAATATATATTATAGTTCCTAATAACTTCCTTAGTTATACGTGTTAAATTTAGTATAAAATACCCTTGGATTATCTTTTAGTAAATTTTATTAATTCTCTAATACTTATATATTAGTAATTTATGTTATTCTTTAACGAATTCCGAGGCTAAATTTAATAAAATCTATAACTGTCCTTAATATAATAAAACGTTGGAATATTTTTCAACTTTTTCTTATATAAATTTATTAATTAAAGATTTTCGCTAGTTTTATTAAATTATATAATCGATTTTTTCTTGTTGAATTTTTTTATAGATTTGTTTGATCTAATAGTTGTTTTTAATGTAATTAATTACTGATATTTATATATAATTATATATAATATCGTTTTTGTCGTTTTTCAAAATAACTTAAGATACTAGTTTTATTTTTTCCAAATATTTTAGTCTTTTATTAAACACATTTGCTTGAACGTTCTCAGATCCTTTAATATACCAAATTCTGAAATTAAATTAGAATATAAATTTTAATTATCTAATTTACTATTGATTCAATTCTTTAGTTATCGTAAAATATATAAGGTTTTTATAATTTGTAAAAACTTTGATCTTATAAACAATTTCCGATAAATAAATCTTTTATTCTTTGAACGTATCTATTATAATTAGTAACTCCTTATCGTATATCTTATAATTGAGTTTTACAGCTGTGAATTTTCGCGAGTAGAATATAACTACTCTTCATTTGTTCTGTTTATTTTATTAATTAAAAACCGTTTCTAAAACAAAATCTAAAATATTTGTTTTAATCTAAATTTTTTTTTCTAAATTGAATATAACTATTGTGGTAGGGATATATAGATGATGACTAAGATATAGATTGAGCCTGTAGATAAATAGACTGAGCCTCGCAAGCCAGTGAACAATCAACTTTTTTCTATCTTTTATATTAGGACTAGTTCCTCGGTTTTTCCTCTGCGCGCTTTTGTGCTGTGTTTTAGGTATTTGGATTACTTGGTTTTCTACTTATTTATGTGCTGTATATACTAATTGTACAGACATCACACGCTCTTATATTAGTAATTTACGCAAGGACAATTGTTGGTTACTATAATAAGTAACGAAGTCAAAAATAACGCTCGCGAACACACGACGAAAACATTGTTTGCGGTAGGTATACGGAAAGACCCCGAAAAACTCAGGAGAAAATGCAGGAGAATCTCGGGTTAATAAAAGGTTTTTGGCTAAGTAACAGATAATCATCAGCTCAAAAGTTAAAGCGAAAAGAAATGAGATTGATTTACAAAATAACTGTTTTTACAAAGAAACTCGGACAATTTACGAAAAACAACGAGTTAGAACAGAAAAGAAAAACGAAGGAAATAAGTAATTGGAATTATACAAGAAAAACAACGAGAAAAAAAAAAGTAATACGATTTTTAAAACTTTGTCTTAGAAGTATCAGTGTTCTATAACCCGAAATAAGAAAATTATCGACTGCGAAAGCTAGTAATCTACGAGAGAAAGACGGTAACTAACAAGATTTGTTAGTGTAAGTAC
This sequence comes from Scytalidium sp. 3C, assembly GCA_000743665.3. NCBI lineage: Eukaryota > Fungi > Ascomycota > Leotiomycetes > Scytalidium > Scytalidium sp. 3C. The sequence continues at coordinate 13,873 of JMRO03000071.1, read as the reverse complement.
ATGAGTAAAAAACTTAGAAGAAAAATCTAAGCCGAAAAAGCTATTTAAAGAAGCTTTAAGAGAAAGATTGAAAACAATAACTTACTTTTTTTTTTTTTTTTNATATTAGTTTTTCTCGTAACAAATTAGATAATGTTCCAAAGCTACGAAAATTTTGAAAATATTAATATCAAACACCAAAAGCTAAGACTAGTGGTTCTTGGTGGTGATCCTGTGTTAGGAGAACTTATAATATTAACTTTTAACTCGGAAAAATCTTTGGAAACAAGTTTCTTAAACTGAGAAATCGAAGTCAATATAGCTGGAATTGAAGGTTTCGGTCAACTATAAGAAAAGATAAGACCTCAGGTCTTAGGACTACAATTTACTTATATAAACAAAGCAATATACGTCAATCTATATTTACTTAGAATACTATATTTCGAAAGAGTAAATATTATAGATTTTGTAGATATACTTAAAGATGAATTGGATAAGATAAGAAACCTATTGTCGGATAAAGAAAAAATAAAAGAACTTCTTCAATATTATGATATCAAAACGCGACGAATCATCAAAATAATACTAGAATAGAATATAAAAAAATAAGCTTTGTTCAAAAAAGCATTGTTTCAAAAATTCAGAAATGAAAATCTGCGTCAACGACAACTGTTATTTGAATACTTGCTAACTTTCAAAAATAAAAAAAAAAGTAATAGATAATCTAAGAGTATACACTAAGGAATACCGACAAATTGCGAACTATTTGTTAGATCGAAAAAAAATAACAGAGTATAAAATAAAATTGTATTATTTACAAGGACTTCTTTAGCAAATAAACTAGAAACTAATCGAGAAAACCAAAGTAAACCAAAGAAATAAATTTAGTATAAAATTCGACACGTTTTATAAGAAATTCATAAAATAAGACAATATCAACAACACTTTCCGGATAATTGAAAACAACTCCAAAGGAAAGGAAAACATCGAAGAAGTTATCAACTATTATAATCAAAATTTAAAGATTACTAAAGAATAAAGATTCTAACCTCCGATTATTAAAAACAATCGACTGAGCGATTCAGGTATAGTATTTAGTACTGCAACAGAAAACAAAATAATAGAAGGATTAACGAAAGCTTTCGAAGTTCTTGCGTTTCAGATAATAGTTCGAGCTAAAGTATCTTAAAAAAACACTGTCTCGAAAAAGGTATATGAAAGAGCAGGTTCTCGAGCTGAACTAGAAAAACAATCTGAAAAAAGAAACCAGTATAATAGAATAAAAATAAGAAACTTTGAAGGAAAACTTCTATTGCAGAAATACTTCTATTATGAAAAAAATAACTATTGAAAGAATACTTGTGTGATTTTCAGAGAAAATATAGAAACAAGATTGTACTACGAAAGCTATAAGAGAATTTACTATAGTAAACTAAGCCTAGGTATAATAAAAACTCAGTTCTATAAGAATATTCTATAACAGCAAATTATCTTAAGTTAGAACAAGTCAACAAACTAAGAGTCAATAGACTCAGGAAACATATTAAAACGTGAAATCTAATTAATTTCAATAAAATCAGTAATTGAAGAAAACTCGGATTTTGATGATTTCTTTGAAGTAAATGTTTTTATTGAAGCAAGAATAACAGCAACCAAAATCGAGAAAAACAAAAAGGAACTTAAGTAATAATCGGAGAATCGAATCCTGAAGCGAAAAGTCGAAGCAGAAAAAAAGCTAGCTATATCTAAAATTCTTAAGTTAAGTACTTGGTATCCTATAATAATTGAAAAAGTTAATAAAGATATAGAACTAGATACCAAAGATACAGCAACAGGAAAAATAAAAGCAGTACTAATATAGACAAAGAAAATTCAAACAAAAGATAAAATTTTTCGAGAACATTTGGAAAAATCTTTTAACACAGAAAAACTTATAAAAAAGATCTTAGATACGAAAGTCGAACTCACGATGAAAGAAATTTTATCTTTGTTTAACTTACTTTAAAAACTGATATTTAGTAAAAGGACCTGATCTCAATCGAAAACAAGTTCAAAGTCGGAGGTTTAGATCAACTTTATTAAAAGAGTATTAAACAAATAATAAACAGCTTAAACATTGAAGATAAAAGTTTTAGTTGCAGGAACTTATCAACTAAGAATATTTGTAGATAATAAAGTAGAAATAAATGTTATAACAAGTTAAATTACGAATAAAGCAGGATTACTAATCTGTCTTAATCCAAAAATAAATTTCGTTTCGGTAACAAAGGAAAAGAAACGCTTTGATAAAGTATATGAAGATATTGAACTTTATATTAGACTTATATCTGTTATTACCCAAATATTCGTAATAAATTACACCGAAAACAAACTGATTCTCGGAATACCGTTTATATAAGAGTCAGGAATAAAGTTAAAGACCGAGGATAATAGAATATACGCGACTTTATATAATAGGGAAACGACACAAAGAATTAGGTTAAGGGTAACCACAAACTCTACCAACGATCTCCAAGTAAAATCCACGATATTGTAAGGAAACGAGTAATCGATGATTAACCGAAATCAGGTATCGACGAAGCAAAAGTCTCAAAGATAAATATTGAAAAAATAAAGCTAGGGAAAAATCAAGTAAATGAATTAAACGACTCTCAAGACCAAGTCCCAGAAAAATCTCGGAGAATATCTTTTTCAGATACAGAACTAGTTTAGACCAAGAATTACGATAACTAAGATTTAACTAAAGTTGTTAGAGCTTTAGATAAAGTTCAACTACTAACAATGTATAAAAGGAAAAACAAGAAAATACAATTAGTAGATTTAAATAAATCTAACAGAAGTAAACCTAAAGAAATCAATCATTGGAAAAAAGAATTAAAAAAGCTAGATATATTACTTGTAATACCTAAGAAATATAATAAATAGATTACGCTTAAGTTTTCTTATATAAAGAAAAAAGAACAATTAATATAGGAAAAAATTCAACAACTTATAATAGAAGATTAGTTGATACCTGAAGAACACGATCTGTTTGTAGAATTGCTATACAACTGTAAAAAAGCTATCGTATTTAATTTCTCATATATTAAAATAATTCAATTAGAAATAATTCTACTATAAGAAATCCAGATAATCGAATATAATATATAATAAAAGAAGAATATCCCGATTCTTAAATTATTAGAACTTGTAACAATTAAAATACTAAAAAAAAGAATAACTCAAATTATACTAGAAAAAAGTTATAAACTTTATTACAACAAATAATTTTTTGTTAAGAAAAAAAACAAAGCGTTTCGATTAATCAACGTTACAACGTTAATAAATAAAATCACTATTCGAGATACAAATATACCATTGTCTACAAATGAATTCGCGGAAGAATTTACTAACTATATCATTGCTTTTTTAGTAAACTTTTTCTCAAGATATAATCAAGTGATATTAGCGGAATATTGTAAGGATATAACAGTATTTATAACTCTTATTAATCTATTAAAATTCACGCAATTGCTACAAAAAACTACTAATTCAATAGTATAATTCACTTAGATTATCAACCAAATATTAGAAGATCTTATACTTGAGATATGCAAATTATTCTTTGATAATATTTTAGTTAAAAGACTATACACTTACTATAACAACGAAAAAATGTTACCAAAAATCCGAAGATTTGTTATAGAACATATCTAAGGATTAAACAAAATACTCTGTAATATCGAACAATCAAAAACAGCGATAAAACCTAAGTCACAGTTTAAAATAAAAAATATTAAAATTATAAGATTTATCTATGATATTATTAGACGATATCCGGATACGAGCAAAATTATAAAAATCATTAATTAGCTAAAATGCAAAGATCTGAAAGAAACTAGAATATTTCTAGGAGTATATATCTACTATCGGATCTTCGTCAAAGATTTCGCACAAGTAATAGCTCTAATATATAAATTATTGAGAAAAGATATACTGTTTATTTGGGGAAAAGAACAAGATACAGCTATAGATGAATTGAAATTTGCATTGACAACTGCTTTAACATTAATATAACTTGACTTTGAATCAAGAAAATTAATTATCTTTACAATAGATATTTCTTTAACTAGATAAGAAGCAGTTTTAATACAAATTAGGGAAGATGAAAAAAGATATTTATGTTGCTATGAAAGTAGACTATAGAACAACGCGGAATTTACATATAATATTATAAAAAAAGAATACTATAAACTCTTAAAAACACTTAAGAAATTCAGATATTAATTATATAAAATAAAGTTTCTAATAGAAACTAATGCAAATGTATTAGTCGCATAATTAAATAAAGCAATTTCTGATATATTAGAAGTATTGTTAACATAATAAATTACATAAATTCATCTGTTTAATTTTGATATTAAACATGTTCCAAAGACAAAGAACTTGGCAATCGATGAATTATTAAAGTATTTAAGAGTAGATAATAAACTAAGACAATATCAATAAGTTTATTGACACAGACTTTTACAATCTTAAAATAGCTATATTAGCAGTTGAGCCCGATAACTTATTAAAGAGAAAGTACTCTCAAAGATATCACGAGATTATTAGGTTTTTGATAACACTTATTAAACCTGCTGGTATAAAAAGAATAAATGTTCAGGAAATTTAAAAGGAACGTATTACGTTTCGAAATAATAAACAATATACTATTTAGAAGAACTAAAAAAAATATTCCCAAGGCTCAAGTAATTAACTCTCAAAGAGAAAAAGAAGAAATTTTGAAAGTATTTTATAAAAAAAGTAGACACCGGGGACACGATAGAACCTATCACAAAATATCGACCAAATACTAGTAGAAAAACTTATATACAAATGTGATAAAATATTGCGAATCTTGTGAAAAATACTAGAAAAAAGCTAGTAACAAAACTCAAGAACTATTGTATTTAATTTTTCCAGTGTACTTGTAATAGTCTGTAAGTTTTGATATAATTTATATACCTACAGATACTGGAAAAAAATACTTGGTTTTAGCTAAAGAACATTTGTTTAAATAAGTTAAAAGACATATATTAAGCAAAACCGATTTTAAAAATGTAGCAAAATTTATATAAGAAAACCTAATTTGCAAACACAAGATATTTGGAAAACTAATTGTAAATAGAAGCTTAAAAAATCGAGGTTTAGTAAAAGATTTAACTGAAAGATACGGAATTTATAAAATTATAATATCAGTTTATTACCCAAAAACTAATAGAGCGATTGAGAGAAATCACAAACCAGTAGTAGATGCTTTAGCTAAGATAACTAAAGGAAAGATAAAAAACTGAGTTAAGTTTTTATTTAGTGTTCTGATAGCTGACAGAGCTACAGTTAAAAGGATTACTAAACAAATACTTTGTTTTTTAATATATAAATCAAACATAATTTTACCGATTGAAATAAAACACTAAACTTGGAGAATCTTAAGATAAAAGAAAATTTAAAACATAGTTGATTTATTAACTTTATAAACTAAACAAATCAATTTGCGAAAAGATATAATTGAAGAAGTTAGAACTATATTTCACTGGAAACGTATCGAAAAAAAAAATAGTTTAATAATACAAAACGAGTACAAGTACAAGAACTAAAAACGAGAAATATAGTTCTAATATATGATCTAGTAAAAGAAATAGATAAATCAAAAGTAATCAAATTATATTATAAATAAAAAGATCCTTATAAAATAAAAGAAATAATAAAAGAAAAAAAAACTTATTTCTTTGAAGAATTCGATGGAACTTAGTTAAATAAAACATTTGCTAAAAGTAAACTCAAGAAATTTATTGAGTAAAATAAATATTACGAAAACTCCGAAAACGATTTAAAAAATATCAGGGAAAAGATTAGACAAAATCTAAATATAATCGAGAGAAACGGCGAAAACAAAGACTTTACAAGTATTCTCATAGACAAATAAAGCAACGGGAACTCAGATCAAAAAAAAAAATATATCAGATTCAACCACAGATATAAACATCGAAAAACCTATGATAATATAACTCAAAAAACAACGAAAGCTGAAGAATTTTTCAAATATCAACAATCAAAAGTTGATACTAAAAGAAAAACGATTTACAGTAGTGATTTCTGCTAAAAGATTTTCGAGATATAGTCTTAGAAGTCTTTAATAACTTTAAATAGTTGAATCTATAGAATTCTGTTACTTTTACCGAAAATTAGAAACAATAGAAAACTAATCAGATATAATAAACGTATCTAAATATTAGGCATTTGCATTAAATTCTCGAATAACTATGCTAGTACATGAATTACTTAAATCTGTTCGTATCTAAACAGTATATATAATTAAAGTATTGTATTATATAATATATTATTTTACCAGAGTCTAAAATACTTTGACAAAATACTGGTTTTTAAAACTCGAAACAATATCAGTATTCGTTCTCGAAATTTAGCTTTTCATATACGGTTTAATAGATAGTGATATACTGCTATTGTATAATAGAAACAAACCTCGTTATCTATAATATAAAATCCGTTATTATAATTAGAAAAAACACCGGTTTCTTCTTGATATAACAAACTTGACATACGTTTGTCGATAGAAGTATTATATTATATCACTAAAAAAAAACGTTATTAACTACAAGAAAAAGAGATTTCGGAGAAAAATGATAATTTACTAACACATAGAAAACAGGTTTTAGAAGTCTTTAATTTTTCTTATAGTTGAAAAAAACTTAACTATCTCAAAAATTCAGATAAAAGCTAGTTGGAACTACGTAATTTTATAATTCTTTTTGCGGACTCTAGAGAATAAGAAACTCGGTATAAAACTTGACAAAAGAAAAACGTTAGTTAAAGAAAAACTTTCTGCGAATAAACTTAATGACTTACTAACAAAGGGAGAACAAGTTTCCGAAGTCTATATTTTCTCTCCGAGAAAAGACAAAAGCCTATCGTAAAAAACTAATTCTACTAGTATTAATAAAAGCTATAAAAAACTTTCGTTTTAATGTCTCGAGTCTCTGGTAAAGAGAGAAAAATAAAAAAGGAAAAACAGTAGAAAAAGACTAGTTTTATATAAACAAAATCTAGCTGGGTAAATCAAAACTAAGAAATATACAATAGAAAAAGGAATAAATTACTTCTATAGAATAAATTAATAAATGTATAGATTTACAGAAAAGTACTAAGTGAATTCGAGTAAAGAAATGGAATATAAACAAAGAATAAGATTCGTTGTATAAAACAAAAAATAAATACAATAATTCACCAGAGAAAAGAAATTCACTACTGACGAAAATAAGGAATTAGCGATAAAATAATTACAGTGAACAAGTTAAAAATATTTATTTGTTTATTTGATATTACGAGAAATTATTATTTTAAATCAATATATCTTAAGAAAAGAATCAATTAGTTTATAACATACAATCTCTGTTAAATACACGATTTGAAAACAACAAAAATAAAAAAGGTATTATAACTACTAGGAAAACTGAAAAGAGAAAATATAAGGAAATAACATCCGGAGATAAAAAAAAAACAATAACTGAGAAAGTCTCGGGACAAAGTTTCGGAGATTTATAGGATAATTTAACCGTTTTCTGAACCAAGTTATTCTTTTTCTTTTCTTTTTGTTTTTCTTTTGCGCGAACGTGTCAAAGTTAGAGTTAGAGTCTGGGAATTGTCTTGTACCCGGGGGGCGACTGAAACAGATTTATTAGAGCTAGAGTTGACGAGATTCCAATTAGAAATGGCAGAAAGAGTAGCGGGTGCAAGAGGTAGAATAGTAGATGAACTAGAAGCAATAGCAGGAACTGATATAGTAGAGGAAATCACTGGTGCTGAAGTTAGTACAGATGCTTTAGAAAACTTAGATTTAGTATATTTCAAAACAAGTTTTATCAGTTTCAATAGAAGTTAATTATTAAATATAATATTCGAAATATTAAGAATGTTAAAAGAACTGGTAAGAATTGAAGATTCAGAATTCAGTTAGAGATTTTCGAACAGGAGAATAAGATCTTTTAGAGAAGTAAATATATCTGACTTAAGTATATTATCTTTTTCTGGAACTGAAGAAAAAAGACTAAAGGAAACTAAAAAAGTAGTAATAGTAAAACGAAATTCCGCGAATGAAAGAACCAAGAGCTTTTGCTCTGATACTAGGGCTAAGACTACCACCGAAAATTATGAAAATAAAAAAAAAACTTCAGATACAGTAAATAGAAAAAATAGTTTTGAAAATAAATTTTTCTTTAAAATATTAAAAGGATTAGGAATGTTATACAAACCAAAAAAATCATTTTGGTTATTGAATATATTTATGTTAATAAACTAGTTAAGTTAGTTTCTAGAGGGAACTAAGAAAAGTAATCTGATTTAAGTTAAAACAGAAAAACTAGTTACTAACATAATCGAAGTTGGTTGCTGTAAAATAAGATCGATTTCAAAGATAATAAAAACTTGTTGCGTATTCAAAGAAGAAAACTCATAGTTAAATTCTCGAAATATAAATACTTTATTAGTATTTTTTCTCGAAATAGAAAAAACATTTGCAAACGTTATCTTAAGTTATTAAAAAATTCTGAGACTTTGAAATTTATAAATAACTTTGTATTTTTCGAAATAAGGATATTAGAAATCGAGCTAGTTCTTATTGTTGATAGAATTATTTAAGATAATAGTTGATTATCAAATGCTATCTAAATCTGCGAGAATTTCTAAGAGCAAATAAAGTAAAACAACTAAGTTTAAATAATCTCTATAAAGCGGTATTAGTTATTATATATCACTTAATAATTTGCGAAGATATTTAAAAATCTTTAAAACTTTATAATCGAGTCTTAAGAAAAGATGACTAACTGTAGTCTATTCAGCTCTGATTATACTTTTTAGTATAAAATCTAAAGTGAAACTTTTGAACTCAAAATAAGAGATTACAAATAAAGCAAAATTGTTCAATACTTTTATATAATAATCAGAAAACTTCTTCAAATAAATATTTGGAATAAACAATATTGTTTTCAGATCAAAAAAACCAGGTTCAAGATTGTATAACTCAACTTTAGCTTCAATAACACTAGTTTTTGAAATTATTTGAGCGATTAATACAAAAAATCAATTGAAGAATATATTAAAAAAAAGGGACAACGATAAAAGAAATTAAATTTTGATTTACGATAATATAAGAAGATCGAAACTAAACTTTTAGCAAATGCTAAGTAAAGCTTTATTAAAGTTGTTGTTGATAAAGAAACTTTAGCTTAGGAAGCAAGAACTATATATACACGTAACTCTAGTAGCTTGAGGATACTACAATCATCGTTTTAAATACTCGCTTTTTCTTTTCTTTCAACTTAACTTCAACAAACAACAATAACAAATCTCTATAATAAACAATAACAACGAACTAATACTTCGATCTATTGAAGCTCCTTATTATCTAGAAGTTATAATTCTTTTCTTTTATTTTTGTTTTTCTCTTTTGCTATACAATTTCAAAAACCAAGAAAAAACAAGTACAGCTATAAGCTGTTAATTACTATTTTAAGCGTGTTTTTTTCATTTATTTCCCTTTTTTTATAACGACTTTATTTGTATTATCAAAGTGTTCAAGTCAATATATATATAAATCATTTTCTTTACTTAAGTTATATTTAGATTTGATTTATAGAATTTATCAAAGAAACAGTGATATATAAAAATATCTGTTACATTTCTTCGAATATCAGATTTTCACTTTTTATACTTTTTATTTGTACTTTGCAAGATACTAAATCGTTTTTTACTTATAGATAAAGGTCTCCGAAAAACAGAACCAAATAGTTCAATACCAAAGCTAAGTCTTTACTCTAGAAACCTTCAAAGGGCATGTTGTGTTAATAGAACTCACCGAATAATATGAGTTTGTAAAGGAGTTCTTATTCAGTTACACAAAAACAGCGAATTTTCAATATAAAATAATCGAAGCGGTATTTTATTTGATATTGAAAAAGAAATGAGCTAAAGTAGCTAGATTATTAAAAGGAAAAACTAAAAGTAACTTTCAAAAACACAATCGAGTTTATTATTAAAGAAAACAAAAGGAAACAGAACAAAGTCAAAGAAATTAATGAGAAAATATTATAACATTAGCGAAAAAATTAATTAACTTTGGAATAGTGGAATAAGTTCTTGGGGGTTATTACAGAAACTGCTAATACTATCTGCAAGATAACAGGAACTTTGAAACTCGATCTTCAACAAAAGGTTATGTAAGCAAATAAAACAGTAATAACAAAAATCAAAAACCGAATTTTTGCCTTAGGTAGCAAAGCAATTTTAAGACTTGCATCTAAGAAAAGAATCACAACCCCTGATTTGATAAAAGCAAGTTTTATAAAAGTAGTACTAGAACTAGTTACTCAAAAAGAAACTTAGTAACTGAGGTTAAGATTTGACAGATTTGGTATAATAACAAATAATTCTGCTGAATTTATAATTGAAGAAATCTAAAAAGAGATAAAAGTATTGCAAGTAACAGCAATCCAAAAGTAAGAAGAAAGAGATAAAAAACATATAACATCGAAGAAAAGATAAGTAACTGATAATTAAAGAACCTTTGAACGAGTTTTATAACTACGGACTAAAGAATTATTGAAGGACAATACCGATGATACCAAAAAGGAAAATAAAAAGTTTCAAATATAAGTAATGAACAAACAGGAAGTTTCTACTTTGTTCAGATATCGAATTAACCTTACGCAAAATTCTCTTGATTTATATAATACAGATGAAAAACTTTCGAATAAACAATAATTCCTTAAGTTGGAAACTATTTTCAAAGAAGAATTAGAGATATAGGAAACTATTGATATTATTATAGATAATTGCTTACAATAGTAAATAAAAAAACTGAGACTTGAATATTTATTTATATTTGAAATAATTATGATAGAAATTGAGTTATACTATTATTATTTAATAGAAACAACTAAAAACAACAGAAACTAGTTACTTTTAATAGTATATTCTATTACTTAGCAATTATTATAATAAAATCCGATGTTATATCTTCGATATATTTTGCTTAAGAAAAATAAAAAAACTTGTTTAGTATCAAAATTTTATTTTGTTATATATATAATCCCAGAGGAGAAATATAAATCATATATCACATTTGGAAATATAGATCCTATTATAAAAACTAACAAAAAACAAGTTTTGAAAGATAATTTAGTTGAGGATATTTGGAATATGATATTTATAACAAATGAAGGTAAAAAAACGAATTTTAGTTTATATTAAAAAATTACGAAAAAATCGATATAATTATCGATAAAGTCTCGAAGTTGAGACAGGAACTAATACTTGAAGAAATATACAAGGTATATGACAACAAGAATATGATAACAGAAACAAATTGTTTAGCTAGAATAAGTTTTTTCACTAAGGTTTATATTATTATAAGATTTCCTGAGAAAGTATTTATTTTTAAATTAGTGTATTTCCTATAATTAGTCAATGTTTCAAAAGATCATCGATGACTTAGTAAAATATTTAAAGGTATAACATAAAAAAGAATTAGCTTTGCAAATAAAAGGTTGACTACAGAAAATATTCAACAGTTAACAATACCCGACAGTACTCTTATTTTCGAAAAACGTGTTTTTTTCGATATTAGATTACTAAGAGTATTAGCTTTATTTCGAACTCTAACAAGAGAACAAAAGTAAGATAACTTGGATATAATATTCGAAAAAGAAGTTTTTTTAGAAAGTTCAACGGAAGATCAAGAGAAATAATATAAAATATAGAAGAAAAGAGTTTAGTATTAAGTATTAAAGGTATAGCTTTTAAAGAAAGATATCGAAACTAGAATATATAATAAAAAATCATTTTTTGAACTGCGACAACAGAAGAAAAGAACTTTTGAATAAAGTTAAATTGTTTGAGTAAAGTATTATAAAATATTCTTAGAACATATTCCAAGAATTTTCAAAGAATATTGAAATTAGGTTTTAGTAAAGATTTATATTTTTTTTTGATAATCAAATAACTAAGGGATAATTAATCATTAAGAAAGGACATATATAGTAGAAATATATAAATAATGACTAAGATATAAATTGAGCTTGTAGATAAATAGACTGAGCTTCGCAAGCCAGTGAATAATTAACTTTTTTCTACTTTTTATATTAGGATTAATTCCTTGGTCTTTCTTCTACGCGCTTTTATACTATGTTTTAGGTATTTGGATTACTTGGTTTTCCACTTATTCATGCGCCGTACATACTGATTGTACAGATATTACACGCTCTCACACTATAATTTCGTTTTTTGTAAAAGTTTCTTTTAATACATCAAAAACCTTTTATTTTTCATTAGTTTATTTAAATACAATAATAAATTTCATTAGTATAATAAATAATCTAGTTATTTTCGAAAAATCTTAAATGTATTTTCGATAATAGTTAGCAAATCTAATAAAAGCTTTAATATTTGTTATATTCTTAAATATAATTTAAAATAAGATCTTTTCTTTCTTGTCTGATATTATTAAAAATCTTTTTAGTATAATAATATATTTTAAAAATTCCATTTTTCTGATATAGAATTTATATTTAAGTAATTTATATCTAAAGTATATATTCTATAATACTTATATTATTTCTCGAATATATCTTATATATTTTTTTTCATTTGTAAAATATATAAGAATATTATTTAAATATATAATAACAAATATATCTAAAAACAGAGTTAATACAGCGTTCACCTGTTATTATATTAATATAAAAGTATTAGTAAACCCAAATAATATAATTAAATACTTATACAAATTATACTTAGTTTCAAAAACAGTTTTCTATTCTTTTTCTTCTGTAATACAAATAAAATAATATATATTTCGTAAGTCTAACTTTGTATAAATTTTAGTTTTTACGAATTGATCTTTTAGTTTGTTAACTAATAGTAATAAGTAACAATCTTTTTTGTTATAATATTCAATATTCTATAATCTATATAAAATCATTGTTTTCTTCTTTTCTTAAATACAAATAATATTAGATWTTTAACTAGAAATTCTAATTTTCTAATATAACCTTTTATTAATATCTTATTCAAGTATTTTCTTAAAGATTTTAGATTTATTTCTGATATTAGATAAAATAATTTATAAAGTATTTCTTTTTCTTTTTTTATTAGTATTTTATAATTTTATAATCCGTGTTCTAATAATATACTTATATTAAACTTATTCTTAAATAACTTATTAAAATCTTTATATATTTCAGAAATCGTAAATTCTTTTTTTTTTTGATTCGCTATTGTTTCTACTAGTTATAACTATAGTATTAATTTCTATTTTAGTTATTCAATTACCTAAATAAGAATATTTATTAAATTATATTTTTTTAATTATAGTATTCCTAATATAATCTTATATTTCCTTAGATTAATAATATTAAAATTTATAATATTTTAGTAATTATTAATAATTACTAATAGTAAAACTATTTCAACTTCTACTAAAACTTCGGTTATTGTATTATTTACTATTTTTATTAGATAGTCTTATTTCTTAATTATTATATTTAAATTTAATTTTAGTATTACTACTAATAAAATAAAATTACTTTAATTTCTTAAGTCTATTATAATACTTGTTTTTTAATTATTAAATATAAGATTTATAATTATTAAAGTTTTTCCTTATATTATATTAACTTATCTAAGTTCCTCGATTATTTTTTCTTTGTTTTAAATAATTATTTTTTCGAACTTATATCGTTAATATATATTATAACTTAATTTTAGTTATCTTATATATAAATTAGCTTTCCTCTATTTGAAATAATATTTAACTATATTATTAGTTATAATTCTTTTAAAAATAAAGATTTTTTCTATT
>JMRO03000070.1:0-340043 GCA_000743665.3 Scytalidium sp. 3C | reverse complement strand
AAGACAGCCTGCGAATAACTCGAACTGCATACCCTCAAAATACAGACTAAGGAAAGCAGAATTTCGTGGAATCCATCCTGTGCCAACATAGAGCGATACCAGAAACCGGTTGTAAAGCAAGAATACGCCGTGAGATTACCAAACTACGAGATTATGTCATAGCGGCTTAGAATATTGTATGAATCAGAAACGAATGCTTTTGTGCATTGACGAGAGATATATATAGCTAGTGAGTGTAAATATCAACAGCTAAAAAAATGATGCATCAAGTATGTACAATAATCACAGACGGTATTTGTCTTGAAAGAGAGCAAGAAGTGAAGTATATACAGTGCAAATACCCCCACTTTCCCAAAAGTAGAACATCATGGCGGCTTACACAAATATCAAACATTTAAGCCATATGCAAGGGAGCGTACGAAAGTGGGCATGCGAGGCATAAGTGGAAAAGAGCGAGAAAAGGGGCTGAGGTGAGCGCAAAGTTCCACACCCCTTCACGGAAGAGGTTGTTTTCCCATAATCATCAATATCATAGGTAGATGGACCTTCGTATTCATGCTGTGATTGCTTACTCGCATTGAGACCACCATTCGCTGACCTCCACGCAGGTGTATGGTGACGCACAAGTGGTAGAGCCTGTGTAGCCATTCCCACCACATTGGCCCCACTGAGGAACACCAGTATCAGAGGAAGGTGGTGCCGTAGTAGTCGTAGTTGCTTTAGTGGTAACGGTAGACAATGTGGTAGGGCGACTGGTAGTAGTTGTGGTCGCCCTAGTTGTGGTAGATGTTGGCGGCGGAGGACTGCTACCACCAGTCAACTCGGAGTAGACGGTATCAAGGAATCCAGCGTTGGAGTAAACCTGGCTCATGTCCCAGAACATGACACCACCAAAACTGGAAAATTGCTTGCTGTAAGAGATTACCGGCCCAAGTGCGGACGCAGAGATATAGCTACCAGCGTTTGCTGCGCCTACATTTCCGGCAGCACCGATAAATACCTTAACATTTGGGTTTGCAGAGGTCTGATGGGCCCAGGTATCCCAGGTTTCGAAGTTGTAATTGTTCTGCGTGGTTGCGCCGTTAACGAAAGAGCTCACGCCGCAGCCGTTATTGTAAAACTGCACGTAGATAAAGTCAAAGTAAGTGTTATCAGTGAGCATGCTTTCGTCAGCAAGATCAGGGTACGGGCATTGAGGTGCGGCGGAGAGGTAGTATTTCTTTCCTCCAGCAGCTGTGGCTGCATCCATAAGGGAGCGGAGCTGGTTCGCAAATGGTGCCATGTTTGAATTTGTTGATTCAAGATCAAAATCAAAGCCATCAACAACCGCACTTCCGAATGGACGAGGGGCACTTGATCCAGATTGTTCAGGACCAAAAATTTCCCAGACGTTGTTAGCTGCAGAAACAGCGACAGAGGACGATGAAAAACCACCTTCGGTGTAGGCAGCACCACCGAAAGAGAGCATAATAGTCTTTCCCAAGGCCTGGCAGGCAGGAATATCCTCTCTGTGGAGCGTCAGATTTTGAGTCATAACCGACATTGGGAATGATATAACGGTGGCTTACTCAAGCTGTGGACAGCTGAAAAGCTGGGAACCGGAGATTGCAGTGCAGTTATTGCCAGCATTTGCAAGGTTCAATAGCGGGTTGTTAATACCGATTAGAAAGCCGAGTGGGATGATCTACAATTCATGGATTAATGATTCTGGATTTATCATGAATATCGGTATGTCATACATCGATCTCAGAGTCTATTCATTGTCAGTATTTGTTTCCTATATGAATTTAATGGTACTCACTGGCACAATATACTGATAGTCTCTGCTGGGCTGTTGGACCTAGTGTATTGACCGAGTTTTGACCTGGTGATCGTGAATATGACAGAGCAATCAGATATCAGGTACTCAAGAAGTGCCCACCCCAGTAGATAGCAACATTGCTAGAGGACGACGGATTAAAACCAGCAAAGGCACCTGGAAGCAGCGCAAGCAAGCTCGCGGAAGACAGAATGGAAGTAATCGAAGGCATGGCTCAGAGATTGTTTGAGTAACCGCCAAAAGATAATCTTAAAAGATAATATGAACAAGAAAGTCAAATCTGAATGCTTGTTAAGGAGTGACAGGTTGGTATGAAAGAGCGGTTGCTTGGACCGATGATCTTTCCATCCAGAGTGATGGGAAGGGGTTCTTATACAGATTGGACCCGTGGTCTCTGCTCACAGGGCTGGGTTACCATGATCAGAAGCCCGACAGATATCACCTAGAGGTAACCCAGATAACGTTTGATTGCAGCCGTCCTTCCCATCGTTCCGTATGCCATGGAACATTGCTGCCAAATACGCTGTTCACATTGGAGGCCATGGGGAACTGGCTTGCGCAAGCAATCTAAACTTGTATCCAGCGTCTCCTAAAATGTGGAGTGCCGGTTGTAACATCGAGAGAATGTGTGATCTGGTGATTTTAATTAAGTGGCCCTCACCTTAAGGGGGCATAGATAGTGTTTCCACCTAGCAGGGGGGGAGGCTGTGATGTATTGCAAGTCTCGTGAACAGGGTCTAAAGAGATGGGTGTAATATCTACTGTCTCTTTGCAGCGTACACCACGTGTAAAAGCGCGCAGGACTACACTGGCGCAGCTGAGGCTTGATACTCATCTCCAAGTCAGGAGCCTCTCATACGAAAGGAAAATCAACTTGTCATTTCTGCACTCCATATTTCTTTCGTTCCTCGTTGATAGGAAATTGTGCAGTATATCTTGGGAGGCTAACCCGCAGCAAATCGGAGGGATGAGACAAGATACGGAAAAGAAACTCAAAGTTACCTACCTTGAGCATGCACCATCAATGACGAGGGTGTCTATTGGAGAACGGAGGGAGAACTTGTCCCAAACAAGGAGGCATCACCTTGGCATCGTGGCCTCCTTGTTCT
This sequence comes from Scytalidium sp. 3C, assembly GCA_000743665.3. Classification (NCBI taxonomy): domain Eukaryota; kingdom Fungi; phylum Ascomycota; class Leotiomycetes; genus Scytalidium; species Scytalidium sp. 3C. Next base: position 337,115 of record JMRO03000070.1, on the reverse strand, counting down.
TCCCCAGGACAGGGTCCAGGTACGTGCTGCTCGTCCGATGTCTTGAAGAACAAATACCATGCCAGGAATGCATAGAGCCTATAAGGTACAGTACCGGTCCTTGCAAAAAAGGACAGAAGACAGGCAGAGTTTGGGGTCCCTAGTTTTAGGGGCACGAGGCACTCCGGCCAAAGCTTGTATGCTTGTTGTAACGTTACCTGGTCCAAGCTATGTATGCGGTGTGATTGGTAGAAGCGGGAAATTTAGACAATCTATCTCCGTGGTGGCCCTTGCAGAAATGAGGTACAAGCGCGTAACCCTCGAAGTTGTCCATTGCGATGGCACGCGCAGCGTTTAGAGGGAGCGAATTGAGTGCGAAATTGTATGGTGCAGTTCTCCCGTGCCGGACCGGCCGCGAATTAATTATCAGTCGCCGCCCACGACTCCTCCTCCGACTCCAGGTTGCGATAAGGTTGCGCCTTGACCTACCCGCCCGTTGTACTGTACAGGAGATGCTTTGGGGATTAATGGTGATGGGTAACATCTGGTGACATGATACAGTAGCCTGTCTGGTCATGCTGAAGTGGGAGCGGATACAGCGTTCGATAAGATAGTAACATCACGCGGGAGGAGCACGCCCTCCTTAAGAGGTACCACTGCCGCGTGCACACAATAGTAGATTTGGTGGAAATGGTCAACTGTGCAGTGATAACTCAGCATCCACCGGCGAGAACCACGGTACTGGGTCATGTCCAATCGTCCAACTCTTATGGAGGGCTAGATTCTGACGGCCTGTCAAATTATTGCTGGAATCATTATCGACAGCAACCCTGTTTCACCACAACGCCGGGAATCGAAGATAGCTGCGCAATACTGTCGTAATCTATAAAGATGCCGATCAGCGATGAACCACGATATGTCCGAACGTAACCTTCGCAATACGGAATAGCGCAGCATCACTTTAATTATTTGAGTCTGTTATGGACCCTCAGGATCGATCCATATGATGTATTTGTATTGGTTCCTTTCAGGTTCTTTTAATTTCACTCGTGACAAATCACAAACCTGCGAGTCATAGGAGAGCAGTTCTTTCAGACCCTTTATCATCAGCCACAGTAATGAGAAGCCAAACCGACGTAGGCTCTCACAATTCGAGGACTGTAAGCGGATCTACCAAAGAGAAAGACCCCACTGCCGTCGGGAAATTTCTAGCTGTGGAGTCGGCCGCTACTGTACCATGGTGTCCGTGGTGTAATGCTTGGTCTCTCTTCTTCGGATCCGTAGCTGCCACAACCTGCGCACGTCTTGAATAGTAGAAATTGTAGACCGACGCTTGAATATCTTGGTGGCTCAACCTGGATTGCGCGCGGGTCAATAGGATCGCTCGTACGCATAGACTAGACTCTCAGTTAATGCTGAAAGGGAAATAGGCTCAGATGAGAAAGTTGTAAAAATTTGACGTTCTAAATAGACTGGTCTTGTGTTCGATGTGGGTCGATTAAAGAAACTGGGGGACTTCGAGTTCCAGGCTATACCCATGCGCTTGCTGTGTTTTGCCTTCCGAGCAGAAGCGACTCGTCTTATTCCGCTGTCAGATGTGCTTCACCTCATTTAATGTTACTTTTCTCATGATCGAGTCCTATTTCTGTCGTTGAAAATGCGTAATAAAGAGCAATTGCTCACCAAACCCAAAATTTGAAAAAGCGAACATGTTCTCTCTTAGAATTCAGGTTACGTGCTTTTCACATAACCTGTTCACCACATGCCCACAGAGTTTGCGCGGTCTGTAAGAAACTCATCTGCTATAGCCTTCACCAAACTTGGATTATGGCTCGACGCCTGGGAGGAAACTGTTCCTCAACTGTTCCTCTGCTTGAGACCTGTATTTGTGGCTAGGACTATTTGGAAAAGGCCGCCTGACGTTTGTAAACATGGATGCATGGTTGGCATGTCGATTTAGAGAGATCTGACGAAATGAAATCCTTCGAGATGCCTTACTTATCCTACATGGTCTCTCGAATGCTCACTTGTGCGTTTCTTAAATAACTAAATAAACCAGGGAAACAGCTCGCAATGTAAAAGAAATGGGTACAAACTTGGAGGAATCAAACTGATATCGTCATGTACAGACTGGGCAGAATGAACGCCGATCGCACGCAGCTTGGTCCCCAGCACAGCGGCCCGGGAAGATCTGGCCGTGCCAAGAGATTCAACAGTCAGACGAGATGAGATCTCACCCACTCGCAAGGCCGGACGCTTCGAAGCGCTTGCTATCATGGGTCATTTAGACACTGGTGATGGCTAATCCAGGAGGAAATAAGACAGTAGAAATGCTATCAGATCAAGTCCTTGCTGGAATGCCTCAACATTCCTCACATATTCGATATCACGTGACGAGTTCTTCGTCTCTTCGAATCGTAAGCCCAATCTGTGAGTGAAGGCCGAAATGAAATGCCGAAGGATGTCATGCCAGTTTGACAGATGAAGTGCTGCCAGGACGGCTTTATCAGGGATCCAAGCCACCACGGATGCAACGGATGAGGTCCTTCCACGCATCCATCATTCATCGTTCCAAGGCAGACGCCGTAACGAGAGTATATGGCTCTTGGAGCACGGCAGCAACCGGAAGGTGTGGAGATATGCAGGAGATATGCATAAGACGAACAGTTGTACATGACTCACAAACATGAAACACCGTCGATCGAGAAATGTTTCCTGCGCTCGTGGCCAATGATGGCGAGTAGACACGAGGGCGATGCGTTGTTTCGTTTCTCGAGATCTTCTTAGCCGGACATTAGCTCGCTCTCCCCCTGCGAGCGCGTTGCTGCCAGCGCGCGGGTTGATTCGCTCGTGGTGCGCGTGTTGCAGAGCCAATCACGTCCGCGATGCGTCGAGTCGCAAACACGACCGCGACACGACATCATCCGTGCCGGTGCGCGGTACCGTGGTTGAGGCGGTTGAGGTATCTTCGCACCTGATCTGGGCGGCCCGGTACGTTGTCTCACCCGCCCAGGCCATGTCAATCTCCCGTCGGCGCTTCCAAGTCGGCTGTGCAACGGCCATCGGCGCCAGTTTGAGACCTCGCGGCTTCCGTGATCCTTTAATCATAATGGCGACGCTCTGTATACTCGATACAGGCGGCTCTCTGTTTCATTGTGGACCTAGATAGCCGCTGCGCCAAAAATACACGACGAAGGAGATGAGCTCGACCTGCTGAGAGGCCGTGGTGATGTCGCGCGGCGCCTCGCGAAGCTTCACGCGCCCCGCCGCGCTCTTCGAGAAGTTTGTCGCCAGCAACGCCAACAGCCGACGCGTTGACGCTCCCCCATCGGGCGTTCGAGCTACTGCTGCAATACCACAGCACTGCATGATATCCTTTGCTCCAGCGATGACTCAGAGAGACGCCGTGGACGTTAGTGCGTCCCTCTGCGTGCCGGGTGCGCACCCGATGCAGACCCAGACGTCGGGCCCGGGTCGCTGAGCCTCGCCCAGCGCCTACTGCTGGACGAACCATTTGGTCTGATGGCCTCGACCAAGAAACGAAGATGGCCTGTCTGGCCTCCAAATTTCCGCATTCCACACCAGTTCTCCACGTTTCAGGTTTGCTTAGTTGAGTGAACCCTGGTTGATGGTGATTGTATTGGGTTGCGAGGATCCGTTCTCTGTTGACGGAGGATAAGTATGGGCCTCCTCCTCGAGGTTTGTTGGTTTTCTGTGCTCGATAGATCTTAATTCATCTCTGATACTCGTGTCCCATTACGAGGCCTTCTCACAATAGACGAGCTGTGCTCATCACGAATCTCCTTGCTCTCCTTTGTTCTTTCTGAGTTGGAGCTGGTCTCCACATTCCATCTAATTCATAGTGTCTAATTGCCAAGACCGACACATCAACCTTGTGTATGTATATCTCTCTCGTACACGTGATGTGTATAGACCCTTGCGCTAACAGACATGCTGCTCAGTCTGGAAGCACATCAACATGTCTTTCGACTACTCTCTGTCCTTTGCCCCCTCCACGCCGCCTGAGTTCTCTTTTGAACAGTCCTTTCTCTCTGCCCCTTCCCTCACTGCACGGGGACACAGCCGCTCAAGCTCATATGCCTCGCTATACTCTCAAGACTCGTCCCCGGACTCGGTCAGCACTCATTTGACCACTCCCGCCAAGTCACCTATTCGGCAACATGGCCCTCTATTGTTACCAAAGATTCGGCCCCAAGATCAGGAAATCCAACCTTCTCCGCCGAAGAGGGTTAGGAAAAGCTCATCGGTCCCAACTGGCCAACAAGCAAGCACCTTCCGTCCTTCCCATACTCGGAGCTACACAAGCCCTGACTGCGTCTCCTTCATGCATCAGGATACCATCCCCAGTATTACCCAGCCACCAACCTTGCTGTGCTCACCCATCTCCTTTGATTCCCCAAGCGGTCATCAGAGACGTGGCTCTGCTTCGAGTCTTGATGGTCAAATACTGGAGAAGTATGGCTTCCCAACATATCGTCAGATGCCAACATACATTCAATCCACAACCAATTCTCAGATCGAGACATTCCTTCCACAAAATTTCTACCCCAGCCCTCACCGGTCGCCCCCCCCTCTCCAGAACGTAGTGGCTCTTGATGAGATGTCTAATGACATCTTTGATGATGGCAACACCACTACCCTGATGAGCTATCTGACCTCCCCAAATCCGGCACCAGCCTTAGTGCGCCAGCTGAATATGAACATCCGCGACAGCAACACCAAGCATTTCTGGTGGGACATTCGCCAGATCCGCGCTTGGACATCCTTCAACATGAGCACAATCAGCAAAATCCCAGGGCTTCAAGATCTCCTGAATATCTCCCTCCCAACGATGAGTTTGCCCTCTCCAGCTCGTACCTCAAGCCAGCCAGAAACTGAGGCGGAATTGCACAACATCTACAACAACTTTTATGCCACCAAGTTAAATGCGGCTCTGTCAATGTCTCTCGGCAGCCGCCATCTCGTAATGCGCTCGAATGCTGCATCGGCAAAGGGAACTGAGCCGTCATTCTATTCAAACTATACCGATGATACCTCCCAACTCATCTATGGTCGCGGTCTCGGCCGTGTTGTTGGCATTGTGAAAAGCTTCGACCGCTGGAATACTGGAATGCGTGTGGAAGGTAACCACCGAAAGGTAGAGTACCTTAGAGGTCTCGCACATTTGCACAGACATATGCGGGAGCACGGCTGTCGCTATGGATTCATTATGACGGAAATCGAGCTCGTCGTTGTTCGCAGCGGCAGTGACAGCACACCACACTTTGGCTACCTCGAGATACAGACGATCCAGCTGGCAACCCACGATAATCCCAACGTATCAACCTTCGAGGAGGTCGAGGGCTCCTTCGTCGACGATGGCGAAATAGTTGTCAAGCGTCAGCCAAAGATGACGGCTTTGATTGCTTTGTGGTATCTGCATATGTTGGCTAAAGACGATGTGTTGCCAGGCCAGGTCACCTGGAGAAGTGAGATCGGCGCGCCTGCGGAAGGAACGCGTAGGAAGTGCATGCCCAAGGACGAGTGGATTCCAGAGCCACAGCTCGCTGAAAAGAGAGAAGCGAAGCGAGCGAGGGGCTGGGTTTGGCCAGAAGAGAGTGTTGGACGCAAGGAGTTAGGGAAGAGGGGGATAAGGTATAGTTGTTAGCTATCTCTGGGGCTTTGATTCGAGCTGCTGGTCAGGCTTGAGTGTTGTAAAAAGACGTATTCTATGTCATAATTGTGTGTCGAAAATAAAAAACTTGTAATAATCAGAATTAGAGTTTACCTCTGAGAGATGAATTGATCCAAATACTACACAGTGACTTGCATCCTTGGTCAACGAATTGATTGTCGAGGGTGCTCTAGAGAGATTGAGCCGAGAATCTTATGTCATGGCTCCTATCACATACTATGATGGCAATGGTAGAGTTTATACAGCAACATAGTGCGAGAGTCCACAACCTCGATATAATGAACCTGACTCAGCACTCAAAACTTAAGGTAGTCTTGTTACTACAAACTTAGCATGAGTTTTCCATGATGAAGAGCATATCACATGACCACAAGAAAATAACGGTTGTATTTGCTGTGTTTGCACAAACACATACAAGGGCACAAAGTCATACATCTATGTCCACGAAAATAGCTAATCTTCGGACCAAAGCACTGTTGAAACTATACAGTACAAAATATGTCGCAATTAATTAGTCAGCATCCACTAGTATGGATAGACTGCGAGGTAAATTCCACCCTAGTGAAGGAATGCCTGGAATAACCACTGAGCTTCTCTTGTGATGATAGATGACTGGCCTCGATGTTGAGAACGATGCCATTATTGAGATCTTCTGTGTAATTACCGATGCGAACTTGAATGTTCTCGATGATCAGGGATGGGGTGCTGTAATCCACCAGCCAAAGGAGAGAATGGACAAAATGGTATTTATCAGCCTTTTGCGTTTCTCCTTGCCATCATTGCAAAGGGTGCTGAGACTCGCCGCTCAAACAGGACGAATGGTGCACACGAACTCATGGTGAAAGTGGCCTCACCGCTGCTGTAATATCATCTACAACCTCAGCTGAAGAAGTATCTACGGAGCTGCTCTCGTACATTAAAAAATACGTCCCTGAGCCTAGGAGAGCTTTGTTGGCAGGGAACTCAGTGCACCACGACAAAGCCTTCTTGCGAAAGGAGCCCTGGAAAAAGGTCAATGATTATCTGCATTATAGGATACTAGACGTCAGTTCAGTGAAGGAGGCCGCACGGAGATGGAGCAGCGAGGATATCTTGGCGGGGGTCCCGCAAAAGAGGCTGGTGCATAAAGCGAAGGATGATATACTAGAGAGCATTGAGGAGGCACGATACTACAGGGAGTTCGTCTTTCAGAAGGCGAAGAAATGAAGACTGTGATACATGCCAATGTATGGAGCGAGACCAATGAGCAACGTGCCCCTGCCAGTCATCTGATTTGACGTCGATTAAGTAGCGGTGATTTTCGAAAAGTGTCTCTTCAAGGTTCTTTCAGTGTGGTGCTCTTGTGGGGTAATGATTGGCGGGCTGCCAGCCCCTCCATCGATAATTCGATGCGGCTATGACGATGGAGGGGCTCAACAGGAAAACATACCATCCCCTTCCATTTCAATTTCCCCATCTTCCCTAACTTTCTCCCAACCCTTCCAAGATCCAATATCTGGCATTAGATACGCCAAAATATTCAATCATGAGCGTCCGCACGGTCAATTTCAAGCCGTTTTCCGACCAAAAGCCCGGAACGTCAGTGTTGCCCCGCTTCCTGCCTGAGCAACAGCTCCATCGCTAACATTTGACCACAGCTCTGGCTTGAGGAAGAGGGTCACCGTTTTCCAGCAAGCACACTACAGCGAATCGTTCATCACCAGTATCTTACTGGCCATACCAGAAGGTGTTAAAGGCAGCTTCCTGGTCATTGGAGGAGATGGTCGATACTGGAACCCAGAGGTGATCCAGTTGATTGCCAAGATTGGAGCTGCGTACGGTGTCAAGAAGCTCGTAATTGGTCAAAATGGTATCTTGAGCACGCCTGCAGCTAGTCACGTCATTCGAAAGCGAAAGGCAACCGGTGGAATTCTTTTAACTGCTAGTCACAACCCTGGAGGTACAGTAATTATTTCCACTGCTGGTAGACGCCCTCATTTGCTGATAACACTGTAATTCAGGACCAAAGGCCGATTTCGGAATCAAGTATAACTTGAGTAATGGAGGTCCAGCTCCAGAATCTGTTACCAACAAGATTTTCGAGGCCTCAAAGTCCCTCACCGAATACAAGATCGCCGATATCCCTGATGTCGATATCTCCACAATCGGAAGCAAGACATACGGTGATTTGGAAGTCGAAATCATCGACTCCACTGCTGATTATGTCGATATGCTCAAGGAAATCTTTGATTTCGATCTCATCAAGAAGTTCTTGCAGAAGAACAAGACCTTCCGCGTTCTCTTTGACGCCCTCCACGGTGTTACAGGCCCATATGGTAAAGCTATCTTCGAGAAAGAGCTCGGACTCCCAAGCTCTAGCACCCAGAACTGCGAGCCATCTCCAGATTTTGGCGGTGGTCATCCCGACCCTAACCTGACCTATGCCCACTCTCTGGTCGAAGCTGTCGACAAGGATAAGATCCACTTCGGCGCTGCTAGCGACGGTGATGGTGACCGTAACATGATCTATGGAGCCAACGCCTTCGTCTCTCCAGGAGACAGTCTGGCTATTATCGCTCACCATGCGAAGCTTATCCCCTACTTCCGAAAGAATGGTGTGCATGGTCTTGCCCGTAGTATGCCAACCTCCGGTGCTGTCGACCTCGTCGCCAAGGCTCAAGGTCTGAATTGCTACGAAGTTCCCACTGGATGGAAGTTCTTCTGCGCACTCTTTGACGCTGACAAGCTCTCCATCTGTGGCGAGGAAAGTTTCGGTACCGGTAGCAACCATATCCGTGAGAAGGATGGCGTCTGGGCTGTCGTTGCATGGTTGAACATCATTGCAGGCATCGGAGAGGCTCACCCTGATACTACTCCCAGCATTGCCAAGATCCAGCATGACTTCTGGCAAACCTATGGCAGGACATTCTTCACACGTTACGACTATGAGAACGTCGATAGCGACGGTGCAAATAAGCTCACTGCTGCTTTGAAGGAGAAGATTGATGATTCTAAGTTTGTTGGATCCAAGGTTGGAGGTACGTTTTTCTACTGTGGCCCAATCTATCTAAATCATGGCTTCCAATATGGGCACAAAGACTAACATCCAACTTCTATGCAGACCGCTCAGTTGCCGAAGCCGGTGACTTCTCCTACACTGACCTCGATGGCAGTGTTTCTGCCCACCAGGGTTTGTACGTAAAGTTCGACGACGGCAGCCGCATCGTTGTCCGTCTGTCAGGAACGGGAAGCTCAGGAGCCACTATCCGACTTTACATCGAGAAGCACTCGAGTGAGCCAAGCACCTACCAGCAGGACGCACAAGATTTCTTGAAGCCCGATATCCAGCTCGCGACGGAATTGTTGAAGTTCCAGGAGTTTGTTGGACGAACCGAGCCAGATGTCAAGACATGAGCAGTCTTTCGATTAAAATTGAAGAACAGAGATTGGATGACGGGAAGAAGTACGATGCTATGAGTTTTTGCTGTTTGCTCAAATTAGCTAGCATGTGTTTCGAACATATTTGAAATGGAAAACGAACCGTTAAAAAAAGCCAATCAAAAAATGATTGCTCAATCACTTAACAGCTGTGGCATATACGTAAACGTTTTATCAGCCCATACTCCTGAAAGAACTGACAAACAGTAATACACGTAGCGAACGGGTTCTCAAGAGTCATGAAATCATCTCTATTAAAATTAAAAAATAGTCTAGTAGTCCTTCTTAGTCTTAATCAGCAGAAGCCGGCCTCCTTCTTTCCCGGCCTCCCAAGGGAAACTTGCTTCATTTTCCCCTGGGGAAGCCTTGGAAGACATCAAATCAGATAATTCCAGATCCGACTTGGAAACGAATTCCCCATAGGTAAAAAAACTCCCGTTCTCAAATATTACGGAGAAAGTGCAATGCAGGAAACGTGCATACGATAACCCACTATATACATAGAGGATTGAAAAATACCCTATGGTGCATGTATGGAAAGCATATATCCCCGCGCCCAAATTTCTATCCCGAGCGACAAACTATTACCATCCCAAAGAAACAGTCTAGCTTTTTTGACAGAAAACAAACTAAAAGACGATGAAAGGGCAAAGGAAGGGAATCAGTCATTATCATACAGAGAGGGATCCACGCCTAGTAACCAGGGCTGCTAGGCTTTCTCCTCCCACGGAAATAGTCATAGCTCATCGGGTCATCCTCAACTTCGGTCTGAGGAAGACCACCGTACCCTTGGGGCCCACCGCCAAGGAAACCAGGCGCTCTACGATCGAGACTAGTATCTCTTCCATTCTGCTGCGCAACATGGGGCGATCTGGAACGGGAGGGTGACATAGGCATTTCGGCTGCCCCATGTACAAGATTGGACTCGGACTCGTTCCTGTAACTGTACAGTGGCTGCGGTTGCTGGTTCACAAAGTTCCCTCCGTATGTCTCAAGCTTGGGAGTGCCCGGTCTTGAACCTTCACTTCCAGCGTATAGAGTGGAAGTGCCAGGTGTATCTGGTCGAATGATATCTATATCTCTACCATAAAGCTGTCCCGCACCGCCATGCTCATCGCCTTCAANATTGATCACTCCTCATCTTGAAGTAGGTGAAGTCGAGTTTATTCTCCGGGACCAGTTCAAAGCCTGCGAGGGCAGATCTGGCAGACTGACCCGGGGTGCCGCCTGGCTGCATCGGATCCAAGGCGTACGTGTCAGAGTAACCAGATATAGACTCGACCCCACCAGGAGCATTAGAATCTGTAAGTCGACCGCTGTAGACAGACGCGAGAATATTTTGCGCTCTGGCGTGGACCATAGGGGTGATTAAGGGCTTGTAGAGCGCGGGGTGGCCAAATCGCATTGCAAGCCGATCGCCTTTGGTGCCAAATAGCTTCGAACGACTAGCTTCAGGATCCTTCAACATGTTTCTGACTTCATAGTAATGCATCTTGTCGTCGAAAGTCTTTGCGCAGTAGAACTTGAATGCGATCATTAAGAAGAATAAAGGAAGCACTGTATATGCCTCAATGTGGTTGCCATCGCCTCGGACCCAGAGTCCAAGAAAGACGACAAGATTAGAGAGAAGGGTAGCAAAGACCATTCTGTTGAACAGAATACGCCAGAACATCCCTCCTGATTCTGTCTTCGTGACGAAGATGTAAAGGAGCATATACTTCCGAACGTAAACGTCGAACACAAAATATAATGCTGCTGCAGGTAGCACGAACGGTTGGACTGTTGCAAAGCATAAGGTAACAGTACTGTAGAATAAGAAGTAGTTGTAGTAAGCACTGTACTCGAATGGAGGCGGAGCCGTCAACTCGATCATTTCTCGCGGGGTGGGGCTGGAAAATTTCCGGCGGAAGAATATCCATACCAGTGTCCACAGCTGAGCTAGATCAATCGCCGCTCCCAGATTCCGCTGGAGTAGCCAGGTGATCCAGAAGGGGGAGAGATCGCAGAGAGAAACAAACAGTGATTGGGCGACTTGGGCCTGCTTGATAGCTTCCCATGCACTCTGGCCATCGTTGGTGTTAGAGATGACGGTGGATATGAAAGTCCAAACTGTACTAAACACAGAGAAGACTATCAAGTAATTGATCACGAAAAAGGCATAAAGTTTAGCGGTAACATGGCGCTCTCTGGCCGTCTTCGTTCGGTCTCCAGCTCTAATTGAAAGTCGCCTGAAGATGATAGGAAGCACCAAATAGATCAATGAGGTCAGGGCCGGGGAGGCAACACCTTGGACTATTGACCACCAAGTCTTATTAGCTTCAAGTGACGTCTGGAAGGCAGGCCAGACGTGCCCGAGGTTCGTCAAATTGGTGACAAAGATGGAGATCATTGCGTTAGGTGCCGTCCACAGGATCGTAAGGATAGTGATCCACAGGTTGTTCCATATCCGACGCCATTTCCTCTGTTGTTTGCTCAGAGGCATGTTCTTCCATATGATATCATTTGGTTTCGGCGCAAGCACTATCGTGGTACCCTGTGGGTGCTTGTTCCGAGCTTTGAAGGCGACACTGTGGGCTTCTCTAATGTCATCATAGCTGGCAAATCCGTACGGAAGTGGATTCCGGTTGTCAATGGTCAAGCGGATCTCCTTGATTTCCGTCTCCAATTCATGTATTCTGCCTGCGAGGTACTCAATCGCATCGACCTTCTGATTTTTAGGGTAAGATGAGTAGGACGGATCATCCTTTGAAGGCCTGCATTCTGGTCTCTTCGATGGCAAATTTTTGGGGTCTTTGAGATATTTCGCCAGGTATTTTTCCAACGAACGAACAGCCTTGTTGTGTTGCTCAATAAGATCTGGCAGATCCTTGACGTTCCTGGCAATGACTGAACGGGCAAAGGACGATGTTGGCTCAACGATATCAATCAGCCTGCAAATACCCTCATCGGACCGATATTCTTTGGGAATATCATTGATCTGTAACGTAGTCAGCGTTCCTAGGTCTTTTCTGGGCAGGAATCATCTATCTCTTACCATAAGTGTCCTGGCATGCAAGCTGGACTGAAACTCGGAGCTGTTGAAGTATTGCCGACGCAACTGCAATATCTTTCTGTAATTCCACCACAAGAACCCTGCAACCACAATGTGTATGAAATAAGTGCAAAATACCATCCCCCAGTCTGCAGTGCCCCAAGTATTTGCTGGCGTGACTCTTGCCAAGAAGGTCGAGTCAGACCATTTTACTCCTTTGGATAAGTTCACAGGTATTAAAATTCCACATCCCACAATCGAAAGAATCAGGAATATATTTCGACACATCCGTGAAAAGCGCAGGAAGACAGTTGCATCCAGCCCAATTAGATCTACGAGATCTTGCTCCTTGGTTGTCAGGACAGGCTTGATCCAGGAAAATATACCTCGAGATAATGGTGGAGGAGCATGCTTCTCATCGGCAATCCTTAATTTCGGAGCATACACGATCGAATTATATGGTCGAATGAGGGAGAAGGCAACGGCGAGGGCAATGGTGAAGCCGATGGAGGTAGCAAGACCTGCAACGACTGAAGTTTGTTGCAACTAAGTACGATGTCAGTGAATGACACCAAGTTGGACGCACATCAGGGATGGGATTAGATTCATGATTTCTACTTACCTGAGAACCAAAGGGATTCTTCAACAAGTTCAGGAACTCCTGCGCTCCTGTTGCTATCGGGGTCGAATCACTCGAGTCACCGGAGCCACTTGAGCCATTCGAGCCACCACCATCATCTCTCTTTGCCAGTGCAGATAGTACCTCCACTGTCCTGACCATCAACGATTCGGCCATGCTCTTTACAACGGTCATTTTGCAAGGAGAGGAGAGAATGCTGGCCTAGAGGCCAGAGGCGGGATGTGTTGTAACGATCGAAAAGGAAAACGAGAAACGACAGTGATGAGGTGAGTAAAAGAGAACAAAGGGCGCGAGGAAGAGTGTGAGCTGCAAAGGATGCTTTGTGGTGTTCTGCGGCGTCGATTATCTTTTCCTTCCCTCTGAAATGGTGGTGCCGAGTGGATACGGGTGACCTCAGCGGAGACTGTTCTGGAACGCTTGATCAACGACAAATACTGCAGCGAGCGAAAAAGGGGATCAACGAGCGTTGGGAAAGAACGAATGCCCACCAAACATCGATAACGGGGTCGGAGCGAGGAGGGAGATGCCGGGAGGTAGTGATTGAAGAGGAGAGAGGGAGCAGATTCGAGGGCCGCAAAAAAGCTCTGTCGGGGTGGATGATGCGATCACGACGGCCAGCCAGAGGGACCTCCATCAACTGTAACGGCCAGACGCGTTGCCAACCCCGTCCACACTCCAAGGGCCGCCGAAAAATGGGTTTTCCAGCAGGGCCATGATTGGATGGGGGCCGCTCCACCGGGCGCCGAGCAAAAACTGGTTCCCTGTGCACGGCGGACCCCTTCTGGAATCTGCGGCCACGGGCGGGTGCTTCCAGGGGCACCGGCCCACCAGCTGTGCTATTTTTACGGCCTCGCGACCACTAACCAGGTCGGGTGCCCCGGTGTTCCCCAGCGTGGGCACTCGCCGCTGTCTCATGCCGCCCTCGTATTCCTGCAGCGGCGCTGGTCGCGTGGTGATCCAGTAGAGCTTCAGAAGGGGGGATAAGAAGAACCTCCAGCACCGTGCTGAAGGCTGATTCTAGCTCATCCCGGGGATGGCCGCTCACAATGCACCTCGGTCCAAAGTCGTTGTGAAGATGTATGCTGCGAAACTTGGCAGTTGGTCACGCATACCACTGCTATGTTGTCCACCGTGTCTACCACACAAAGACCCATAGGATGCTACGCCTGATCGGCCGTCTGTAGATCTTGCCAGTATCGTGATTGTTTGCTTATGGCTGTCACGGAGCCGCCGTTGACGTCTGCCGCAGAACACGAGCAAGGCAAGCTCTTGTTTGGCTTTCGGGGTCTGACACTGAACAAGTTAAGCATACCTGCGTACATGCAGTAGGGCGGAGCTGATTGGCAAGGAAGGAGGGAATACGAACCAGCTGCGTCCCTGGCTAAGGTACACAGCCACAACATATTTGATATCGAGATTTCCGCAAAACACCTCCAAATTAGAAGCTTCAGATGGTTTGAATGATATGATCTGTAACACATAGCTCATGAATCTTCTCTGAAATCACAGCAGTGGAGGACAAAACAAGGTGTCGCTTAGTTTTGTGCTCGCTATACATTCACTCTTCATCCCACTGACTAATNTGTAGGAGGCAGCACCGCGGGGGACAAAGAGCTTTTCATCAACGTCTCCTACAGCAAACCTAATCTGTAATAGCGTTGGTCCAAGGTTCCCACACATTATTTTGCTCTCTTACAACGACAAATCTCTCGGTATTCGCTCTCTAACATAGTTCATCTGTGAAAATACACCACAGATGGGGGAATTGGGTGACCTGGGTGCTTCAACTACCCTGTCTGCATCTTTTGGGGCTAGATAATGATAGCAAGAATCTAAAGTATCCCAAAGCAACTTGTGGGACCATGAATACTCGTAATTATCGGCCCGCTCGCCAGTTCTGTAATAGGCCAGTCCAAATCCCTTGTGGTGGACCGTTCGGACAGTCGCGGGCTACCCCATCCAAGCTTCTACGCTATCAAGAAATGGTTTCGGGGTAGGTCAACTTCTAACTCCTTTCCCGCCAAATAGATTCTGTAGATGGTGTCCGGCATCTTTGATTTAAAGACTCTCGAAAAGATCACCCACGTGGTTCACTGTATCATTTGCCCTATATGTCTTGCGTATAAAAGAACCCGTAAACTATATTAGGTGCTCCCATTCACAATGGCATCAGCTCACCTAAACTTCAAAAAATTCAAACAACTCATAACATGCTCTTGAACGAAATCCGACTTTAAAAAGAACTGTACCTATCCGTTATCGTCCAGAAAGCCAGCGAGGATGTGCCTGTAAAAGACAAAGTAGGAGAAGGGGAAAATGCGCCCTCACTTTTATAATCAATTTGAATTTATAAAGTATCAATATCGAGCCTTTTGGAACACAATCTCTTCGCAATTTGGCTTGAGAGCTCAATATAGAGAGTGCAATGGTGGCCACCTTTTTCGATTGTAATGGTTGCCTTACTATCTGGACATTAATCCATGAAAAGTCCCGGAGTATGCCGATGCATGACTTTTGAGAGGCCAAAAGATGGACAGATACGTAACTAATAAATAACTCAATGCTCATCTACTACTCAAGCTCTATATCAAGGGAACTTTATTTAGAGGGATTGGAACAAAAAAGAGTATCAATGATAATAATAATTCAATTGCGATTTTGTTTCACAAAGATAACCAAACAAAAGAATAGATGTAACCCGTTTTGTGCCTTAAGCCCAGCCGAGCAGAAAAGAAAGCCACCAAGACCACCATCCTGCCCAGGAAGCCTTTCCTTTCCCATCATACATAAGAAAATGTTTTACCTTGAGTAACCTGGAAGACACTCCGCGAAATGATTTCCTCCCCTTTCCCTCATTCATCGTTACAACCCCTTCGTATATACGTTAGTAAAACTGGTGTGGTGTGATTTCATTCTACACTCCCCCTTGGCTTCTTGTCCTTCGCTCAGCTTTCCCGACGGCAGGGACCTTCTTTTCCTTCTTTGCTGCACCATTGCCGGACTTGGGAGGTCGTCCCGGCTTTCTCTTGACCGGTTCGGCCCCGTTTTCTTGAGCTTCTTCTTCTGCAACCTTTGGTTTCTTAGCGCCCTGTTCTTCGCTTTCCTCGTTGGAGGCAGGTACGGGATCAGCTGAAGCAGCCTCTTCAGCTTTGCGCTTCTCTCCTGTCTGAGCTGCTGCAGCCTCGTCGGATGGTACGATGTTGGTCGGTGGAGGAGGATTGACTGCGGGAGCAGGCTCTGCTGCGCCATTGGTTTCGTTTGAGGCAGGAGCAGGCGCTTCCTCTTCCTTCTCATCTTCTACTGTTGGAGCAGCTGGTGGAACCGCAGCAGGAATTTCCTCTTTACTACCGGCTAAGGCTGAGACGGCAGGCTCTTGTGGAGCCGTAGCTTCAACCTTGTTTTCGTTCTTCTCAATGCTGGGCCCGTTCGTCGTCTCGTGCGATTCGGTAGGTTTCTGATCTACATCCATCTTCTCGCCCTCCGCTCCGTTCTCCTGACCCGCAGGTTTAGTAACATTGTCACCTTAATAGTCAGTATGCGAAGTCGTTTTGGTACGCGTGACGGCGCAATTGTGTACTGCCGGGTCCTTTCTTACCTTGAGCGGTGACCTCTTTCTGCTGGGTGGCATTTTCGGCGCTCGAGTTCTGGTCCTTCTCTTGCGCCAAGGTTACTGTATAATTGACTGACGTTAGAATACAAGAAAGTGAATGCGAAAGACCTCGAGAACTGCGAAAGCGACAAGCAAGCCAATGGCAGGACGGGTGGGCGCAACTCGATCCACAAGCTCGCTCTAGACAGCGCGTGCATCCAAATCTAATCAATAGAACCGAGGATCGTAGCAAGAATTACAATGGTTGGGAAACGAAATCAGAAGAGCGCAATTGAAGAGGTGTGGAGCGCAACGAACGGCAGTCGCTGGGTACGTACCTTGCTCGGCTTGAGCGACTTCGGCGGACATTTTGGTGACGTAAGGCGTAGAGTGCGCCAGCTAAATCAATGTAGAAGTAAGACTGCGCTAGAGATGGAATAACGATAGATATGTGCCGTGGAGTGTAGATGGTGAGGTGGATGGAAGGGAAAATGAGCCGTGGAAGCGACAAATGGGAAGTTAATGGAGAGAAGAGGTGAGGTCTGAAGATTGGATGGATGTGTGTGGTCGGCCAGAAGTTGACTGGCGCAGGTTGAGGTCATGGACGTTGCTTAGGAGATCAAGGTACCGTGCATGCTCGAGCTGGAGACGGGTTGACCGCCAACAACACGCACCGCCTAAGAGCAAGGTCCAGCTGCGCCAGGATTTCCTGATAGACATCGACGTGGGAGAATCTCGGAGAACAGCTTCGACCCGTCACGCGTTTCCCTTTCTGCGTTGCCGATGTCCTGTCTACATTGGGGCAGTGCGATAACTTTTCACATCAGCCGAATGTGAGACAGCGGATTCTTGAGGCAATGCCCGGACAAGGCGAGTGAGTGCTGGGGGCGCTGCGGGGAAAAGCCACACGGCCACGGGTCGTAGTGCCGAGCAGCAGTTACGCGTGGCCTGATTGGCTTATGAACAAACACGATTGTAAATTTAAAAGTCGGTAGCCTCTTTGTTTATTGTGTATATCTCTGCTGTAAGAACGGTTTTAGCTAATTTGGAGACTCAGACCTTGAGATCGCCGAATATGACCCATGGTGAGTCCGAAGAGGGAATAAGACCATAACAATGAGGCGATAATTGATATGCAGGTCATTGTTTGTAGCTGCCCTAATCCAGCCTAGTGCGATCGGCTCCTCATCGGACTATCAGTTTATGGAGCGAGAAAGACTATTTAAAGATCCTGAGCAAGCTCACGTGTGAGCCGGCAAATCCAATTGAGAATGAGAACCGGGTTTGTAACGAATACATGCAAACGGCAACCAAAGCAAATAGACAGGTTTTGAGGCTTACCCACTCAAATTCGGATTTGTAAGATGGATACCGTACAAGTCACGTGAGAGGTATCTTTGGTGGGAGATTCATATTAGGTTTTGTTGATAAGTGATAGATTCTCTATTCTGTTCCCAGTTGGTATATTACAGCATAAATCTCAATATCTGAACCTGAAACGCCTTGTCAAGGGAATTCAGCCACCCAACTGGGGTAATCGCTTTCCTAAACGCCGTCCTATAGATGCACCGGATCATAATCAAAGCAAAAGTGGAGTTAGAAGGTCTGTTTCTCAGGCGAGACTAAGACCTTCCAGTAGCTCGAGACTTGATGCTTCAGCTCTTGCTCGTTCAATAATCTTCGTCTCTTCGATACCTAGCTGTTTCGGGAACCTCGTGCTTAGGTAGTTCATGACCCACCGCGCATCATCATACTGATCATGCTCTAAAAGAAATCGGGCAGTATCAACCCCTAGTCGGATAACTTTGGTTACATCTTCTTCAAAATTCGCTTTTCGTTTATATTTCAAGAAAGTTAAAGCGAGATCCGCACGTGGGTTGGATGGATGTCGAAGGTATAACCGTGCAGTGTAGTAATTGACGTCTGAAGCAAAGGCAGGTATCAACGCAAGAAACGCATCAAATGTTGATGGTAGCGCAGGTTGATGGTGAGAGGGGTATAACAGGGTCTCATGTGTCAGGAATAATCCAGAGGGGCTCAGTGCAGCGCGCATCTGTGCGGTCGTCATACCGGAGAGGTGCTGGCCCGCCTTAGTGATACAGTTATAGGCATTGTCTAGGCTCAACGCTGTCCGGGCTTCTGCTTTGACGAGCATCAACAGTGGCGTGCATATCTCTCTCCGCAGTTTCATTCTCTCTGTGTCCCGCCGGTTCGCAGGAGTCAGCTCTGGAAGACTTGACAATCCTGCAAGCGCTTTTTTTACCCAAACCCACGCAATATCCTGGAGCCCCTCAACAACCATGTATTCCATCAGCAGTTCAGTAAAACTCTCATTCTTCTCCATGAACGTGATATCGTTAGCAGTCCCGCTCGCGGTTAACCACTTCACTACTTTCAGGCCAGCTCCTGATGCTTTCATTCCTTCATGCACCGACAGAGCTGGGGATCCAGTAATTTCGCTCTTCTTCGCGGCCAAGCATGAATGAGCATATCGTATGTTCATCAGGCCCTTGGCAACCGCCTCATCGAATATGTCCATAGGGTCACGGCTAGTTCCTGTGGCAGTTCCTTTTTCTTTCGTGTAGGAGAAGAGAGGGTTTGTCAGGATGGAGTGCATGTGTCGATCCGTAGGTCTTCCTTCGATATCTGAAAACGAACGTCGTCTGGGCCGAGACTGGTCCTTCCCGGTTTGGTTTCTGTCTCCCCATGTCTTAGGAATTCTTCCATGCTCCTCGTCTAAGTGGTGTCGAAAGGATGTCGTAAGAAGGTTAAGCAACTGCTTTGACTCTCGTGGGTTCAATGGCAGAGGAGGATGAATGTCGAATTTCTGTAGCGCTGGCATGAGCCGGAAGAGGTTACTCTGCGACGGGCGAAACATGGCGGGCCACGAAGCTCCGCACAGAGAGGCAGAGCACTGTAGGTCTTGCGCAGAACAGGCTACTGGTGTGAGAATGAAGCAGTGATGTGTGCTTCCAACCGAGAACAGGAGAGCACGAGATCAGGCCGTACCTTGAGCCATCATCTCCTTCCCACGATGTGGGGACCATCTTTCAACGCGTGGTCGGTGGAGCCGAGACCTCACGTGATAGCGCCAAAAATTCGGTGGCAGGCGGAAACGCCTCCCAGACAAAGCTGAGCTTGAATTGTTAGTCGAATTACGGTAGTCCTTTCAACACCATGCTTTCATATCTTTGAATTGGAGAATCTAAAATTTGTTTGCTCACGCAGAAAGATCGTTCGGTTTATCGCTCTTGGAATTTGCAGATTCTGCAAATTCGGCTTCGTTCAGGATCTCGAGCACTGGTTCCTGCACGACGCGCCAGTCGCCTACAGGTCAGGAGAGCTTAAGCCTGTGGCATAGGTTTCGCGAACGGGCTACCCACGATTTTCGAGCGTCATTCCTCTTCGCAACTACACACCTGAACCTCAAACTTCGCACCCCCTTCACGTCCAGCCCCTTCCCCTTTATTTTTTGATTTTTCATAATTCATATAACCTCATACAATGTCTGAGGTACAATCACGCCCAGCCGCGCCTCGTGGCAGAGGCTCGGCTCGCGGAGGTCGAGGAGGCTTTTCTGCCAGAGGCGGACGAACAGCAAGAGGTCACGCAACCAACGGCGAGAAGGCGGACTACACAGCTTCTACATCCATTGAAGATGATGGCGAAGTGGGCCAACTAAAGAAAAAATACGGCAGCAAGGTCACGACCATCAAAGAGATGTTTCCAGACTGGACAGATGAAGATATTGTTTTTGCTCTTCAGGAGACCAATGGCGATCTAGAAACTACGGTTGAGCGCATAACAGACGGTAAACCTCCATCCATGATCTCCGTCTGTTCATAGGCTTGAGATACACACATATATATCGTGACAAAAACTGATATTTCATACCAGGCACAATTTCACAATGGGGAGAAGTCTCCAAAACAAAGAAAGATCGATCCCGGTCAAAAGTGAAAGAAGCTCCTGCAGCTTCCGATGCTACGAATGCTAGAGGCTCACGTGGTGGACGGGAGAGCAGCAGGGGAGGAGCTGGTCGTGGACGTGGCACTGAGAGAGGCAGAGGCAGAGGTCGTGGTGGCGCAGGAGCCGCTCATACCAATGGTGCTCGTAAGGAAACCGCTGATGTTTCGGTCCCGACCGACGAATCAACTGCTTGGGATACTTCTAAATCTGAAGAGAAACCTACGGATGATTTGGTCGGCACAGCAAAATCCAAGGTTGCCGCGGCAGCCCATGCCACATCCGCCGCACTTCCTGAAGGCGTGAAGAAGACTTGGGCTAGCATGTTCGCTACACCTGCACCTCCTCCAGCACCAAAGAAGGCCCCAGAACCGGTAGTCGAGAAGTATGTTCAATATTATCCTAATCTGAACTCTGCTGATTATCTTTGTAGACCTAAGGAGCCTGAGAAACCAGTGGAGCCCAAGGAACCCTTGCCAACAGAGCCTGAACCTGATACAACCGAAGAAGTTGCTGCTCCAACTCTGGAAACTACAGACAAACCCGCTGAAGAGCCCACCGTTCCTGGAGAGACCGAAACAGCTGCGCCCGCGAAGGCTGAACTGACCGAGACCAATCTAGAGCAGGTGCCTGACGTATCGAATCCTCCACCGACTGCCACCGCAGCTAGCACTGCAGCCAGCTCTTGGGATGCTCGGAATACCGTGTCACAAGCTCCTCAGCCACCGGCTAGTGGATTTGCAACTACAGCGTTGAAGGCGACGGGAGCAGGCCGGTCAGCAAGCTATCAACGTCGTGTCCTTGATCAAGAAGAAGCTGTTCGAATGCCAGGAAACCGGGAGGTAGACCGTGCAGCCGTTCAGTTTGGAGCTTTCAATCTGGGAGAGACTGGTGATGATGATGTGGATGGTGACCGTGAGGAACCAGAGACCCGTGCCCAGCCTCCTCAGCATTCACCAGTTGCTCCACGGGCAACCTTGCCACCTGCTCCTCAGCAGGCTCCTACCGCACCCGAGGCATTTGCATCTACGAACCAAGCTGCAGGCATGCCACCTGCTTCGCATCCACCAGGTATATCATACTTGCTTTTCCAGATTAAATTTTCTAACGCTAACTTTTGCCGCTCCAGGTCTCCCATCTCCTCAGACTACTGCTAGCGCCCAAGGAGCTGCTCAGCAGGGCCCTCAAGGAAATGCTCAATTTGGCCAGTATGGCCGATATGGCCAATCCGGAAATCAAGAGCAGTCTTCCGCTCCACAAAAACCCTACGATGCGTTCTCCCAACAGACTCAATCGACTCAGAGTCCTTTCGAAGGTTATCCAAATCAACAATCTCAGTCGCAGCCAGGACAGCCAGGAGCCTTCTCTTCTGCTCCAAGCGACTTCTCTTCTTATTATACTGCCGATCCACAACAGCAGCGTGCCTACAACAGCTATTATCAGCAGCAATACGGTTTGCAACAGGGAGCTCAGGGTCAGCAAGACAGCTCTGCTCCCCAAAGATCTTACAGTGGATACAACGGTCCCCAAGCTGAAAATTCTCAGTTCCCACAAGGCTCTCAACAGACACAGTCCCGCTACGGTGCCGCTGGAGAAGGCCAGAATAGCGGTCACACTACTCCCAACCCAGCTACTCAGAGCCAGCAACAGTTGGGCACTCAAGGATCTCAACCTCAACCAAGCCATCAACAGCAGGGCCCTCAAGGAGGCAGCTACCCGTATGGTCATCCATACTACTCTAGTCCATACTATGCAACCTATATGAACCAATTCCAGCAATATGGCGGAGGTAACTATGGCGCAGGGCCATATGGAGGAAAGGGTGGCATTCATGCCCAAAGCTATCAAGGCTATGGGATGTCTCCAGGAGGCCCATATGATCACACATCGTCTCCGGCACCCGGCTTTGGTGTCCCTTCTCTACTTGGCCGCGATAGCGGTCTAAGTGGTGGTCTGGGAGATTATGGCCGCGTGGGATCAGCGCAGTCGTCTAGTCATCAGGCATTGCCAGGTTCCCACGATGCATTTGGCCGAGGCGCATCTTACCAAGGACAGTACCCTCAAGGCAATCAATCTGGCTCCACCGAGGATCTGAAACCCTTTGGGGAGTCCAAGACGGGAGGACCTAGTCCCTCTCTGCCACAAGCTGGTCGACCAGGCTCTGCTGCTAACACTACTTCTAGCTCTGGCCTTCCACCACAGCAGTCATCCCAGCAAGCTGGTTATGGTGGCTACCCAAGCCATCTCCAGCAACCCGGCCATGGGCTTCATGGCCAGGGTGCTAGCCAATACACTGGGCTTGGTGCTCAAGGGCATCAAAACAGTCAATACGGTGGTTACCAAGGCTTCGGCGGTAATTACTACGGTTCTGGCCAGCAACGTGGATGGGGTGGCAACTATGGACATTAATGACCAAAGTAGCGTCATGTCCTTTGGGGGTTGTCACCTCGTTTTTGCTTAGTTCAGCACCTACTCTGAATCTGAATCAGGAACGAAAACTTCTCACCAATCAATGTGTTACTATTTGCCATCTCTTTTCAGATTTTTATCTATCTCACTTGCAGTCTGGGCGGGCGAAGAAGGAGAATGCGAAAAGTGTCATGCCACCACTAAAAACAAAACTTAATCCATCAGTCATGCTCGTGCTTGTCAATGGGGCAAGCCAACCTTGTATTTTCCTTTTTGCGTCCTCGTCACAACTCTGTTTTCAAATAGCTTTTCTCTCACCTCACCTCGAGTTCATGTTTACCTTTGTATGTCCCTGGGCTGGCGAAGGCCCTGGCAAATCGGAAAAAAGTTGATTAAGAAGCTTACTTTGCCCTGTTATTTGGCATGGATTGGCGGGCAGGGGCGGATTTTGTTCATTAATATCGATGGCATAGGCCTCTCTTGTTGAGGCTCTTTGATTATGAGCATTGCGCGCATGCACTTAACGTTAGGGATGAATTCACATCTCCGTGTATTCATGAGGAATTAGGTCACATAATCAAGTTGACTGCAGACAATAATCGTGTCCAACATGCTATCCCATTGTGTGAGATTTTGATCACCGCTTTTGTTTTCGTGACCAATTACTTGCTAAGTATACATCTTTACCCTGTACTGCTACCATTCTCGAAAACACCAGGGACAAAACACCCAAAACCGACGATCCTTACAATACTTGCACCTTGAAACCAGTTCGCATCCCACTTCCCAACGCCCGTTCCTTGAACCCAAAAATTATATACACCAACATTTTTCTTCTGTATAAGATAGTGTTCTAGATCCCGCTAATTCGCCTCTCCAAAAACACCGTTTCATCAAATCGTTTCATCCTCGAACATGCTACTCTCAACATCCTCCCACCCATCATCATCCACAGTAGAGCTCTTTACCGGGGACGACATCCAACCTCCATGACGCGCTGGACCAGTTGAGTCTCGACTATCTACCGTTTGGTGCCTTGGGGATTTCTCCTCTGCCCAGATATTCCAAACGGCGTTTGAGACTTGAATGACTGCACCGCTTACCACCTCGCCAGTCCACTGATCTAGTTTCGTTGGTATGGCATACGGGAAGAAAGGGTCCGAAGGTGACCAGGTATTTACTGACGCATACCGGGGATGGCAGTAGAATTCGCACATGACGCTCTCACTTACGTACCAGACCGAGAAGATCAAGGTTATCAGCCCTAGCCAAGTCAGTTTCCTTCTTCCCGCTTTGCTCCGTTCTCGTGCTATCAGTCGCGGCACCGGAATCGTCAGATGGTGGAAACCATTGCTGCCAGCCGCACACTGTGGACAGTCTGTGTGATTATGATGATGCACAATGTCTGGGTTAGCACTAGATTTGGAGGCAGCGGCGGAGGCAGACACTTTTCGTTCGAGGCGTTCAATGCCCCGCTTTGCTTCCGTTATACTGGTTGAAGTACTCTTGAGAGATTTGTTCATCCGGTCCAGAGCTAGGAGCTCCAATATCCTCTCCTTCTCTTTCTGAGTCAACGGCCGACCGCCACGATCATATTCGAGGTCTGGTAAATCTTCAAGAATGGTGGTATTATCCGGTCGATTTTGTTCTGCTGTAATTACGGCATCGAAGTCGTCTAGAGTTGAATCATCCATTCCAATCTCTTTCCGAATATTGTTCAAGTCATCAGAGACACTTGCTGGTTTCGCTGTATTTAGGAGCGGAGGCCGTGATCGTGGCCGCGTTGCCATAATGGCAGATTTTGATGAACCTAGTCTCTCAGTTCCCAGAGGACCAGGATCCTTGTGATCGTCATCTGAGCTTGCACGCTGACCAGGTCCTCTGAGAATTTCCTTCTCAGATTCCTCGTCAATTTCCTTCTTTGACTCAAAAGATGAAGCTCGAGGGCGTATTGTGCTTAGTCGTTGTATAACAGGTGCTGGCGTCTCAATATAAGCACCCGTGACTTTGGGAGTGGGCATAGACAGTACATTCCTTTTCGCTTTTGGAGTTTCAAGATCTTCGCTGTTGGAATGAGCGGGAGAAACTGGGCGCGTCATATCCTTCTCCGGTTTCTCATCTGGAAGATCAAAAAGTTTCTTCTCTTGCGCAATCCGTTCCTCGGGATCAATATCGGATTTTTGAGCGTCACTACTTGTGCTATAACGCTTTCTTTGTGTTTCCGTCACAGGACCCAACGGAATGGGGTCAGTTAGGGGCTTTTCCGTTAGTTTCTCTCCTTTTTCCTCGTCAGCCTTACTGCTGCTCTCTGATGATTTATTGTCTGATTGCGTTGAGTTAGGGCTAGCACTAGCACTCGCAAGTCTGGCTAAGCTTCGGAGGGTATCCCGATACTGATCGTGTTTAGCTTGAGGATCCCCAGAGCCGTTGTCCTTGACACTATCCTTCAAACCCCTCCTATCACTAGTATGAGGTCTAGTTGACCCACTAAAGATGGTAATTGGAGTCCCTGGGATACGCTCGCCCTCTTCTTCTAAGACAGTCCGTTCATGGATGGGATCATGTTTGTCTAACGCTAAGACATCTGGTTCAGTTTTCACGATGGCTCGTAAAGTCTCGGGGGAGATAGATCTCTCTTCCGAGTTGCGCTCTTTAATTTCCTCCAGTTTGCTTCTTGCAAGAGCTCTCGATGATAAACTCTGAGCCTCCGCTTCGCGAACCTCATCAAGCTTAGTCCTCTTAACTACGAAGTTAGGGCTCGACACTTGCAACGAACGTGCCGTAAAATCGAGGTCCGCATCCCATAGCTTGCTCTTTTCTGGTGAAATATCGAATGTCTTGGCTGAATTCGGTCGTGAGGCTGGAGGGGTCGGTTCTTGAAGAGACCTCCGATCCTCGATGGATGGTAAAGGAACATCCTTAGAGTCAAAATTGTCATTGCTCGGGGGAGCTACGGTCTTCAGATCCTGAGAGGCATCGGGGGATATTATTTTGGTCAGCCATCCGTTATTCTTCCTTGCTTTGCTTCCCCAAGTCCTTGGCACCGTCACTGGCGGCTCAGGGTCGACATTGCTCAAAGGAGAGCATTTAGTACCCTTTTCGGAGTCTTCTCCCTGACCATTTTCCTTTTTAAAAGAACCTGTCTGGCTTGATGGACCTGCAGCAAGACGTTCTTGATCTCTGAAAAAATTCTTCATCTTCCTGTCGAATTCATCTTCCGTAGAGTCGTCTATCGCACTAAGCCCTGAGATGCTGCTTCCACTGGACAATTGCGCTCCGTACTCATTTTTCAGTTCGCTTTCAGCGAGGTGTCTCTGGAGTATACTCCCGCTCTTGGATTTGAAGTGAAGGGGCCTTCTGGTTATTGTCTGCAATCTCTCCCCATCGCCGGTGGATCGTCCGCGTGGTCTAGGTAGAGGGCTTGGACTTGCTGGTCGCAACCCTTTATTTTTGATATCGCTTACTGTCGGGGCAGATGCAGATCGCTCCTCTGGATCTGGAGAACCATAAGTATTTACTTGCTTCCTGGAAGAGCTTAATGGTGAGTCTCTTGGATAAAAATTCGGCCTAGGGATGCGGCTGTTTGAGCCTAAAGTCTCTCGGCCACTTCGTCTCAGATCTTTTGGCGTTGAATCTGACTCCTCTCCGGCTCGTTCAAATGCAGCCTTTAAACCCAGAGCATCTCTTGACCTTCCACTCATCCATCCACCAGTTGTAGACCTCCGTAGGTTTCCCGGACCTGGCTCTCCGGTCTCGGTCGGTAGCACGCTAGAATATCTCCCTTCAGACCTGCGCGAGCTTAATGCAGGCCTATCCTGCGTAACGGAAGAGGTCCTCGCATTGGCATTGGCCGTTTCTCCATGGTTTTTATTTTGCGCCTGGTCGCGATCCGCTTTAGCCATTTTCGCGCTCGTGTAATATCATCATCGACAATAAGATTCCATGCCTTTTTTTTCCGCAGTGCAGCTAGCCTTTGCTAATAGAGGAGCCACAGGATGTAATACGTGCTCAAGATCCTCCTTGGTGCAAGAGGTTGGTATCCAGAATGGTGTCAGTCCGAAACTTTGTGCGTTGTTGCCAGAGCGCGTTCGCGCAGCCAGCACCAAAGCTCAAGCCTCGCCGGCCTTGTTGGCCGCGCTAAGGACGGCTTCGGCCTCTAGCGAATCAAAGACACTTAAACGCGCAGGGCCGGTTTGACTTCGCAGTACGCCATCACTAATTCTTGAAACCTCTGACATGAAAGCAGCGTCGGAAGATGCTGTAAACCCACCGTATAATTCTGGTGTGGCTAACGATGATGTCTTGCTAACTAAGCATATGAAACCACACTCGGCATGGTCGATAGGCCCGAGCTACGTGTATCGATTTCCATGAAGCCGTACCTTAGCACGGTGGCACACATTGTTAATGTCAAATTAAATATAATTGCGCATATTCTATGACCTTACGCGATCCTGGCTATTCGGGCCATATGATCCTAGTTACAAAAGAGCAAAACGGAGAAAACTCAACACCAACTGCCCCCTCGAATCATCCGATCCGACTAAGACTGTAAAGCGGTTGCCTTTTGCTCATCATATCTCCAGATGCCCCCAGTTTTATCACTCTCGAGGTGCAGTCCAATCTTTGGTGCCAATACATCCAAGGTCGGGTCACTTTCTACCACTGAGAAGTACCTTCTCTGCCAAACCCTTCCTTCGGATTTTTCTTTTGCCCTTAAGTCACGCTGCGCAACCTCGATCATTGTCTTTTCCTTACTCACAGCGTCCATATTACCTGACGCGATGCCAGCAGCGACTTTTGACCATGCCCTTCTTGACTCTAATGGATCTTGTTGTTCTATGGGCGCAACCTGGAGTGGAGTCGTCGGCACAGCGCTGGCATCGTAGCTTTCAATCACGTGGCCAGACTTGCTTGATCCTTCATGAACGTCAAATCCCTTGGACCACTGTCCAGAGATGTTATAGAGCACGCTGCTCTCCTTTGCTGTGGGATACAGGCTGGCGGTAAAGCTGTTCTTTTTACCAGACACCCAGCCCTTACCACTATATTCGATCTTGGCTGTGTATCCAGAAGTGCTTGTGATGTATGTCTTCCCTTCAAGCTCAACAAAAGGGGCACCGAAGATGAGACCTTCAATGTGTAGGCTCGGAAGAGTGATGAGGTACTTTTCATTATACCCTGGAAGAGATAAAATGGCATGACCAATCTGCTTCACGTAGATGGTACTAGCGAACGAAGCTTTCTGAGCATTATACCCCTCAAGAAAGACGTTGTGCTCTTTGTTCGATATACGATAAGCTGTCGCAGGAGGGTGATGGCTGAAACGTCAGCTATATGTGATTTAGTGTCATGTAGAGATAGTATACCTAACTTGCTCCGATATCAATTCTGTGGTACCGGCATCATCTACCCACTTGCCGAGGAATAACTCCCCCAAAAAGGGATTCAGCGGCTTCTTTTCATTTCCATACTGGTCGCTCCGACTGGCGTATTGTTGCTTCAGTGTGCTTAAGAACCATTTCAGAACTAAGAAAGCACGTTTCTGGGGGTCCTTCTCTTTTGCGGGGGCGACAAAAAGAGAGGGTTGCTCCGCCCAGTAGGAAGAGAACTCGACCAAGGAAGTCGACGAGAGAATAAAGGGAGGAGCCGTGAGTGTGGAGAGGTCGCCATTAAACGAAGCAATGGACTTCAGGAATGCGGCCCATGAACCTTTATTCTGGGCAGATACGGCCCCTCCTACTTCGGAAGACATTATTGTGGCTACTTATTTAGGAAAATACTACCCTGTTGTGGTAATGAAGCTTAGGTCCACCTGGTACAGATATAGCAGAAGTTCACGGTGGAAATTCCCTGTCGACTATTTCCCTCAGGAGACAGTATCACAGGTGCTATATAGCAGATAGTTTTCAAAGAGCAACGGAGAGTGCGGTGAAGAACCAAGGAAAGGTTCCCAGGTTGGAGATTGCGATTTACCAGTTGGCTGTGGCTGAGGCAGATGACGTATAAAGCCGCATCCCCACTGTGGCAGGGCTGCACCCCTTTCGCTTACCGCATTGAGCATCTGTCGCGTGCATCAGTCTGGGGAAGCCGAGGAAAAGTGCCCAGAATTAAACCGTCATGTGAGAGAGGTCGCAGTTGAACATAGACGCTCACATCATCACATGAACCTTGAGTAGAGAAGGCCAAGCAGGCCGATTCCACTTCCTATGCTGGGAGAGGCGGTCGGGGGAAGGTCTTGTTATTCTGATTTCTTTTTCAGCGGGAAGCACGAGGCCTTCTTCTATAGGTACGGTGCACATGACTGGTGTCTTGTGACTTGCGTCTACTAAAAACACTCATCTTATATTTATACCACAGTAGATCTAGTTGGAGATCAGATACCTGCTGCTATAAAGAGATTATCTTCATAGCAAGCTAACTGTAAACAGAACAATGACAACCTTGGATATTATACAGCGATATCGATATTATACAGCCAGTTCACCTGGACTCTAATCGAGAGCGTGGACCTGGATCGTCCTCCGAATAGAATCGGAAGACCCCTTAACGCGAAGATCAATTTCGAATATCCCAAGGGTTTTGACTCGGTCCTTCTCATCTGTCTTTTCCACGAACGAGACATCTTCGGGTGCTAAGATAACCCTAGACCCCTCCTCGCTATTTGCTAATATAGCCTTCAAGTTCGCCACGATATCGGCAGTAGAGACAGATCCGTATATTCCGGCCTGCTCTTGCACAGGAGGAGCAGGGCCTTGTGCTTCAAGGGCGGCTTCGGAAAGAGCTGACGACGCTGGAATAGAGGGAGAGTGCTTTGGAGTTGGAGCTTGCGTAACCGCAATTGGTTTCCGGTAGAACTCAATGTTGGCTGGAACAACTTCTGACAAAATCTTCATCATCTTATCAGGCTATTAAATACATTAGCATAAGTCTTTTATGACGAATAGGGGGTAGTCAGCATACACTTAAAAAGTCGAGATCAATTTGGATAGGGGTCTCTTCCACCGCAGTTTTTTGAGTCTGTCTCTCCAGACCGGGTAGGAATGTAGAGTCTCGCTCTGACACAACATTTTCCAGTCCTAATTCCCGCAATTGGGCATCCGTCATATATTCTGCCATCCTTTTCGGGTACCAGTCATTTCGCATTCGGCCGGGGGCAACAGGTATTATACTGCCTATAAGGAACTATGCATTAGCAACACACCATCAAAGTTCCGCAGACTTAATCGCAGTACCTTGTCGTCCGTAATGAGGAATGTCCCGCAATAACTTCACTTTAATATTATTCGAGGCTTTTGCGAGCTTCTTTTTCCCTCTCACTTGCGCCCTTGGTGGCACAAAAACAGCATCCGAGAATACGCCGGTTATCCTGCGTACACATGATATGCATTGGGGAGACTTAGAAAGCAGTGGTGAAGCCATTGAGAAGAGCAGGCATAAGGAGGCCTGATATTTAGATGTGGAGCTCTTGGGAGCTGCAGTTTTATCCCGTTGTGTCCTGATTTACGAGGTCTAAACGGTGGAATTTTAATCCATACCGACCCTAGCTGACGAATCGAGACGATCTCCTGAAACTCTAAAATGATTAGCCGATTATAAGACCGAATTAGGAACGAGTGGATCTTTTGGAAGGCAAAATGCCAGTACATTCAATATTCCAAAACCGGGTGAGAAGCATTCCAAACATAGAGTGGAATAATTAAATATCCATCATTGCCAAGTTTATGTGAAAACTAAGGCGCAATTGAAATTGTTCTGCCCGCCCGGAGGTTATTATACTCCCTGCTGCATCCGAGATCCGAAAGTACGAAGCTTACGGACGGCACCCACGGCAAAATCCATAAGTTTGCGTCTAGCACTATAATTGAACTCCGCTCGGGCTGCCTGCACATCCACGGCTCTTCTCAACCATAAGATACAGCGCAGGATGATGTGTATGGTGGTTCTGTGATGGGAGATCTATATTGAAATACCTGCGAACTCGCATCCATCCGATCTGTTCGCGCCGGTATGCCGGACAAGCCGCTTACTATAGCGGCATACGCAGCTGGTGCTTCCTTTGCTGCGGTCGCGGTAGTCTACGTCTTCGGTCCGACCTTTTTTATCGATGGTGACTCTACAGGAACCGGAGGGAGTAGAAGGAAAGGTGTTGTTGTTGGTCTTTCTAACCCTGCAAACGACTGCTTTATAAACTCTGTCCTCCAGGCGCTTGCTGGCCTCGGAGACCTACGTCGGTATCTCATTCGGGAGACGCATAGAAGAAGATTGGAACCAGAGGTATATGCGCATCTTGTGGAGGATCCATCGAGGAAAAATCTTCCAGCCTGGAAACTAGAAGGACTCCAAGCGGGATTGGTTACGCAGGGTCTGAAGGATATCCTCGACGCGCTCAATGAGAGGCCGCTCTCCAAAAAGACCATATCAGCAGCTCCATTTGTGGTAGTGTTGGAACGGGCTTTTAAGCAGAGGATAAGCCGACAACAACAGGATGCACAGGAGTTCTTGCAAGTGGTAGCTGAGAGGCTTGGAGATGAATATCACGCTGGTCAGAGGGCAAGACGGTTTGCAAGGAATAACTTTCCAGGAGGAGCTGTAGTAATTCAACAGACCAGTGACCAGGAATTGGTTAGCCAAGATGTCCAAGAGCTTACCTCAGAGAGCGGCAATATCGATGATGCTTCATCAACCACCCAACCCGAAGCACATGAAGGCACTCAACGTACCGCAGGCTCAGAAGACTATGGGTTATCTGGGGATGCTGACGATGAAGTAGAAGACGGATTTCCTTTTGAAGGTGCATCTGAATCACAGATAGAGTGCTTGACATGTGGATTCAAGCCGAAAGCTACGGAATCGACGTTTTGCGCGTTAACTCTGAGTGTTCCGCAAGTCAGCTCAACAAGTCTAAATGCATGTTTCGACCAGATGTTCAAGACTGAATACATTGACGACTTCAGGTGCGAAAAATGCCGTTTGGTGCATGGATTAGAGTCCCTAAAGCATGAGCTCGGGAGGGCAAATTCGGAGAAATCCCGGGCCACAATGCGTGCTGCGATTGAAAAGTTGGAGATGGCTATTAAGACAAATCCAGAGGATATTCCTGAAGATTTAGAGCTGCCAGACAGGAATCTGGCACCAAAGCGGAAAATAGCGAAGTACGTTCGCCTCACTAAGTTTCCAAAAATAATGGCAATCCATTTGTCCAGATCGATATTTGATTCCAGCAGATCGACGATGAAGAATTCTGCTAAGGTTGCCTTTCCGGAGAGACTATCACTCGGAGGTCTTCTCAACCGAAAGACGTACAGGCTTCTGAGCGTCGTATGTCACAAGGGCAGTCATCACAGTGGCCACTACGAATCTTTCCGGCGTCAAACTGTTTATCCCCCATTTTCTACGCCGAATACCTTTAAACAGTCTCCGGCGTACAGCAAACCCTCCACGCCAATCCCCTCACAAATATCTACACCACAAGTATCCACTCCTCAGATATCCACGCCTCAGATCAAAGCTATACAGAGGCTAGAAGGCCAAGCAGCTGACGCTAGTTCCACATTATCCACTCCGGAGCTACTATCTCCTGACTCTCTCTCATCTACTGCCTCTCTTCCTTCTACGAACGGTAGCAATTCTCCCGAATCGCCGCCTAATGGAAATGATATTCCAA
Organism: Scytalidium sp. 3C; assembly: GCA_000743665.3. Taxonomy (NCBI): domain Eukaryota; kingdom Fungi; phylum Ascomycota; class Leotiomycetes; genus Scytalidium; species Scytalidium sp. 3C. The sequence goes on along the minus strand of JMRO03000070.1, from coordinate 304,722 downwards.
AGATGCGATCACCGTCCACGACGGTGTCTTCGGGGACTTCAAAAGAGCGATCAAACCGAGGGCCGACGTCTGCTCCGAGAGATACGGACACTAGTAGCTTGTCTTCGGTTAGTCGTGTTCCCCAAGAAGGAGCTTCAAGGGTTTCACGCTCACTGCCTCGACCGGGTTCGAGTGGTCTCAAAAGCAGGCCGAAAAAGAAATCAAGCGACAGGTGGTGGAGAATAAGTGACGACAACGTTAAGGAATGCAAGACAAGCCAAACTCTTGGCATGCAAAAAGAAGTCTATATGTTATTTTATGAAATGGATTCTCCTGAGGACGACTAGAGACAAGGCCCCTCAGTGATCTACCCAATCTTTGGATATATAAAGCCAGGCTCCATAGATAGAGCCGTCAGATCTTCAAGACTCTCATTATACGTTGAGATAGATAGGTATGCATGCATGCATTATACGTGCTAGATCTATAAGTAGATATATCAACATGATAAGCGCTGCACAGTGTAACAAACATATCGTACAAAATTGCTAACAAATGTGCTCAATTGCTATTGCCACGCCGTTGGATATTCATCACCACAGATAGCCGCGACAATTTTCTGAACCACAGAGACACTTGGTCATGTCCTTCTTTTTCGCTGGATCGTTCGAATCCATCTCCAAGTCGGTGTCTTCACCATCAACATAATCAAAAGTAAGTTCTTCGTATGCAGGGATGTCTTCAGTTGCAAACAGTGCAAGGTCGTGGATATGTTTATCCGCATGATCGCCTACCCGCGCGAATATCCGTAAATTCGGGTCGCATGAATGATTTATAAATCGAGTTGGTCCAGAGAGAAACTCACCATCAACCTCGAATGGTGGTCCTGAGAGTCGTGGATCAATGCTATCTGGGTCTGAGAATTTGTCAAGGGCAAATAGATAGACATCTTTCCGCTGCGCAATCGTAGAATCTATCCTCCTCCTATCTGCTTCGTTTGCGGTGATAATCTCCCCGACGTACCTATCCACGAACCTGCCTCTCTTAATATCCACAGGGGATCGTACTCCTACTCTAAATCAGCAGCGAGAAACATAGAAAAACATGAAAGCTGCCTACCCCAACCACGTCCATCACTGGTTCTGAATATTTGCAAGGGAACTTTTCTGCCTCTTTCCACCACACGGTTACTGCAATCTGGACTACAAATGCAACTTACGTGGCACTCATAGATTGGATCCCGGGATTCTTCCAGTACTGCTCCCCTCAAGCACTCCTTGCGATCACCAGTGGTATGATAGACGCTTATTTTTTGCGATTCATCCACTGTACGGTCGATATCCATATCTTGGAGACAATGACATCCCCGTCTTTGGCAATCTCTGTCATCTGTACATTCACAACCCGTCCTGAAGGCATCGTCTGCAGGTTCAACGTCTTCTCCAAGAACCGAGTGCTCAGTAAAGCGGAAGTCCTCTGGAAGCGTAGAGTCATCAATTGTATTAATTATTGCAACGGGGTATTTTTGGTGTGTGGAGAACGTTTTCAGTTGACACCAATGACACTTGTCTCGTTCCTCCTCAAGTCCCTTTCAAGAATTTAGTAAGTCTACACGCGAAAACTGTATCTGGGCTTCCTGAAAAGATAATAATGGAATCAAGATTTATTATAACTACAGTACAAAACGACCGAAAGAGAAGAATGACGAACCGGATAATCCTCTCCATGCCGTTCAAAATGGCGTCTGAAGTAGCTTCCAAAGTGATTGGTGGAACGCATTTTGAGAGGAGCATTGACAGATGAAGAGAGAGTACTCCAAACAGGGTTCAGTTATTGTGTTATACATCTCACAACTCGATCATGAGTTTAGGCAAACAGCAGTCCACCCTGCAGGAAAGATTGGGAACTTAAGCCTTGCAGTCGTTGACTGGTCGCAAACGAACAATTAAGGTCTAGCGTCAATACGATCAAGGGACCAGACTTGTCAGCCTTGCGTGCACAGACCATCAAAAAGTTCATGATTGAAGGCCCCTCCAAGATAATTTGATCAAAGCATCTCCAATATCTGAGTTGCTTCTCCACAACTCACGATGACTTCCGATATCAAGCAAACTCCTTTTGTAAAGGAGCTAGCTGCGAATGGTACGCTAACTATTTTCTCTCATTGAAAATAATAACTAATTAGTTTCCATTGCAGACAGACCAACCCGCGCCAAAGCCCTCCAGTCCCTTCGGACCTATCTGTCTGGACGCCGTGAACTTCCGCCATTAGAGTTGTTGAAATTATGGAAAGGACTATTTTACTGCATGTGGATGTCCGACCGTCCACGAACACAACAGGCCCTCGCCGACTCGTTAGCAGATCTTGTATTCGCCTTACCAGATGACGCTGTAATTCCCTTCCTACGAGCCTTCTGGCAGACGATGGAGCGAGAATGGACGAATATCGATGTGCTAAGAATGGAGAAGTTCCTCTTACTTACAAGACGTTATCTTGGTGCTACGTTTAAGGTCTTGAGCAATGCAAAGTGGGAGAACGGAATTCTACAGCAGCATATTGCACTGCTTGAAGAGATTCCGTGCAATGTGGACGATATGAAGATCCCAAATGGAATGCGATTTCACGTTATTGATATTTATATCGACGAACTAGAGAGGGTCGGCGCATTATCAGACGAAACAATGGCCGAAGTACCTTTTGATGAACTACTGGAACCTCTTCGGAAACTAGCAAGCTCGAGCCCCACGAAGACTGTAAGGTTAAAATCTAAAGAGGCCTTGGAAGATGAGAGACTGCCTGAAAATAAGGAGTCAGCCGCCTCCGAGGAACATAACGAGAACCAGGATGATGGGTGGGGTGGCTTTGAAGATTAATGCTTTCAGATTTTGATTTTCGGTATTGTGGTACATTAGTTATGGCACGGACGTTCACGGCATCTATGGTAGGCGTTTAAGAAGAAAAAAGTCATTTGAAGTTATATATATACATAAATAGACACCAGACACCAGGTTTATCTCCAAGCCACGTAGTGTGATCCGACTTTGGGTATCATCTAGAAACAAGGTCTTATATAATGGTATCAAACGCCATTCGCATCTCGCTGCTCAAAAAGGCCCTCGTTGTTCATATATGGAGCCCGATTTTGTAAGCACTGTACCGAGTCCTCTGTGGACTTCAGCTTGGAAGGGTCCGAAGGGAATGCGCTCTCCATCTATGCTGATGTAACCATCCTCTTGGTTCTTGGGTATGAGTCGGTACCCAAGGATTTTGCGGTAGCTAACAAGGTCTAAGTCGAGGAGCGCACCCTTCTCCACGGCAGAGATCATCGATACAGCCGCCAGACGGCTTATGTCACCGTTAATACAGATCAGATCCATGCAGCCATCGTTCGGGAGGGCAGCAGGGAAGAAATTGGTATCGCCAGACATGTAAGCCATCTAAATTCTATTAGTCCTAAGGACATAATAAGCTCGAGGAATGAACATACGTTACCGCAATAAAAGTTGCCAATTTTGTCATAGGGGACCAATTCCCATCCTTCTGGGAGCTTGTCGTTAATTGTACCGTACCGCAATGGCGGTAGTCCTTCCTCGTTACCGCTAGAGGCAGAGGCGTCGTCCTCAAGCGGAAACTTGTTACCTCTGCGTTGGCTGGCAGGTTCATCATTTTCCATTTCTTTCCTGTAATGCTCCTTGATCGCCGATTTATCCTCAATTACTAACTTGACTGCTATGTCGCATGGATAAATCATTTTTCCAAACAGTCTCGACAGAAAACCATAGGTGAATCTGGCAGAGCCCATCCATCTCAAATGTTCAGTAGCTAGATCTGACTCAGCTATTATACCGACAGACTGAGAAAGAAAGCTGAGAGTCCTTTTGTCACCATGAGTGACCGAAATAAGGTCTAGCGGGGTTGGAAGTCCCTTCACAATCCCTAAGGCGGCCAGACTTGGCGTCCCTACGCCGTAGAGATTCTGACTCATGGCATTTCCACTGCCACATGGGACGTGGGCCACCGCTATCTTTGACAATGCCTTTCTGGCATCTGATCGCTTGCCGAGGCCATTAAATACTTCATGAGCCAGACCATCACCGGAGCATGCTACAATGACATCGAAAGCGTCGATATCAAGGTCCCTGGCAATCTCAACAGCTTCGCCGCCATACTTGGTTATCGTTAGGTCGATTTTCAACCCTGCTGCATTGAAAATGGGCTCCACATCGCGATGGTACCATTTCACTGCGCTGCCTTTCCCTGCGTGAGGATTCAGAAGGACTTTCACCCGTCTCTGGCGCTGGACTTCTCCATACGCCTTATCTAAGAGCTCTGATACCCAATATTGTGCCACATCAAGCCTAGCACTTCCTAAGTCGTATTTCAACTCGGCTACCTTGGCAGTTATTTTAGAAGTTGGCGCAGCATACTGGATCGTAAGTTCGGAACCGGATAATTCTGCCCACAAGACGTTATAAAGGGGGATCGAGCTCGTATTAACTAAATTAATCATGTCGTTAATGGCCTTTCAACTGCAGACGTATCAGTTCCGGTGCTTCATACCGGTGCGCAANGAGNGCCACNNAGCAATTCATGGCATTGTTGAATTGAGATTCATCGCGATCCTCATCTGAGTTTTCCTGTCAAACTCTGTGCTTCATGGCAAGCATTGCGTTAATCGGCTCACCTAATACAAGCAAAGCGTCTTTGCCCAACGTGAGAGTGGCATTCTTCCCGACATTAAGAGTCGCCCCCATCGTGAAAGGATGCTCTCCCCGTTGCTGATCAATAGGAGCCGCGGGGTCAGCGAATGGATTTTCTGATACCGCCATATCTAACGCAATACGGTCTAGCTACGCCTCAATAACTTGGGCATTCTGTCTTGATATGGTGCCGTGCGGGAGGGAAAAGGGGAGGACGAAGGAACAACTGTTGAGGTTGTGTAGTCACGCACCAATCCGCTATTAAACAATCCCTGTGGCAGTAGAGATGATTCCGTACTTCCCGGGTTACGTAGCGACTAGAACACCCCGGAACTTATGCAGATTCACAAGCCTCGCCGTTGGCGCCGCTTGATCAGCCGAGGCCCACGCCAGGGGCTTGAGCTAAATTTGGATACATTGCGTCGGATCTGCCAGCCAGTTCATCCAATCCGGAGGCTACTGGATGGGGCACTGTCTGTACCCTCTAAACAATAACAGTATTATAAACATAATAAATTTTCAAATCTCTTTTTTATGTGTTATTTCTAAAGCTGAGTTCAATGATAACGCATAAACACATTGCTAAGCTAATCTGTGCCCAAACAGCAGATATAATAATTTCATAAGGGAAAAGCAAGTGTTAGCAGCTACGGTTTTACAATTGACCGTTAGACGTATTGACAAGTTCGAACTCTCAGTTGATGAGTTCGTCTGCCGAAATACCAGCGCGCCAATCTTCCATTGCTCCATTTTTGGGTGTGTATCGGAAGAACCCCACGTTAATACAAGTACAAATCATATAGGAGCTTAGGGATTACGTGTTCCTAAAATCAGGGTTAAGGAAAATATTGGGATAGCCAGACATGGGGGAATAGATATGGAATGGAGGCATTAAAAGCTTTGATTGAATATATTTAATACAGCTTTATTGCCACCACCATGCGAGGCTAGGTATCAATCAGTCAATCAATCAATCTATCAGAGCCTTGCGTAGGCCCCTGTTGCTCAAGTCATCTGAACATTGTTATTACATGTAACAGACAACCTCTTGGACTTTTCCCCTTTTCCGAGATACAACTAATCCGAGAAATTATAAATATTATAAAAGATTTTATTGCCCAAACCGCAGTTAGCCGATCCAGCCCACGGGAACCCGAACAACAGTGCGTGTGGTGCGCTACAACGTGGGATAACGATAACGTCAAATTACTTAGTAGATGGTTGTTTCTATCAACGAGAGCGGGAGTATTAGTTAGAAATGCGATAGGAGGTGAGTTTATGACCGCAGCAGCACATGGCTTTCCACAAACATGCGGCATCGAGGCCTTACCTCCTATGCGCGCAGATAGTCGTCAGATTGGTAGTGTTGCAACAAATATCGAGTAGAGACATTGCAGTAATAAGTAACGTTAACACGCATCTAGTCAATATATATTATTGAAATAATACTGAAATTCGAATAAGTAATTATATCAAGGCTATATTTCGACTGGGTGAAAGCAGTTGTATACGGTTTATATACTATGATAATTATTGTATGAAGGTCGCGTGTCAATTTGAGGGCAAAATGGTAGAGAAATGATCTACCAAAAGTATCGTAATTTCGAATTTGACTCAAACTTGGCTCTATAGATTGCTCTCGATGGACAACTATAGGTTCGTAGCCCTCACCACGTACAGGTGTTGAGTCTCAACGGCCGGTCTACGCAAGGCGCTTGAACTAAATTTGGAGACACTGCGGCAGATCTGCGCGCCAGTTTACCCGAGAATATTATCCGATTTCATGATCTATTCTCCTGCTGCAAATAAGAGCCATGAGAACTTCATCGACATTAGGAGTATCTCAGGCTACTTTCACTCATGCTGGCCAGCCAACTATAAGGACAAACTTTATCAAAGTCTTCATTTGCAAATAGTCCCAGATCTATACAACTCCGTTTGCTTTTCACCATCCCTCATTTTCGCATGCTCGTGAGAATAGAGCGTTTACTTTGGGACTATTCTCTGTAACCTCTTTGCCCAGTGCTACCTATCACCTTTTCCGTTGCCGGACTCATGAGAAACCATGGCCTCCATATGAGGCTGCGATATTGAACCACTATAATAATAAATTCGTACTCAAGCCACTCAAGCCGCTACTTCCCCCGCTTTATTTAGGCCCTTGAGGGACCCAAGACTAAGTGCCAGGCCTTGAGATCTGCTTCGAATTCGCACAAATCCGGTTATCGGACCATCCTCTCCCTCCTTCTCAATGCTGAGATTTGCTAGGGCGTCCTCACCTAGATCGAATTAGCGAGCTATTCAACACCATGAATATAAAAACCTACCAAATACGCTGCGCGCGTAGAGATTTGCACTCAAGAATTGGCAGTCGCCTTTCAGAGAAGCCTCCGGTGTGAGACAACTCATATTTGTGGAGGCCATCAGTTGATCCAAGAAATCTCTTAGGGACTTGGCTTTGGAGTTGATATTAACCTTGTTCTCCCATTCGAATTCGGTCCACATCGTGCGGAATTGAGTCTCTGTACAGACTGCTGGTTGGATGTAGTCCATAATATCCACATGTACATCATTTAGAATGACAACGTTCGTTTCGGTCGAGCTAGCTCCATCATAGACGACATTGCCGAATATAACTCCAGTATCCGTCGACGACACTTTGATTGTGCATTGAACGTTCTGGAAATCGTGGGGGCCAAGGTTCTGGGTAGTTGGTCGTTCGACAACTTTGAGGTCGCCAAGTGTGGCAAATTCCACCGAAAGATTCTGGAGAGTTTCCGTTGTTTGATTGACGAGCAACACATCCAAAACGATATCAAACTGATGCACTTTTACATATGCTTCCGCGTATACGGGATCTGAGAAGCCAGTCAACTGTACGACACGGCTGAGTTTCGAAGATAGATCTTCAACCGTAGAATCACCGCCAGTTGCTTTCTCGAGATCGACCTCAATCTCATCCGTACCATCACCCGCATTCTTCTTTGCCAATTGTCTGATGGATACGACATCATCCACCTGGATTGCAGTTTTCGCCTTCTCAACTGCTTCGCTGGCAGCTCTCTTTTTCTCCTCTGCTTGAACCATAGCACGGAAAGCTTTTCGAGTATCCTCCAAGAAAATAGTCTCCAGCTCTTTGTTTTCTGCAAACTCAGCAAGAGCTCTGACACAGGACATTATTCTGTCGACGGAGTCTTCATCTATGGGGGCCTTCACAAACTGGGACTGGCCAACGCGGATGATAGAGATCATAATCAACATTGCTTCGGCGCGCAGTGCGTTTGTACGAGCAACATCTTTGGAAATTTCAGAATGACGCATGACAAGCTTCGTCAGAGTAGACGAGAGAACAGAAGCCAGATAATAATCGCCATCAAGGATGAGCTGCCGCAACGGAGGCTTCTGAGCTGCCTTAACGGCTTCCAATTTAGCAGCAGCAGCTGACTGACTTGTTAAAGCACTCTCGGTTGCGTACGTGCCATCGGCAAGAACCCTACGTGAGCCGGTTGGAGCCGCTGGCTTCGAGTGGCCATTAACCTGTTCTTTGTCTTTTTGTTCCTCGCTCCCTTCCGTAGCCTCATCTAGGAGTCGTTGTTCCGAGGCTAAAATGGGTATTTCACCTAAACTTGCGCGAATTCGTTTCCACGCGTCCCGAATATCGCTTGCCTCAAGAGAATACTCTCCAACGATCCAAAGCGCCCCGCGATACACTTTGCCTGCTCGGACTTCGCTCAGAGTCGAAACCAGGCGCTCGACAATGGAAGGCCGAAGCTTTGGAAATTTCTCGACCACCTCCTTAACAAACGAGATCACATCAACAGCAGAGGTGTTATTGAGGTCCACAATGAAATCCATCAGAGACCCAACAACACTAGCGGCGACCTCGGAGAATTTGATAGCGCACTGGTGGATTGCCTGAATCAGCAACTGTCTGTACTCACTGTTCTTCTCATATTCTTGATCAACGGTCTTCGATAATTCTTTCTTGAGAAGTGACACAACTTCTTCCACATTCTTGCTGGATACCATTTCCATTGCAATGCTTAGAGCTTTCCGTCGTACATCAATGTCTGGACTAGAAAGCACACGAAGGATTTCCATGGTTAAATCATCCAAGACTCCTTCATTGTTCTTTCTCAAGGTATCTACCCGGTCAAGTACAATGAGCTTGACGTTGTTATCAGCTTCTTTAATGCTAAGTTCGATGAATTTGGATGCTGCAGCCTTAACCGCGACTGGATTGCTAGTCAATGCAGTGAGAGAGGATGCGGCTTCGTATACCACAGTTGCTGCTCCAGCTTCGAGAAGATCAAAGATCAAGCGTAAATAACGGGCCTACATCGATCAGCGACGAATTCCGGACGTATATGAGCGAAATTTACCTTATTTTGTGAATTTTGGACAGCATCCTTGCGAATGAATTCTAATTCCACTAGTTGCAACAACTCATCTGCGTTTGGAATTCCGTCGAAGACCTTGCTTAGATAGGTTAACGCATGCTCATGGTTAATCAGAGTAAGTGCCGCAAAAGCATTCCTTTTGCAAGTATGATCACTTTCTGCCTCCAGGAAAGTACCAATCAACTCAGGTGCGTCAGGAATCAGACTCTCAGAATGCTGATAGNATTGAGGCTACTGCAAAGACTGCATTTTTGCGGACATATGCATGACGGTGTTCGAGGCATGACCTGGCAGACGATAGGAGAGGCTCGATAAGTTCCGGTTCGCGAAGCTTGCAGAGGAATCGTAGAGTGTTTCCGCGGATATATTCGTTAGGGTGTTGGAGATCGTTTCTAATACCGTTGCTATACAGGGGTCAGGAAAGGAAGACCGGAGCAGTGCTGGACAGTTCTTACCAGACAAGAATCATCTCCTGCTTTAGCTTCCCACTACTATCATGCTTGGGACATATCTCATAATAGAAGTAAAGGAGCTTCTTCAGAGGCTTGTATTTGGAGGGCATAACAAATCGTATGATATGCATGAGGAGCTGAGGCATCGGATCTCCATTCAACATAATCGTAAGTATGCGCTTCATCGTGTCCACTTTGCTCTCGTCTGTCCCCTTTTCTAGCTGCGTCCGTAATTCTGACATTGATGGGACATCGGCAGCATTGTCCATATGCACCAGGCTGTAGGAATGCTCCAAAAAGGACGCCATGGTGAACTATTTAGGCTTTATGAAGCTGCACAGCGTCTCGACTTTTCGGGTATCGTTGTAAATGAACCGGTGGTGCTGTTCTCTCCTTCTGGAAGGATATTAAAAGAACCTGAAGAGAGAAACAGGCAAGGTGGTCAGGATAATGCCACAAAACAATGCGCACGTTTTGAGGAACGCGTGGGCAAGTGGCACATCAGAAGAACATCAATCGATTGGAATTAGACACAGTTGTCCACCCTGAATATGATGCTCCCCCAATGTGGCCCCAAAGTTTTAGTGCGGTTGCCTAAGGCAAAGACCCCACCATCTCAGTAATATCGCAACAATACTCTTAGGAACAGCTTCTAAAAGTTTAGTTACTGCCACTCTAGGAACGGTTGCTCACAGTGTCAAGATGGCAACCTCTAGTGAACCATTTTACCTTCGCTACTAGTAAGCAGCTCTACATAATTGATTGAGATAATTCTAACCCTTCCAAAGTTCGGGACACCAAGGCCGACACGGTCACGAATTCCTAGGTTAGTCCGACATAGAATGTTACTCTCGTATACGGTCTCTAACTAGACTACGTTAGAATTTGATTTTAAAGTGCTCGGCGATGGGAGGAGCGCTTCTGCACGATATGCAAACAATTCCAACTACCGAAATGATTCTCTAATCCGGAAAGAAAGTTAGTCTATTCCAGTGATAATCGTTCTCTAGGTGGTATTGACTAAATCTACGATATAGTGTGTGTGAGCTCGTTGCTTATTGAGGAGATCAAACGGATCATCAGGACCAGCGAGATCATGAAGTAGGCATTCCGAATGCGGTTCAAGTTTCCCAGCAACTTACAAATAAATACAGAGAAGACGACAGCAAATGGCCTCAAAAAAATAAGGATGGTAGGCAGGAGCTTGAAATTCGACTTGGGAATGAACATATATCATTTGAGGTATGAAAATATATATGCATTTGCACTCGCTGCTATTACTAACTACTTCTTACTAGACCGCTAAGATAGGGTCATTGGTGGATGTAACAGAATCTCAAGATCCGGAGGGTCTACGGGTATTCTATTATCTTGTTCAAGATTTAAAGGCACTAGTATTTTCTCTCATAGCCTTGCACTTCAAGATAAAACCGATTTAATGGGAGATGAAAGCATAGAATTAATGGAGTTAGGCGTTATATTACATGTAGGAATATCATCAGTTCAAGCTCCCTCCATTATCCCCAGAAGCTTGATGATTTTAATGTGGGTGGTGGTCCATCTGATTCTGCTGCGGGCTGCTCCTAAGTTGAAACTCAGTAACATCTTCTTTGACTTGGCCAATTCCACTTACCAGAGCATCCTTAGTAGTAGAGAATGCTTGTATAAGCTGATCAATTACAGGCGAACCGTTAATGAATAGAATGCACAGTCTGAACACTATTACTGCGACGAGGAACGCTGTTGCTGTGATGATGAAACAGTGCATGCAGCGAACCCAAAAGAGAAAGCCGCGCTCCAGAAACTCGAAGTTAGAAACTACTTTTTCTTTCCACAGTTCCGATGTCCTGGAGGTCCGTGTCTGCTAAAGTCTTTTAGATCAAGTATCAACTGTCACGGTCTATACTCACGTTCTGGGCTTCTCCTTCGAAAGGGTCAAGATCAATCAGCGTGGTGATTCTAGAGATAGTGCAGGTCGGCTTCTGCTTCTGCTTCTGCTTCTTCTTATTCTTCTTCTTATTTGGCATCTTGAATATTGATTTTGTTGATGTGTGAAAGAAGTAATGCAGAGACAAAAGACACACTATTTATACAATGGAATCTGCGGCATACCTTCAGGTCTGTTCAGCATCGCCGGCAGCCATAGCAAGAGGGCAAGGCCGGCAAGTCCTCCAGCAATGTAGTATTGCAGAGTGCTGCATTCAACATATCTATCCAAACATCTTAAATAATACATTACACCAGTTTTTAAATTCCCGCGTAGCTGCGTGTCAGGCCAAAGCATCATCCTATGTGGAGAGGATAGAAGCAGCTATTCACATCTAGGTATTCTGATTCACGCGACAACGCGGGGGCTAGTGCGGAACAGTGCAGGGGTGACTGTTCGCTTGGACGGAAGAAAGGACTCTCTCATCGGTCATTCGCCTCTTACATCGACCCTTCTCCCATCCTGTAATTCTCATGCCAACAATCATGTCCATCTAATTATCACGCACTTCGCTGTTTTAATTCTTTCATTTTGTATCATTAGATCCCCAATTCCCCCTTTTAGCCTGGCCGGCGCGGGCGCGACCACGATGCCCACACCTTCTTCCGATGACAATACACGTCAAGTGCCGTCAACCCACATCCTGTGTCCGCCTGACGACGAGCGACCTAGCTGGACAGACGTTGAAACAGATAATGCTCAAAGTGATATGCCCGTCGAATCGCCGCAGATAAATCAGCCATTAATACCACCATCCGACTCGTCACCAACTGCCTCCGTAGAACGACACAGTAGTATCACCACCCAAAGCAAAAAGCAAATGGATATAGACGAGGAACCGACGGCTCCAGATATGCTCTCCCCCGTGATTGCAGAAACGGAGAAGCAAGAAGATAGGGACAGGTCAGCACTGGCTGGAACCGCCTTGCGCTCGCCTTCAAGTGGATATGACTTCTCCTATGTGCGAGTATGTGACATGTACTATTATGTGCTAGGCACTCATACTAATCTCCTATCTAGCTTATTCCGTCATCCCCATCATGCTTCATGCGTGCAGGTAGCCGATTTCACGGTACGCAGCAGTCTGAGCGTCAGGTATATGACGTTCAGGTAGAGATAAAGTATGTCGATATGAGAGAGTCATTTCTTTGTGGCTATCTCCGCATCCAAGGTACATATATATATTCCGGGTTCATATATCACATAGTAGTATGCATGGCTAATCTGCGTGACATGGAGTAAAGGCCTTACCGAAGACCATCCGACACTTACTACATACTTCGAAGGCGAAATAATAGGCTCCAAATACTCGTTTCTTACACAACACCAGGATTGGGGATCGACAGATAAGGTAGATCTGCAACACTGGAGTAAATTTTCCGCATTCCGTCCATACCAGAAGCAAGCGCGAAAAGGAAGCCTATATATACCGAACTTAGCACAAAAAGAGAACATCTTTATGAGATGGAAGGAGCATTTCCTAGTACCCGATCATCGTGTACGGACGATTAGTGGCGCAAGCTTCGAGGGTTTCTATTACATTTGCTTTAATCAAATTCAGGGCACAGTTAGCGGTATTTACTTTCATGCTAAGAGCGAAAAGTATGTCCTGGGCCCGCATATCTCACTGGCTATACAATATACTGACGACATATTACTAGGTTTCAGCAATTAGAGCTTAAACATGTCGAAGATCGGGGATGTTATAGCGCGTTGGAGTTTCGATGAGTGACGATTGATGATAGCGGGGAAGCGGGGATAACCATCGGTTCTTTTTATTCGTTTATTTTTTGGAACGGAGTTGTACATGGGTTTCTTCTCCGGCGAGGGAAGATGCAATACTCTTATACGCAAGGCACTAGGATCGGGAGGGAAAGGCTCGTAGATTGGGTGAGGGCTTGCAATTCTTTGTTCATACAGGAGGTTGTCATTTATCTAGCGTTTAATGTTCTCCAGCAAAGATCCTCGCACAGGATCTGCACTTAGATAGCCAGCCTTGCCATTTCAAATTCCATGGAAACTATTAAGTATCCGCTTTTAAGATACTCAATATCTAACCCTCACATGCTAGGCTTCCTATTTCGTCATTGATGCCTGAGGCACCAAATTCAAGATCGGACGCTCGTACCTTTAAAAGACCTCGCGAGGAGCTATGTCTTATTCCGTGACACCGCCGAATCGTCCTGATAGTGGCATAACCACTTAAGATGCGATAACGTCCACTGCTCCATCTGCTTAACTATGGATTTTGCACCGTACCAAGACCAGTCGCCGGAGACAACCCGCGCTTTCTCTCCTCCCCCTGCTGAAGGACGCCGCTCCTTCTCCCCCAGGATCCGATCCCCTCCACCGCTCTCCGGTAATGCGCCAAAACCGTCGTTCAACCCGTGGGCGCCTGCCGATGAATCTGCATCCGCAGGTTTCGGCAATAGTGCCTCCCCATACAGAAATGGCGGGACGGGGGCGACTGATCTAGAGAGCGGCAGGGAGAGGCTGAATGAATTCGAGACCAGTTTGCCTATACGGCTGGACTATGAAGCTTGTCTGGCCTACCTACTACTCCCACCTGCGGGCGGGGTGCTTTTGCTAATTATGGAGCATAAGAGCGATTATGTCAGGTACGTGCGAAGGAAAGAAGTTGTGTTAGCGAGGAAGGAGATGCTAATTTATTATCTGTTTCATTAGGTTTCATGCCTGGCAGTCCGCGTTGCTTTTCTCGGCGATTTTTGTTCTGCATCTTATTTTCTCGTGGTCGTCTTTTTTCTCGTGGCTGATATTCTTGGGCGACCTGGGTTTGATTGGGTATTTGACTATGCGAGCATATAGAGATGGTAGGTACTCTGTCGGAACTCTCATGAAATGCTTTCTTGGATGATGCTAATGATGATTCACAGCGGACACTCTTGATAGATGTGAGGTACCATTTTTTGGTCGGTTAGCGAGTAATATCCTCGATGATGAATAGGTATGCTGTCAGGTGGACCTATTTATGCTTGGGATTGTTGATACCCTCTTGTGATTTATGTTACTAGGAATTTGCAGACTAGTTCGCAGAAATAATCCATAATATTAATTTCTTACCATACAGAACCAATTTCCCTAGTCTTTATTTCTTTTCAGAGCAACTTTTCCATTTACCTATATCTGGGCATGATAGTCTCAGACAAAGTCGTACGCCATGGGACCTGGCTCTGCTGAACAGTGCTTGACGCGGAGCTGAAGGTGCTGCTTGCATCAGCGCGGTTGTCTTTTACCTTTTCCTCATCCATCTCCTCTCTCAATGCTTTAATCTGCTCCTGAATTACCTCCCAGAGTATATTCCCCTCAAGCTCATCTCTGTGGCGCCTATGCACAGCTGGCTCATCGCGCCTGGCCACGATAACTAATAGTGCAGCAACGAATGCTTCTTTCATGTATGCGAAGCTAAAGTCTGAGGTTATATCCGCAATCTTGGCACATAGGATTTTGGGAAACTCGATCTGTTTATTGTGGCGCAGCTTGTTGCGCCAGTACTCACAGTAAAGGATTCTCTCTTCCCTGTTCGGATTATCGAACAGATACTTTCGGTCGAAACGACTTGGTCGTTTGGCAATTCCTGGATCCAGTCGTTCGAGATGGTTGGTACTACCAATCATGAGGATACCATAGTTAGATTCCAGCCCGTCTACTTCGTTAAGGAAGTAACTTCGCACACTGACATTCACTAGAGAATCGATATCCTCAAATATTAGAACGCACGGTGCCATTTGCCGGGCTTTAAGGAATATCTGGCGTATACTCTGTTCCGGCCCCATGAAGCTTTGGAAGCTCTTCACGTAGAGCGTTTCTACGGCAGGACCAGTTCGTTTCGAGCAGTCATGCATCAAGGCCTTTGCTGAAATTGTTTTGCCGTTCTGTTAACAGTTAGTATGACGTTTTACCGAATTGGATAGGAAACACGGTTACCCCTGGAGGGCCGTAGAATATAACTCCTCTCTATGATCAAGTTAGAATCCAGCCACACACAAACGGTTAAGATGGCACATGCCTTCCAAGGTACACCAAATTCGGCATATTGCTCTTCACTGTCAAAGAATCCCACTATGTCATTCACAATAGACTCCTTCTTCTTCTTGTCCAGGATAACATCATCCCAGTTCGCCTTCTGAATATTCTGCCACAGCTCCTTATTCTTCTGCCAGAATCCGCCATCGAACACTAGAACTTCCTCGTGGAGCTCTTGTCCCCACTTGGTACATGCTTCAACCAACGCATCTGTGGATTTTTGGGTGGCTTCATTTTCAACTGCATCCAAATCATCGGCACCCGGAGCTGGGGGTAGAAGGATGAAATTATGCCTCGTCGATGATAAGAAACCATCTCTGCCATCGGCAACATAAAGCAAGAAAGTAGTGCCCCTGTAGGTATAGTCATAGCAGCCAAATACAACTCTTTCCACGAAAGCACCTCCATACTCATCGTTGTATCTCCTGGGTGGAGGAAAAAATGGTCTTTCCAGGAGATCCTGATCTACATCTCGCCTCTTGTAGCTTACTTCTTTTGGATGGTCCTGCGCGAAAGCTATTAAATCACATTGGTAGGCTGGCACCACGGTTAAATGATACTTCGGGTGACGAGCCCGAATTGAAGTGACAATAACGCCTTCAGTAAAGACTCGCTTTCCCTCCGTGTTGTTGAAGTATACTTCTGATACTCCTGGCCCAGAGCTCGTTCCAGCCGCTGGAACATGGATGAAATCATCGAAGTGCTGAGACATCGTGAGAGGTGTTTGTATTACACAACTCGGTATATTAATCAATTGAAGGTTAAGTCGGGGGACAAAATGATTTAATATTATTGATTGCTACTATTTCCTCCCTCAAATATAAGAAGCATCATGCTTGTGCATTCAAATAAGCTCGTAGCTTTAAGGTGGTTGCCTGGATACGAGGAGACAATTCTGGCCATACAGGTACCCTTGTTACTGTACAGCTCTTCGGAGACGTGCCGTTACCCGTCCGGTACCTTGCCAACGCAAATTCCGAGCTCAAAGCAAATAGCTTGCTGCAATCTTTAAATTTGCACGTAATCCAGCAAATTTATTACAGAGAGCGTGAAAGTGGATGTGATATAATAAATTGTCACGAGCACTGTATTGGGACTTCCATATAACACCAATTATAGACAACTTCCAATGGTCCATTATCAGCCAACATCTGGAACAAGACTTTCTTACCGGGTTCCTCACTCTATGGCTCGGAGAGCAGAGCAGTCGATTTACGGTTCCTTGTCACGCTTGTGTAGGCTTAGCGGTGTCAAATATGGCAGTGAAGAAGCCTTATTTAGGAAACAACCTTTCTGCAATTCTCCGGTCCATAAACCCAGGCTCTCTCATAGCTAGTTCCAATTTCTGGAAGTTGATATCTCACTGATGGATTAACCATGGCAGGATTGCCCGAGACAGTTATGCTATCTACTAGGACAAATATGATATTATAATACCATTGGCGACGAGAAGAAATTAAAGCACGTGATTGTTAATGGCGTCTGTACATTTCTACAATGAATCAGAGTTAAGAGCTACAGCACGGCAATTAAGGAGTCCTACTTCAGGAGATTGGGACCAATGTAAAATCCATCATGCACCAACGAAACAGTGGTGTAATTTCTTTAGCACCTTACTTCTGGAAAGAGCAGGGATTACATTACCTTAATGGAGATAGAGCAGATGGCACATGCATGAATTGTGGTTGGAAAAAGAACGATAGGAATGGTTACCACGAGCCTGGGAGTGCCACACTCCTTTCCATTGGGGGAGGTCAGCAGGTCAATGCGGCAGAGAGTTCGTCGGAAGATTAAGGCCTGCCAGTGTTGTGTTGGTGCCGCAGAGTACGGTTTTGTGATGGAACTTTTTTATTTTTTTGGTTTCGGTATAATTTGGGGGGACGGTATTAGAGCAGTAGTCCCGAGGTCGCATGATTCTACAAGTTCAGCCTTACGACACTCTGACACCGAATGTGTGAGCGTCGCTGGCTCTAAAGCCATTCTTCCAAGTTTTACATGATTTTGCCGCTGTCGATGAGACAAGTGTGTGTCCGTCGATGCCCGAGTCAAGTCGGCAGTGCTGGTTCAAGATGGCCATCATCGGCGGTCGGTGGCAACGCTGAGTGAGGACGCAGTAGTGGAGGGGGGCCACTGGAATGGCCGTTTTGGGTGAAGCCGTAATTATCCGGAGCCGCGGAGGAATGGGTCCGTCTAGAGGGACTCGTGGGAGAGCAGCGCGGCGAGCGAAGGGCAGGGCCATGTGTGAGATTATTGGGATTGGCCCGATGCATCGACGGAGACCAAATAATGGGACTGGGACGATGATGGGGGATCGAGGTGTGCGAGTGTGGGAGGCCGTCACGTGGGGTCGAGGGGCGCAATGCCGTTCCTGGCTGGGCTCGTGCTCTGCCGTTGCGATCCACGTTGCTCAATGCTTCGCGCTCGTTGGCTGCCTTCCCTATGGCCATGCCAGACCTATCATTTGGAGCACGCGACATTTCCTGAACCCCAAAGGGCATATCGCTGGTGAGAAAGAGATGTTGCTCGCACGAGGGCCCATGCCATGGGACCTCCCTCTGTTTCTTGGGTGCTGTAGGTGAGGGCTTTTGCACGAGGCACGTTGCAGGTTTCATATCTCGTGGCCGTTTTTTGATCCTTTTCATATCTTTCCTCTCTCAAAATCTTTCGTCCTCATCCGGTCATTAGCTTGTGCTCCCTAAGACCCTTCTTGCAAGCTTTTGCTCTTCTTGGCCGGCTGTCGTGCTCTCGCCCAGCCTTGCACCTCTCTTGCCAGCGACCCCCCTTCGTGGAATTGCGTATTCATATCATTCGCAATGCCTCGTCCAGATCCCCCGCCCACGCCTGGGTCGTCGACTGAGATCAAGGGCAAAGATGGTTCCCATTTCTCCAGTCTGCAAATGTCCTTTGAGCTGCCACCTCCTGCTATATCGGGAGCAGAGTCGGTCTCCTCCAACGCGTCGCAGAAGTCCTCCTCGGCCTCATCATACCACCCCACCTCCCCAATTTCCCCAGCTCTTCCAGCCAGCGAAATAGTCAAGATTCGACGAAGATCGTCCGTTGCGCAAGCTCCGGCAAAGGATACGTTCGCCTTGCCTCCGCCGCCTACGCGATCTCGCAAGATCATCCAGATGAAGCCACGAGGGCAAGCCGAGGAGGTGGCAGAGACCCCGGCCGATAACACAAAGACCACTGGTAAAGCTGCAGCTGCTCCTAAGAAGAAGCAGCCGTCTTCGACGAGTCTTGCTGGCCGGAAGATTGCTCGAAAGACAGCGCACAGTCTGATTGAACGCCGAAGAAGATCCAAGATGAATGAAGAGTTCGGCGTATTGAAGGATATGATCCCAGCTTGCACAGGAGAGATGCATAAGCTCGCCATCCTGCAGGTAAAGTCTCACGTCGCTGTCATGTCAAAAATAGTTGCTAACAGACCATCGATATAGGCTTCCATTGACTATATTCGCTATCTGGAAGATTGTGTTTCGAAATTAAAGGAGGAGAAAGCCCGCACTGATGCTTCGGCCCCGTCAACGGACTTTGCTCCTCCGCCTGCTGTCAAGTCGCGAGGCTCATACAGCCCGTACCACAGTTACCAGACGCAGGACAAGGAGGAAGATGTGGAGATGGAGGGGTCGGATGGTCCCTCCGCAAGTTACAACACACCTATGGCGAGCGCACATCAACCGTCGATATCGCCAGCTCTAGGCCCACAGGATGCACGATCTCGCCAGGCCTCATACTCCTCTGCCTCAACAGATCATCGACACTACAGCTACAGCACGTCAAACACCACTTCCCCTGCACTTGGCCCATCGGCGTATGACTATCCAAGAGGAGGTGTACCAGTTGGTTCTGCTTTGACGAGCCCAGCTCTGCTGCCTCAGAGAGACTTGGACCAAGAAGCAACGGCCGCTCTTCTTATGCTCAACTCCGATCGGAGAGGCACCAATGGAAGCATTAGTGGAAGAGGGATGAGCGTCAAGGACCTGCTCAGCGCCTAAGCTGATGCGTGATTGTAGAGGTGGCCATGGCGTTAAAGGGAGTGGGGGGGCTCGAAATTGTCTTGTTCTAATTTTTTTTTGGCGTTGTGGGTGTGGTGGTCATATTGGTGGAAACCTTCTAGGTCCTTGCTCTAGCATCGGTTCTTATCACAACGGTGGAGCGTTTGGGAAATGCTTCCTCAGAACTGACAAAAGGTGGATTTCGGATTTTCGCACACAGTTTGTTTTAAAGTACAAGTCTTTGAATCGGGTCTCAGCTCGATATTTGCAATAGTCCTCATATTTACTGCAAAAAAGTTTGCGACTTCCAGTTAATAGAAAGTTATAACTTTGTCCACCTCACATGTGTCTTGCGCAGCCCCCTTGTCACTCGGGTTTGCCTTGTCTTGGTTAGTGCGAGGCTGAGAATGGATCGAGTAGGTAATACCTGGGTACGTGCACGATTGCGCAAGGCTGACGATCTCGATGACGTGTGTGATTCAGTTGGGCAAGATGAGACAGTTGAAAAACTCGAGTCATGTACAGTAAATACAAAAGTCTCAAAGGAAAGTAGAGAATATACAATTATTCTTCCAGTTACTTTTTTTTTACTTTCAAGTTTACACAGTAGAGTTCCCAGAGATGAAGAAGATATTCTCAAAGGCAAAGTCCGCGTTATCGGACAACCCCGATTCCTCCAGCTCTCCGGCCCAGCAGCAACCGCTGCAAAATACCATCCAGCCACCTACGTCCCTGGATGTGCTGCGATACCGTTACCACAATGGAACCAACCTCGGTTCGATCTTCGTTCTTGAAAAATGGCTGCACCCATCCATGTTCCCTGAGTCGTGCCCTGGCTCGTCGGAACTCGACGCTGTGCGTTCCGCTCCAGGGGGACCTCATGCCGCCCGCGAGAAGTTAGAGAACCACTGGCGCTCGGCTCTCACAGATGATGACCTACGTTTTCTCGTCACGCAGGCGAGATGCACCAGCATTAGGCTTCCAATAGGTTACTTTACTCTTGGAAAGGCGTTTTGCGCCGGCACGCCATTTGATGATGTGAAGGATGCGTATGAGAATGCGTGGAGCGCCGTCAAGGATTTGGTCAAGAGAGCCAGGTCTGCAGGCATCGGCGTGTTGATCGATTTCCATGCGGTCCCAGGCGGTGCCAACGGTGATGCCCATTCCGGCACCGGGTCCGGCAAGGCGGAGCTGTGGGGCAAGAAGAAGAACGTGGACCTTGCAGTCCGCTGCCTCAAATTCATCGCGGAGGAAGTGGTTGATGATCGAAGCTTTGGGGAGGGAGTCATAGGGATCCAGGTAGTCAACGAGGCTGCTTATGATGCCAAAGGGATGTATGACTACTACGATGCCGCAATTGAAGTAATTGGTGCCGTTGATCAGTCTATCCCTGTCTACATCAGCGATGGATGGGACTTAAACCGTGCTCTGGGCTGGACTAATGGGCGCAGCCCTCTTTCTGGTCACCATAAGCGACCTGGGAACCCGGTCGTTATTGATACGCACAAGTACTACACTTTCAGTGATGAGCATAGGAGCCTCGCACCGCAACAGATCATTCAGCGGATCCCAGGTGAACTGGGCGAGCTCAATGGGAAAGACGGGAGCATCTCTGATCGCGGAGAAGCTCAAGTGGTTATTGGCGAGTGGAGCTGCGTGCTCGATGGGCAGACGTGGGGCCGAGTCCGACCTGAAGATAAAGAGGCACTCGTGAAGCAATTTGGAACCGCCCAGTCTCAGAAGTGGCAGCAGAGGACCGGAGGGAGCTTCTTCTGGACCTACAAGATGGACTGGATGGATGGCGGTGAGTGGGGCTTCGCAGAGCAAGTCAAGAAGAACAACATTGCCCCTCCTCCTTGGCTCGTGGTGCCGAAGCAAGAAGTTTTGCAACGTGCTGAAGCTGCACAGCAGCGCCGCCAGGAGCTTTCCTCGGCTGGGAGACAGTCGCACGAGGATTACTGGAACCGCACCAGTCCCGGGAAGCAGTTCCAGCATAATCTGTACAGTGAAGGCTGGGACGTTGGGTTCTCCGATGCCGCGGTTTTCTTTACGACAAAGGCTAATGGCGGACTGGGCGATCCTGGGCTGGTCGGCGCTGATGGAGGAGACAAGATTGGGTGCCTCGACGTGTGGGCTAAGAAACGGATGTTGGAGTCGGGCCAAAGAGGAGAGTTTGTCTGGGAATGGGAGCAAGGCTTCAGAGCTGGGGTGGCTGCGTTCTATGGTAGTGTTGGGATATAATGATAAAGGGATAGATGGTTTGGTTTATGCAGCGTTTCTTGCTACATTTGTCTTTCTCGATATGTATGATCACATCACGCTAGATTTAAAACATAAAACAAATAGGTTTGATCACAATAGGGTATACAGAACGAGATGGGAAAATGATAGAACAGGCTTTTATTTACAACCGCAAACTCCACTGCTATGCATATCCTCTAAGTGAAAGCAGTTTTCAAAATATACAAATACATTAAGGCCACCCCCCAGACAAATATTTTTTTCAGGGTACATCGCTACCTCGCAGTTGTTAATACATAAGAGGTGATGGCGCTCATCCTCTCACTCGTCAACTTCAACGAAATCCTTAGAAGTTCCTGTGCAACCTCCGAATCCACCTTTTGCAATTCGTCCCAATGTTGGCGATCCAGCAACCAAGCTCTGCAATCCCGTTCTGCGAGCACTGTGGCCGTGCGGTCGGTCTCAGAGAAGAAAGGAAGCTCACCGCAGGTAGTACCAGGGACCATGCTCTCAAAGTATCGACCTTGCGGTAGCTCGTAGTCTGCGCGGAGTATGCCATCTTCGAGGAGATAAAATCCTTTCGCTGGCTCGCCGCGATGGTAAAGAATGGTGCCTGCAGGGAATTCTTTCTTGATAAAGAAAGGCACAGCTCGGAACCAGAAATCCTCGTTTTTATCCGTTAAACCTTGGAATGTCTGAAGAATGAGCCGTAGAGGTTCTTTGAAATTGTTGTATCTTGATTCAATGGGGTTGTCATTGATCTTTGCAGCGGCGCTTTGAAGCTGATTGCGTCGAGGGGAGCTGAATTGGGTATCCATAGAATGGAATGGTGTGGGTGAGTTCTGATCAGGAATATCTAGGTGTGCAGATGGAGCATTGCGGCTTGTCCTTGCCTCTTTACTTGCATAAAATGCCTTTAACAACTCGTTCTCGCAGCTCTCTAGAGCAGAGTTCAGATCTGCAAAGAGCTTTACTTCACTGCTATCTTGGCCTAGACCAACAGCATGCAAGCTCGCAGCTAATGGGCCATCGGGGTTGATACCACTCATGACCAGGGTCACTCCTTTCCTGGCAAACACCCTATTCAGCCGATTGAAAGCTTCTGCTGCGGAGTAGTCGATCCCGGTGACATGCCATAGGTCGAATATCAGATAGCGTATTGGCCTCTTGTTGAATGATTCGTCCTCTATTAAGCCACGTATTCGTTCCTCAACGCTGACAATCGTTCCGAAGAAGAGATAACCCGCAAGTTTTGTAACATGAATCTGAGTTCCCACATCTCTGAGGAAGCGGTGTTGCAGGGCATTTCTTCGCACGGTTGAACCTGCAATTTCGCCGGAGTATGATGCACGAACGGCGGGGATCCTTGACGTCTGCACAACCAAGGCAACGAAGGCAAGGGCGATGCCAACGAAGATACCAATCACGAAATCGTAGATACCCATGATCAAGACTATTGCAATTACCTGTGCGTACAGAATGTCAGTTGAGCTCGACGTACCACGCGAATTGGCGGTGTAAAGGGGTTGCAAGGTGTATACGTACTGTTAAATATTCGAGCATCTTCAGCTTCTTCCTAGGCTCCCACACTGCTTCAAGAAATAGTTCAAAGCCAAGAACATAAATCAAAACTCCAACCATCATGACAGGAATATATCCAATAATAACAGGACCTATGATCATAACCCCTCCAGTGAGGATAGCAAGCATGATTCCCGCTAGGCGGCTGTCACCACCACTCCGCACGAATAGAACACTGTTGGTATAGACCAGGTAATTCTGGATACTGCCAGCAAACCCCGAAAGAGCATTCGACACGCCGTGTGCAATGAGCTCTCTATCGAGGTTCAAGTTATCCTCTCCAACATTGAAAGCAAGAGCTGGAACGTTGATGGGAACATGTAACACTCCAAAGAATGTGAGGGCAAACATAGCAGGTATAGTTTCTGCTAGTGCGTCCCAGCGAACGACTTTAAAATCTGCCATGGTATTGTCAGAACGAGGGCCATACTTGAAAAAGGGACGGATAATGGCTTACCATATAACGTATAGAAGTACCACCATGGCTCTCCAGCCTCAGGGCCATTGAATATCCATCCAGCTTCCCGAAGCTGCGCAGGATCTAACTGGTCCAGTGAGAGCACGAAGAAATAGAACACAGCCGGGATTGCGAGAATGAAGATCGGGAGGTAGTACTTGGAAGTGATCTTGTGCTGCGACCAGTAGAGGAAGACGGCCAGGACGAAGGGTATGAGCCACAAGGGTAGCGTATCAGGCTGGAACATCTGCTTCAAAGTGGCGATGTCGTAGGTCAAATTTCCATCTAGGCGAGCGGTAACCTCGAAACCTGTGGCTATGAGGAACCACCCAACACCACCAATACAGCCGATGAGTATGTGTCGGGGAATGAATCCAACAATGTAGCCAAAGCCACAACTACCCATCAGGAAGAACACAACTCCTGTGATGATGGAGCTGATAGCATAGGAAGTAATGGTTGTGGCGATGACGGCACGAGGGTTGTCTTCTCCCACCGTGTTCATGATTAAGAAGGCCATCTTGTGAAAGAAAGGCACAACTTCGATCATCTCAGATCCAATGCCGCCTCGAAATATACTCCCTCCACAGGAATACACCAACTGGGAAACGATACAGCTGACGTAAAACATGGATATGCCCGCTGCTCCAAGCTTCGCGAAGATCGGTTCGCCCAGAGGGAACAAGATCATGCCGTACGATAAAGCATCCAAGATGTTGAGCAGAACGCCCAAGATAACGGCAGGCAGATATCCAGCGGGAGCAACAATGGCATGCTGCCATATCTCCTTGCGGTCCCATCTCTTCGGATGTGCTGCCAGCTCCAACCAGTAAGCGCCCTGCTGCCGTGGCCATGCTAACATATCGTGCAACCTAGGCCATGGTGTTTCTCGCCTGATCTCTTGACGCTCAAGATCTTGATCACCTCTGATCCAATCCGGGTGCGATGGATCCGTCGTGTCCTTCAATATCAGTGGCGTCTCCTCTGAGGGCTCGGGTTCCTCCACCACACCAGCCGGGGCCGCGGGCGAAAGCCCCTTTCCGGGAATCAGGACATCATTAGATACACCTCGAAGCCTCGCATCCTGATGATCTTCTGTTATTTGCTCTTGTGGTATCTCTAGTTGCTGGTGTTGAGGAGGAGAGCGTCGCAACATCTCTGCTATGACAGAGGTACCAGCCGAATGATCTGAGGGAAAATCCTCCTCTGGCGACATTGGCTCTGAGACTTCCTCTATGACGGAATTCCGCCATGGCTCCTCCAGCTCGGCGTTCGAATTGGAGTCACTTTCCGTCGCCGAATTGAAAGAAGAGGACATATGCGCTTGGAAAGCGCGTGAGAAGGCAGAGGGCGATGCGCTGTTGGTGGAGCGTCTATCTGACAGAGCATAGGCAGCTAATTCAGCGGTATCCTCCCTGACACTCCTGGCAGTGACCTGGCTAGTCGAACGCTCTGTATTGCGAGTTAGAAATGCACACGCGCCTGGCTCGCAGCCATCACTTGGAGGGGCTGACCTTGGGGAGTTTGATTGATGAGGTGGATGGAGGATCTCGTAGGCTCTCTCTGACCAGAGGCCGCGGACGGATTGAGCAAACCATATCCATACCGACCTCGAAAGGATCCATAATTGGAGTCGGACGTCTCATTGGAAGGGCGACGCTGGGCATCGACCGAGCCGGGAATGGTCCTGGGGCTGGAGTGCGACTGCGTCGAGGCCGCTCTCGGCCGTCGCACGAAAGAGAAGCCGGAAGACGGCAGCGACATGGTGTTGACTTGTGCCTTCACCAGCTAAGGTGACTGCAAAAGGTTGTCTGCTGGTCACGGCCGCGCAAGAGCGAGATGTTATGGCAAAAACGCTGGTCGTGACATTTGCAGACTGAAAAGGCAGGGAATGACGATGGGCGAATTGGCCAATGGCCCAATGAGGGCGATTCCCTGCAGCGAGCTTTTCCATGCCAGCTCTGGGCCTGTCGCTGCGGGGCCTGCAGCGCGCTGATAGTGGCCAACGGGGGCGCAGATTCTAGATCGCACGGCCGCAGCGGGTGCCTGTCCGGCTCCTGGACGTTGACGCTGCTGCTTTCTTGGGTTGGGGCTGTCCCGGCGGACGTCTGCTGGGCTGGATCACTACTGGCAACTTGCTTAGAACCTTGATTGCTCTCTCCCCGTGATATGCCCAGCGCACACAATAATAACTTTCCTCATGGCTACATACCGGACGGTATCGTTGCAGAGTTGATCTGGATCTGCATGGGCATCTCGCGAGCGATGACATAGCAGCTGCTGGCCACTCGCGGAGGAACGAGGGTGCTTCCTTGGCCCCTGAACCCCCCCGACGCTGCGTGCGCCCACGGACGAATTGCTGCACAGTGGCTTATCGGNGCGTCCTCCGCAGCAGGGCCAGCGACACTATTGCTGCTAGTAATAGATAGTGCTAAGTCCATAGTAATGATACTCAGTAATAAGAACACAGTGCTTGTATGGACAATGCATATCTTGAGTATTCTGTTTAGCCTGTGTGCATAATTCATACATGATGATTTTTTATTATTAAGAACAAATTTCACTGTGAGCCATGCGCCCTCGATTTGCGTTCGTCTAGCTGAATGTCGCAATCCTCGTAGGAGCAGCCGAGAAGCCTCGACATCCATCCACCAGGGTGTCTACGCACCGCAGCAATACATGGCGTCATCTCAGCCTATTCTACGTAGGCACGAGGGCTCCTCAAGGTTCCAGTGCTTTCAATTGGCACATTCTCACCCTGGATTGTGCGAGTGCTGCAACAAATCGGTTCCAGGTAAGAGAGGGAGAATGATACAGTATTTTTGTTCTACTCAGACTCGGTTGGTTCTTCAGCACCTTGAAGGCCCTGCGCTCTTAGCGACCGCAGCACACCAACGGCCCGAGCGAAGTGCACCGAGCTGCCCCGCTCGGTGCCGCGCGGTGCAAAGAAAAAAAAAACTGTCTGGCAGGCCTGGTAAGCTGAGCTTGGATGGGCGGGCAATACAGTCCCGTCAGTTCCGCAACAACCACCATGCATACAAACAGACACATGCTCCTGCAAATTTTTTTCTCCCCTTCACATGATGGGATCCTAGCCTCACAGCCAGACAGGCGATCAGCCTGGAGTACTTCCCCACCATCGAAACTAGTCCTCTTCTGCTAGTCACCTCCATCCCGCTTTTCTACAAACGCCAGCCTCCCGCGTCGTTCCCCTACTCATATGGGCATCATGTGATACTTCTCAGGCCGCCCAGAAGAATCACCTCATCCCCTAAGCGATCCGCCTTCCAGACCCCACCCATCCTGGGGGACGATGGAGAAGGGTTCGCACCGCGCGTCGTGGAGACCTAGCGTGGTCCCTTGAAGCAGCACGAACACACCTCAATGGTGACTCCTGGAAGCCTCCGGTATCACTTCATGAGAGGAGAGACTCCACCCCTCCACTATGTTGTCTGCAACCCAATTCGCCCTCATATAAATGGCATCAGGTGAGCTTCTGCAGATACCCCTGAGCAATGAGCCGTTCCACATCTCCCTGGCGAACATAGAGCTGCGAGTCCTTGGTAAGGTTGATAGCACTATATCCACGCATCAGTCATCATTGGCACACGCTGCGATGTGGTTGGACATACCCGTATTCCGTCTGGATCTCTCCAGCATCCCTCAGCACCCGCACATCGATGAAGAGATCCCGTGGCGGCTCCAGACTCCCCGTCAGGTCAATATCCGTCCATTGTCCCTTGTAAGCCGCCAGTAGATCGCTGTATTGCCGGACGTATTCTTCTTCCTCCGGACTCAAGCTGCTGCTGCTCCCCTCGCTACTGCCCAAGTCTGTACTGGTCCCATCACCGAGACCACGTTGTTGCTGCGCTGCTGCGGCCAGCTCCAACACATCCGTGCCCTTCCAGATCATCTCTTCGAGCTTGTCGGTTCGAGTGCGGTGGTATGCCAGGAGACAGCGCTTGTTGCGGCGCATGCAGAGGTGGTTCACCAGCAGCGTGCATGCCATGGCGGGGTCGGCCGCTGGATCAAAAGAGCCATTGTAGGATTGAAGCAGGTTCGCGACATCCTTATCCAGTTCTCGCACTTCTCGAGTTACGGCCCGGACCATTTCCGTCTGATATGGAGGAAGATGCTCGAGCTTTTGTGTCCGCTTGGCATGTTGGACCTGAACATGTCACGTCAGTAATTTTCTGAAGCAATCCTCCTCTCTGACAGCGCGTGGCAGGAATCCCGGTAGGACTCTGGGGGAGATCGGAGTCCTTACTAGCTTATTTCCCAAATCTCCATACATTTGAGCTGCGAAACTGCGAATTTTCCGTTTTGGAGTGTTCTGTTGACAAGGTCGCTTTTCCTCCTCAGCCTCGTGGGTTTGGTGTTGGAGAAGCACAGGGCTGAAGAACGCGCTTTTTAAGGTTTGACGCGACTGGTAGCGCGTCCCGGAGATAGATGCTGTAATACTTCATGGTAGCCGCTCCAGTCAGACTTTTGTTACGTAAAGGCATCATCCTTGATCCACCAAACATTATTTCAACGACACTGCTCGAAATGGACTTACCTAATACCAAGGTACGTTGACAGCTATCGGGAAGTCTTAGGATTCCTATCTTACGATAAGTGGAGCGCCGAATCAATGTAAGACAGAACAAACCTACTGTCTTCTCCTAGATGAGATGCACAGAGACGGGCAGGCCTTAGCAATCCATCTTTCAACATTATTTCCAGTGGGAGGTCATATCGGTAGGATCAATAATTCATCTATTACATCTAGAATAAGTCCAACCCTGATATATCTGTCAGGTGAATGGCAGGTATCTTTCTCTGCATCATCGGTATAAGAAAAGGTGCATTCAATGGTGAGGATACCGCTGCCCTGAAATACCAAGATGAGACCGTTTCTATTTCCCAAAGCCAAGCCGTTACACCAAATCAATGCGCCCCTCCATAGCATCATCCCAACCATTCTAGTGTACCTTTCCAAAGTCGCCGGAACCCATATCATAATCAAATCATTCATCTACTCGTATTCCATGACGATAAAGAAACCCCAGAGCTTATTCAGGGTTCGCTAAGGAACTTCTGAAGCTCCCTAGCTCCTTCAGCGGACTCTGCACCCCAATGTTCTTCACGACTATGAATGTCGTGGAGGTGAAAATCCTGAAAATGAGTTGGATCCGTTGCCTCATCGCCATAGAAGGCTGATGGATCATACATGCCTGAGTCAACCCCGTATGTAGTGTACCATCTGCTGTCGTCTTGGAGACCATCATAGTAGATACCATCTGCAAGTTGACTCATAGCCAACTCTCCAGGATTTTGCTGTATAAGCAAAGGNGTCAATCACTGGGCCGGTTTCTCCAGATTGCTTCATTATATCACATTCTTGGCCACTAGGAAGTCCTAGATGGTTTAACGAAGAACTTAACTGTATCTGTGATTCAACCGGTCCGGCCGGTCCAGCTGCTCTTCGAATAATGACATCTTCATATGCTGGGTGTGTAGGGTTTCTGTGGATGATCTGCTGGTAATATTGTCCATGCTCTAGTTCAGCCTCATTGTAAGGCGCCGGGTATGGTTGACCTGG
The DNA here is from genome assembly GCA_000743665.3 of Scytalidium sp. 3C. NCBI lineage: Eukaryota > Fungi > Ascomycota > Leotiomycetes > Scytalidium > Scytalidium sp. 3C. The sequence goes on along the minus strand of JMRO03000070.1, from coordinate 275,298 downwards.
GTATATGTCCTCGTAGCGAGATGACCTATCCTGACTTTGGTTTGGAATAGTGGAGCCAACTCGGAAATCTGGAAAGCTCGAGGCCTCTCTTGAATACGGCGTGTACGCGGAAGATGCTGGGGTATAGCTTGAATCTGTGGCTTGTCTAGTGTTCCTTCTATGGTCAGCCTCTTCAATATCAGAAGTCTCCTCAGAGACCTCGTCAGATGCTTTCCGTTTTGAAGCCTTGTCGGTGCCAGCTTTCGAAGGTGAGAATTTATATTCGGGATGGGCGAGCTGATGATTTTCTCTTTCCACCCTCGCCCACGCTTGAAATCGCTCCTTGACTTCTTCTGTTTCCATGTCCCAGCTCTGACCACACATTTTTGATATCGTCTGATGATTGTTTTCTGGGCAAAGTGATTGATAAGCTTTCCGGTATAGCATGAAGCAATTCATTGGGCGCTTGACTTTTCCAGGTGTTTTCCCTGTTTCTATCTCTTGCAGTCTTTCGGAGACCGGTCTGTTTACCCATGTCTCCATTTCCGCTATGATAGCCTCTTCTCTAGGTTTTGCAAGCAGGCTATATGGTGTTTCAAGTTTCCCAGAGTCCTTTTCGGGCTTGGATTTGTTCTTTTGAGCCTTCCTCCCTTTTGCTGTCTTAACTCTTGCTGCTGCTCTGGATCTCTCTCTTGGATGACTTGTTTCAGCTTTTCGGCTTGGCAACCAATTTCGTGGGTTCATGCCATCAGTAGATGAGGTGGTGGGTGATGCCGGAAGTGATGACGCATATTGTTCATGTCCATTGTACGATGGATCGGGATAATTTCCCTTGAATTCGTCCTTCAATCCTGTCAGTTGCTTCTAGAATCCTTTGGGGTTTTACTTACATATTGAATATCCAGCCCTGAATCATGGTATTCATGGTGTTGGTAAAAGCTAGCAGGGTGATAAAGCTGAGGGTAAAGGTTATTAGGTTCTGGGATTGGCGAACTGTAAGCTGAATGTAGGTGAATCCCTTCATCTTTGATGTATTGTGCCCGTGGAATTGGTATTTTGGTGTCGTGGCTAACAAGAGGCTGTGTACCAGAATGGTAAAGTCCATTCCGATGTTGAGGGAGCGGCGAGTGTGCCATCTTGAGGATCAAAAATCTAAAGTATATCCGAAGTGACGGAGATTATTCCTTTCGATATATTCTAGAAATATTCTCCCTATGTATGGTTGGCGAAGGCACTGTTTGATACCTGAAATATGGAAATGTGCTCAAGTTCCAGTGGGCGTAAATGTTTCAGAGGTGTTATGCGGTCTTCAGCATCTGGAATAACCAACCCTGAGTCACCACAAAACTTATTACAGAAGTTTGGTCGAAGAAGCAAACGTTGCGAAGGGCTCGATAAAGCTTCTCGATGGAAGAATGATCGATGACACCTAATTAGGAGTTCCGGGGAGTTTTAGACTGTGGACATTGTCTTGAATCAGCAGGACGATTGATGACTGCCTTTCCAGATGGGTGTTAGATGATGCCAAACTGTCTTGAATGAACGACTTGCAAGAACCCGCTTGCAGCACTGCTGGTCATGTATGCTAGGACTGTGTTTTGGGTCACGGCTATCTGCGAGCGAGGTGCAAGTACCCAGCTGCTAGTTTTTGCCGATGATCCGACAATATCAAAAGCAAAAGCAGTCGTCCTCTGTGATAAAGGCCTATGGATCAAACCGAACCAGAACAGAGACTGAAGGTCGTGACAGTTAGTGGTGGACTTGCTTACGCTTTAAGTTCAACCAAGGAGGCCAAAGCTGATTTAAAGCAGAGAAAAGACGGAGCCTTAGGATAGTCCCTCCAATTTGGTATTCCTCGTCTCTGGGACCGGGTAAAAATGCCGTATTCGTTCGAGTAATTCTACAATCCAAATTTAGGAAGCAGAGGTTTAAAGAACGTTCTTCTGGAAGCGGGTCAAAGCAGCTTTCACAACTAGCTACATTCTTTGTAACCGATATAACTACTTATTTATAAACAGATCTAAATCCAACGGAAATGTGGAGAGGGCAACCTCTCCTGTCCAAGACTGGGGGGAAAAGATAGAACCTAGTGATTGGGGAGTCTGATGAAGTGGATCCACCCACACTCGTCTTGCTCGGTGAAGCAAGACAGACTTGAGATTGGTTGTCATCCAGATTTGGACCTTTAGCGCAAACAACGCTCACTGAATGGCACCTCGTCTGATGCGGGATGGTGCCTGGCTGCATCTTGCGCCTCAGGGCAAGACCTTCCTAGCAAGGGTTCCTATCTTGTCTTGCGGATGTGGTGAGACATGTGTGTGCCATGCCATGAACATGGTTCTCGATGTATGGCTCCTGACGCTAATCATAGAATCTCACTGCCACCGCCTACACACCAGACTGTGTGCCTCTTTGACCCCAATACAACGGCAATGGAATCGTCCCCAAGATGCATGGCTATTGGGCGCTGACGATGATGGAGTGTTGTACCGCGACAGCATGCGTCTCTCCAATGGACAGATTTGACATGCCTTGCTTCCTGCGGGACACCGCATGGTGATTCTGGCAATTTAATAGCGATCGACCCAACCGGAAAGCAACATGAGGAAAATCAGCTCATTTAAGGCCAAGCCACAATTGTTGGTTGCTAGTATTGATTCTCAGGGAGATCGCCATATGCACTTCAAGCCCACAAGATCCAGGTAAGTTGCCAGGATAAATAAGTCATGCACGGCATTCCCAAGGATGGCAATCTCACTGCAGTTCAGGACGCATGGAACACCCCAAGAACACCCCAAGAACTGTGCTTGGTTGGGTGTTGGTTCAGATCACGACGGAGTTCTCCTCCTTATACACCCCGCTTATCGGATGTTTTCCAATTATGTGTAGCATGCTCTTCAGCCGCCAAAACGATCATCCAAATATTCGCAATGTGGCAGCGTAATATGATATGTCGGGGTATGATAAAGTAAGGATAGCGTAAGGCTCGCGGTCTAAGTCCGGAAACACCAACGCCTTTCCAATTTATTGAGTGGTAGCCAATCAGCATGAGTACAACACACAGTCCCTACCCAACCTGTTCGTTTACCAACACCCAGGCTTTAAGTGAGCCGAGTATTTCCAAGCATCTGCCGCAGAGGTTTGATTATAATCGCTCCATCATCACCGCCATCTCGGTGAAAGACGGTGCTCGTCGTATGGGTGGAGAAGTCATATTGCAATCCTCCCGATCTTTGGCTTTGAACCATCAATCCTTCGGGAAACTGATAAGGTTTGCTGCTGTAAGGCGCAACATCAGTAGGAACCTACAGTTCCTTTGATCGCGGAAAAATCGCTTAAGGCGCTTTATCGCACTCTTGAGTGCTCTCAATGGGCAACAGCCAGGTCGGTGTCTCTGAGTCAGGTGTCAAAGAGTCATTTAAGTGCGATCACTTCAACACACATACAAAAGGACCGAAGCAGCCAATCCTTTTGTCCGTGACTTGTCAATGCGCAAGAGTTCCAGTAAATGTGGTGGTATCACACGTGATTATTAGGAGTGTACACTAAAATTATTTTATTTGATGTTACACGGATGGTAATCCCCCTTGCGCCGGAAAATCGAAGTCTAATCCCCCGTCCCTAAACGATGCAGCCAATTCGTTGAATGCAAATGCCGTGACACGCACTATCGACCAACCAACCACGCCAAGGGACTCAAACCCGAGATCCCTATTGACAGAATTCTAAAAACAAAATAACCCGTTTCCGATCTGGGGCCTCAAAAACTTCTAGAAGGTGTGACGAGTCTTCTAGCGTCATGCAGGAGGCTCTCAAAGGGACCGTTGTACATAGATAGAAGGCTGTGTGTGTCGCCATGCGGCACAGGACAGGGACAATATTAAGAACCAACATTTTGACCAAACTGCCGGGCTCGCTCAGGCTCGAGCGGCTTCACCGGCGGGGTCAAGTTCTGCAATTGTGGACTCGGTGACAAAGAAGTGACTGGTGGCAAGACGGATGGTGTGCCGGCCTCAAAGCTCCCATTCGCCGTTGAGGGTCGTGGTGGAGAGTGTTTGGTAGGGGACAGACCAGTGATAGGCGGAGGCAATGCTGAGTCTTGCGCAGGATCGCCATGGGAGTTTGAGGAGAAGCTGCCCATAGCTGCGACTGGATGGCTTTGTTGACTTCCAGTCGATGGATGCGAATTCCCAGCAGGGCTGGTATCGCCTGGGTTATGGCCGGTGATATTGTTCTTACTAACCGGAGTAAGTGTAGGAGCACCAACAAGAGGTGATGGCATGTTGATCGAACTACGCCGGTGGGCCTCATCATTTTGTGCAGGTCGCTGGGCATTCCATCCATGAGGTGACTGGGGGTTCAATCCGTAGCTGGCTGAAGTACCGTCTCTACCGGGTTGTCCGTCCGTTTGCTTCGGTGTAACTTCTGCATGATGTTGCGGATGAACCAGATTTGCTTGTATCCGATACGCTTCTGGAGTCGACCCATTCGTAAACGGATATGCACGGGGCTGAACAGGTGGTGGAAGACTCGTAGGGCTCTCAGGATGTGGGGAAGAGAAGGCATGAGCGCTAGCTGGTCTCCCTGTACTCGGTGGTGCGTGATAAGGACTCTGGCCATTACCGTATGGTGAGACGTGTGGACCATTCAACGAACTTCCATAGAGACCAGGCCTCGGTGTCTGAGTAACATTTGGTGTTTGATTAGTCAGGAGATCAGTCTGACGAGTTGTTTGCGGAGTCGACTGGTGTCCATTGCTGGAAGGATAGAAGGTGTACGTTTTCGGAAGGCCCGTAGAGGCGGACTCTGTCCGCGACGGGGTTTGGATATCCGAACTTTTGTCCACCAATGACTGGACTACTCCGTGAGGCGAGCCATTCTGCTTCGGTGTCGCTGCTGAAGAAGAAGACGAAGGGCGGATCTTGATCTTTATAGGCGGGTGGTTCTTTGCCCTTTCTGCCTCTTCAGCACGGCGTTTGCACCTTGTGCAAATGAAGTGGAAATCATCGCGTTCAGCCTCATTTTGGCTAATTCCAACGCATTTGCTGTGTTGCCAGATGTTGCACCTCTCGCAAGCAATACTATGCGTCCCATCGTCAATCTTTCCATAAGCACCACAGATACAGTCAAAAACCCAGTCTTCCTCCTCTGCGAGCTCCTCTAGTGCTTGTTTCTTCTTTTCAATTTCAGCTTTCAAATGACGCTCTGACAGACGGGCTCCACCACTTTCAATCTTTTTGCTATCTTCAGAGAGATTGGCTAATTCTTCCTCATGGAGAATACGTCGAGCCTCTCTCTCTTTTAGCCTCTGCTCTCGAGTCATCATCCGAGACTCTCGTTCTTTTTCCAACTTCAACCATTTCTCCTGCTCTTTTCTGGCCATCGCCAGCTCCTCTTGTCTCTTTCTTTCAGCCTCTCTAGCTTCCTCTTCTTGCTTCTGGGTTTCTAGCTTGTGAGCAATTCTGCTGGAACGTTTCGCCGTTGCCAGCTTAGAGAGGTTTATCAACTCCTTTTCTTTTTGTGCGGCCTTCCGCTTACGAGCCTCCTCTTGCTTCTCTAATATCGGTAGTAGGTCTTCTGTTAGCCGTTGACGCAAAGCCTTCTCATTTGGATCCCGAGTTTTTGTTATCGACCCGATGAAGCTGTTCAGTTGGTCAAGTGTAATTGCTACGCATTCCCAAGTCATTCCGCCTAACCCATCATCCTCTTTCTGAGTTTGTTCAGTAGGATTGCCTTCATCAACATCGTCCGCAGGCTCAACTTCACTCTCAGTTGACTCAACAATCCTTCTTCGTTTGGCAGCTCGCATGGCAGCCTTATATTTCTTCGAATTCTTTTTTGGTTTCGCAGCTGGAGCTGGAGGCAGCGGAGGATCAGTACGCCGGTATAACCTATTGTCGTCTAGTACAAAATATGTACGATCTTCAGCGTCCCATCCGAAGGGTTCAATCCGCCACATAGTCTGTTCGCTGTCTTTCTGCTCCTCCATTCTTTCACGGATCCGATCTGGATTGACCATGGTCCATTGTGTCAACTGTTGTAGAACCCGAATCTGAGCTTAATGTGAGCTTTGGGACAAACTAAGAACGAGAATAGTATAAACCTTTGTAAAGATGTCGAAAGTTGCAAACTTTTTAGGCTCCTCATCCTCGCCGAAGGGGTTTCGATTCGGCGCCTTGGCTACGTACTGCCTTCTTGTATACTCGTCAAATATCTCAAGTCTGCAAAAGGGTCAGAATAATATTTATCTAAGCGGGCCGAAGCAGCATACGTGAGACCTCTATGTGAAGAAACGAATTTTAAAAGAGCCAGACCAATTTCGGGGAGAACTGTGGACTCCGGTTTGAGGCATTCCATCTCTAGTTCCTAGAATCCTAAGCGTGAGTAAAGCATTCAATTGCAGGACTACATTTAAGAGAATGCCGAGTATATAGGATGCGCCCAACGTACCTCAATGTCGATTTTGTCATCAATCTTCACAGCGCGGCCAAATATGAAGATCCATTGTGCCAAATTTGCAAACTCCCACATATTTTGAATGCGCTCAAGTAGACTGGGCTCACGAGGGGGTTCCACAGCCTCCATCTCCTGGCGGCCTCGCTTCCTGGCAACCATGTCTACGAGCGACGGGTCAAAACCGTCGTAAAATGGTCTTTATCTCGAATACCAGAAACAACGTAGTGTCTCAGCAAGGAAAGCAATCCAGCAACCGGTTTGAAATGGCAAGTTACCGTTGCGGAAATGGTGCAGCGTGGGAGCTGCTGTTGCTGGTCTGCAGGCGTCCAGAGTGAAATAGTCCAAAAAATCAACGCGGTTCACGCAACGCGCAGGAGATTTGGTTTGCCTCACTCAGTATCACGTGATATAATGCCGTAATTTCCCTGTTCTAGCTAGACAACTAGATTACNTGTACATGCGGCCATTATCTTTGTGCCTCCGATATAAGGCAACAAGGCATACAGATTACAGATCCAGCACTTCTTATTAGGCTTTGTTAGGCTCCCGTCCAGGCGGTTTCCACAACGGTTCGCGTCCAACACAGGCACCATGTTTCACCTAAATTTGTAGGGAATCTTGGACAGACGAGTGTAAGTATTCCAGAAATGGTCGAACACTCTGGCAATATTTAGCAGTTACTTTATTTAGAGAATATTTGAAGAAAATAAAATAGTAGTAATAGTCCTGGTGAAATTCCTATACTCTCTTGCTGTCAAGAGTCCTGTTCCTATTCTTGGAAACTTGTACGCTAAAAAATTGGCTGCGGGAGGCAGGGGTTGCGGTACAAGGAGCTACTGCGGCGAGTGCGGCAGCTGAAGTGCGTTACACGTTTGAAGGAGGTGAGATCTCACAACAACCACAACAGCAATCGAGATTAACGAACGCGAGAGATGTCACAGTGCAGAGAGTGTGGATAACTGCTGTGCGAAGTGTTTGGAAGTTTGGCAAAAGCGCTGGCATGCACAGTAACGATGAATACGACTCCTTAACAGAATACGAACCTCCGACGCTGCACTGCCCTGATTCGTAAGAGACTTCATCCGTGAACTCTCACGACTCTGGGAGACACAATCTCCATCCTATCCCCTCGAAATCACTGGCATAGGTCACAATGCCTCCTCCAAATCAGACTGGCCAGAGCAACTCATCAACCCCCCCTCAATCGATACCACTGCGCAACCTCACTCGACCACCCGGCGCGACAGACTCAGGAGATGGGGAACACTGGGGTGATGATCGAGGGAGGAATTTGCTAGGTTCCGGAAGGGCGACAGTTAGTCAGAACGCTGGACGATACGAAAGACTAAATGACGCATCTCCGAGCCCAGTCGGGAGATCATCAATGCCACCAGGACCACCTCCGCTCGTGATTCCCGGGCCAGGAACCGCACCAGAGAGCGAAACTCCAATATCTGCTGTGGGAAATCCCGCAGATTTTCAAGCTGCTATGGGATTCGCGGGTCTGACCGTGCCAGATATCAGTTTGTCTCATACTACCAGGTCCAGATCAATGTCTTATGGGAGACACGATGAGGACGATTTTGAAGCCACATATCCATACCGTGAAGGATACCATGACAATCAATCATATTTTGCGGAATCAGATCGTATTCCTTTAACGGACCCGAACCATGTTCAGCCTCTGAGTGGTGCCAGACCTTCTACACCAGATAGTCACGATAGACCAAGTTTCCAAAGTGTTAGGTTCAGCAGCCCGAATACTAGGTACAAGAGTGGACGTCTGGGAGATGACCTCTCAGCCGCAGAAGCCGGATTTCCTGGATACAGAGGTGGCTCAAGGAGGCATAGATATGGTATGTCTCTCAGCCCAGATGGCCGGTCGAGATCACGGTCACCGTCGTCTCCGGGAGCTCTGTCAAGAGCTGGATCCATGATGAGAGCGATGTCGCAGCGTGTTGTCAATTTAAGCGGCGAGTCAGAAGTAATTGAGATGAATTCTCGACGGAAACACAGCGTTGGAGACCCTCATGTGAGCCAGCATGGGATGCTGAATTCACCTCATGTTAGTATGGCTCCCCAACCGGCCGGCCTCCTGACACCGATCGAGAAGAGCATTCCTGTTGTCGAACAACCACGTCCAGTTGAGTGGCCTCAGTATCAGACGCCACAGAACCCTCTAAAGGGCAAAAGTTTGGGGATATTTTCCCCTGACAATTGGATCAGAAACAAACTCTGCGACCTCTTGGTTTATCCATACACCGAACCAACTATCCTGCTTCTGATCATGCTGCAGACAGTCCTTCTTGCTGTTGATGCATCAAAAAGTGTGTATGAGCATCCTCGAGCAGGGAGGTTCAGTTCACCAATAGATTACGCTCTGATGGGATTATTTATCATTTTCACAATCGAAATCATTGCTCGAATCATTGTTTCAGGCTTCATCCTCAACGCAGCAGAATACAGCACAATAGACCGAAAACGAGGGATCAAGGGGGCGATCTATGACAAGTATCGTGCTGTATTTGCACCTCATCGGCAGTTCTCGGTCAAAAAGCCAAGACCTGACGCAGCCGATGGTGCTGGGGGTGGGCCTACGATTCTTCGTTCCTTTACCGGTTTGCAGGGCGAAACAGCAGCTGCCAGCGCTGAGGAATCCCAACGGCAGCAGCTTGCAAGACGAGCCTTTTTGCGTCACTCGTTCAATAGGCTTGATTTTGTGGCAGTGGTTTCCTTCTGGATAGCTTTCGTCCTGGCTATTACTGGGATGGAGAGCACGGCACATGTCTATGTCTTTCGCATGTTAAGTTGTCTACGGATTCTCCGACTCCTAGCTATTACGAACGGCACTGCAGTAAGTCGCTCTGTTGCATGATCTTTGGAGCTCACTAACCTTGCATAGATTATTCTCCGAAGTTTAAAGAAAGCGACACCTCTGCTTCTTAATGTGTCCTTTCTCATTGGCTTCTTCTGGCTTTTGTTTGCGATTGTTGGCGTGCAAAGTTTCAAATCGAGCTTAGATCGCCAATGTGTATGGCTTGACCCTCAGGATCCATTTAATCAATCCGGTACTGCATATGTCAACACTTTCCAGTTCTGTGGTGGACAATTCAACAATATCACAGGGGCACAGGATCCTTGGTATACTGGTACACTGGAGAACCCCAAGCTAGGTGCCTCGACACACAAAGGATATCTCTGTCCACAAGGGTCGATCTGTCTACAACTTGACCGATCTCTACGACCATATAATGGAACGGTCAGCTTTGATAACATTGCGCAATCACTGGAGCTTGTTTTCGTCATCATGAGTGGTAATACCTTTTCGGATCTCATGTACTACACCATGGACTCGGATTATCTAGCTGCCGCGTTATTCTTTGCCGCTGGTATTGTGATAATGATGCTGTGGCTTCTCAATTTGCTTATTGCAGTTATCACGTCTTCCTTTCAAGTTATTCGAGAAGAGAGCAAAGCTAGCGCTTTCGCAGCAAACCTGATAGAGGGGCCACCCATCCAGGAACAAGAAACTCAAACTCGTACCACAAAAGCAAAGTCCTTATTCGACACCACCTATTGGTTTTGGATCTTGCTTATAGCTTATGATCTTGTCTGCCAAGCTTGCCGAAGCTCAAAGATGACCGCATCCCGTGTACATTTTATAGATGCGTCCGAAATTGTGGTTACCATCTTACTTCTGGCGGAAATAATTCTCCGTTTTGCTGTTGACTGGCGAAACTTTTTGAGTAAGAAGAGGAACTGGTTCGACCTGGCACTTGCTATAATTACGACTGTTATTTTAATCCCACCTATTCGACACTCCGGTCAGCCTTATGCCTGGCTGACAGCTTTTCAAATCCTCCGAGTTCACCGTATCGTTTCAGCACTCCCCGTGACGAGGAATCTGCTCAAATTGGTTTTGGGAAATGCGACTGGTATCGGTAATTTGATGCTCTTCGTGTTTCTCATCACCTTTCTCGTCTCAATATTTGCAGTGCAGCTATTTCGTGGTGAACTCCCACAACAAGACGCATATGGGAACAATATCGAAGTCACGTTCTTTACGATATGGAACGCATTTTTAGGAATGTATCAGGTACTCTCAAGTGAAAACTGGACTACTCTCCTTTACAACATAACTTCCTTCGATGATTTCCGTAACACCGCATGGATTGGAGCTATATTTTTCATCGGATGGTTCATCCTCGCCAATTTGATTCTCGTCAACATGTTCATAGCTGTTATTCAGGAGAATTTTGACGTATCAGAGGATGAGAAGCGTATGCAGCAAGTCAAGGCCTTTCTAAACAGGAGAGAACTTGGAAGCTCGTCCAATAGTTTGTCTCTTGCGGCGATTCTTCGCTTCGGGCGTACCCCCAAGAAGAGGGATGGTTTAGACTATGGACCTGCAACTTTGGAGATGCTGTTGAAGGATGCTGTGGTTAAGGACTTTCTTGATGAAGAAACTGAACCAACTGGCCGAACAATGGCTGCACACGTCGACACCATGAACATCTCTGAAGCTGCTGTTGTCAAACCTGGTCCGCTATCCTCCATTTGGGGTAAATTTATAGCCAAAATAAAGCATAGAGAACCGAACCCATTTTACTCAAATGTCAAATACTCCACTGGTATCAACGAGAACAGGGACGCTAGAGCATTGGCTCAGGAGGTGGCGTCGCAAGCATCCCAGCGAAAGAGAGCGCAACGAGAATACCTCGCACGGCACCCGAAATACAACAAGGCACTGTATTTGTTTAGTCCGAACAATCCAATTCGGCGCTTTTGTCAAAGGATGGTCGGCCCTGGCCGTGGAAGCGAACGAATTGAAGGTGTTGAACCAAACAAAGTGGTTTGGTATACCTTTTCTGCTATTATATACGCTGCTATTTTCGCAATGGTGCTCCTAGCCTGTGTCACCACCCCACTTTATCAGAAAGAATACTTTAAGACGCATGTCTTCGCAGTCAGAAACTGGTTTGTTTGGACTGACATGGCATTCGCGGTAGTGTTCACTTTGGAAGCTATTATCAAGGTCATTGCAGATGGCTTCTTCTGGACTCCCAACGCTTATTTCAGAAGTCTGTGGGGATTCATCGATGGTATAGTGCTTATCACGTTATGGATCAATGTCATTACCTCCTTCGCCAATGATGGTGCTATTTCTAGAGGTGTTGGATCGTTTAAAGCATTAAGGGCTTTACGGTTGCTTAACATTAGCGATAGTGCTAGGGAAACTTTCCACTCTGTCATTGTTGTTGGAGGATCCAAGTTCTTTTCGGTAAGGTTTTCGAAAAGTTATAGTTAGGCTACCACTAACATTTCTAGGCCGCCATTGTCTCTTTGTCATTGCTGATCCCATTCGCCATTTATGGTCTTAATATCTTTAATGGGCAATTCGACGCTTGCAATGATAATTCCGGCAATGTCACTGCTCTGGCTGATTGCTTCGGAGAGTGGTATAGCACACCATACAGCGGCAACTGGCCATTACTGGCTCCTAGAGTGGCTTCCAATCCCTACTATGACTTTGATAACTTTGCAAGCTCTCTTTTCATTCTCTTTCAAATTGTATCTCAGGAAGGGTGGGTCGACGTCATGTGGAGCGCGCAGTCGATAACCGGAAGAGGCCTTCAACCAGAACCATATGCTTCTACTGGGAATGCTGTTTTCTTCGTCATATTCAACTTGCTAGCAACGGTGTTTATCCTCACTCTCTTTATCTCTGTGTTCATGCGCAATTACACAGAGCAGACCGGGGTGGCATTCTTGACGACTGAACAGCGATCATGGTTAGAACTGCGCAAGCTCTTGAAACAAGTATCGCCATCGAAGAGACCTTCGAACAACAGTTCTAGCAAATTCAAGGATTGGTGCTATAAGCGAGCTATAAGGAAGCATGGCAGGTGGAATCGAACCGTAACCTTTATCCTTGTTATTCAGCTCATTCTATTGCTGTTGGAAACATATCCAGAGCCATTCTGGTGGTCTAGAACCAGGGATTATATTTTTTTGGGCTTCGTAGTCTTCTACGTTTTCAACGTCATTGTTCGCATTATTGGCCTCAGCTGGTCAAGATTCAGCAGAAGCTCTTGGGATATATTTTCGTTGTTTGCAGTTGCCGGATCGCTTGTTACTTCATTACTGCTCATCAGCAACTGGAACTCCAATCTCTATATCCAGATGCACAAGTTCTTTCTTGTTTTGATTGTCCTTCTTTTAATCCCACGGAACGACGCGCTGGACCAGCTTTTCAAGACAGCCGCAGCTAGTTTGCCCAACATTGGAAATCTTCTCGGCACTTGGTTTGTCCTCTTTCTCGTGTATGCCATTGCGATGACTCAAGCGTTTGGGCTCACCAGGTTCGGAAACAACGAGACCAATAATATCAACTTCAGGACAGTCCCGAAGGCGATGATCCTGCTTTTCCGCATGAGTATGGGCGAAGGATGGAATCAGATCATGGAAGACTTCGCTACAATCGAACCACCTTTCTGCGTAGTGGGCGACACGTTTTTTGACACTGATTGCGGCAGTGCAGCATGGGCACGAGGACTCTTCATTTCCTGGAATATCCTGAGCATGTATATCTTCACCAGTTTATTTGTGTCGCTCATCTACGAAAGTTTTAGCTACGTCTATCAACGTTCCAGCGGCCATGGGATTGTTACCCGGGACGAGCTCCGTCGATTCAAACAAGCTTGGGCGACCCTGGATCCTGATGGAACAGGGTTCATTACCAAGGAGCAGTTTCCGCGACTGCTTGGTGAGCTTTCGGGAGTCTTCCAAATGCGAATATATCCCCATGAGCACTCTGTGAGGAGGATATTAGAGGATGTGCAGAATCAGCCATCAGGTGGCAGGATTGCTTCAATCGCTTCCGCAAGTCAAGCTACTGGGGTTGACTTGAAAGCTCTGAATGAGAGACTAGCACAAATAGATGTGCGAGCAGTTCGAGCTTCACGAGCTCGTTATAATTTATTCTATGAAGAAGTCATGGTCTCAGCGGACCAAGAAAAACGAATTGACTTTACGACAGTGCTGCTGCTCCTGGCCCATTACAATGTGATCAACGACAGCAAGAGCCTGAAGTTAGAGGAATTCCTGCGTCGACGCGCTCGATTACAAAGAGTAGAGGAAGAGGTCCGCCGACGGATTGTTGTTGGTTTCTTCGATACACTGTAAGTTCTCGCAGCTTATACGACTACAGCTGGACTAACGAAAAGCAGATACTGGTCAAGGAAGTTTAAAAAGCATGTAGAAAAAAGGAAATCTAGTCGGTTAACGGACATTCCACAGCTGGGACCTGATGTCTTCGTCGACGATGATAATATTACTGTCAAGAAGACCAGCAGATCATCAGACATGCTATCCCCGACAAACGCTGCGGATGCACGCAACTCTTTCATCACTCATGGGCTTCATAGTGCAGCACGACACAGAAGGGGAACGAGTGGGGGCGGAGGTGCTTCGAGCAGTAGATCTGGTATTTCACCACAATTATCACCTCATATGAGCGCCACTCCTTCGTTTACCTTCTCTGGAGACGAGTTTGATAGACTCAGTGAGCCCGGGTCGGCAAACAGCAGCAGACGTGGCAGTGGAGTAAGTCCAGAGAACGTCCTCGAGGTCCTGGATAATTCGGCCTGGGGCGAGAGTATTCGACGGAGTTTCACGATGAGACGACCGAACGACAGAAAACCATGAACATGAACGGCAATCAGTCATGCTTCAAGAACCGTCATCTGAAACCCCGAATGAGAGAGCGGGCATGGGTGGATTAGAGAAGGTTGAGGTTTTCATGTTTCCACCTTTGTATTGTTTTGGTTTTTGCGCACAGGGAGTGACAGATCTCACCCCAAAATTACATGGTGATCAATGCGGTTATGGGAAAGTGGGAGGTTGCTATTGTTTTGATATCTTTTGGCAAGCGAGGCGTTGTGGTTTTCACATTTGCACAAGGCTGCTGCACAGTCTTCTTCTGTCCTTTTCTTTACGTCTTTCCTCCTGTTCGATGTAATGATGATGAGATAATTTAGTTCTGATGGGGGGCTCAACCGGTTGGGATCCCTCTGGACGGAATCAAGACGGAATGGGGAGACGGGGTATCCATATTTTGGTGTTCAATCGCACTAGATTACTTGTGGAAATTTTCCTTTGTTACTCTAGAGTATGTTTTACATAGCCGCGGAGTATATAGAGTATGTATGTTATACTTAATGGGACCTAATGCGTTATGCCAAAGCCATCATTATCATTACTCGCCTATTTTGGGAGCGTTTGGCAATGTGCGGTGTGCACAAATGCGGGCATGATAAGAGATTCGGCATTGGACCCCCCAAGAGCGATCTAACGACAGCCGTGGATGAGCTTGATGGACCTCCGTTTCTCATGCTCATGCAGCAAGTTTCACATGTGGGAATATCCAGGCGAAGTGCATCAAAAGTCCTCCTGTTCTCCCTTTGCCCAGCCGTGCACGCCCGGGCCACGGAGACCAGCCTGCAAGGGGCGGTCGCATCATGTGGCCGCGGGGCAGCTCGTACCTGCGTTTGATCGTCACCAGGGGCGGCCACGGCAGGGAAGAATCATCCTCGGGTGCAAACGTGTCCGCCCTCCGTGCCAGCCCCCTTTTCGTGTTTGGGCATTGTATGGTCTGCTGCTATTATTATCGCCATGGGAGTTCATCACGGTTCTGGATCGCCCAGATTCATCGATCCAAAAGAAAAGTGGCAACGATGCATCCAGAACCAAAGGGGTGTTTATGCTCTTGTACATCGCCATACGTGCTGGTCACGCTGGGTTTCGGTTTCCCAGGGCACTATTATCTCGTCGGTTGCCCCGGATGGTGAGCCTAATTTGCAATAACTTCCGGCGCGCTCCTGATAATCTAACAGAGACTGCGCTGCAAGTCAGGTGGTGCTGCATAACGTTCTCATTACTGGGGCCGTCTCCCGTGTATGCGGGCCATCACCATACCAATACCTCAACAGTGCCACCAACTAACTACTCCGGATAGCACCTGATGATGGATAGGGTTGCAGTGCATTACCAATTGTACACTAAATGGCCCTGAAGAGGGGTGCTTTGTGTCTACACAGCCCCGTGGTTTGATCAGGGCAACAGAGATGCATCAATGTAAGATGGACGGTGCACGCCGTGTTCGTATGGCTCCGGACGTGCAGTACTGTGGTACGTACCTTGAACAAAGATCCAAGGGGATGACGAGCCCTCGCCGCCCCTGGAGCCGATGTGCGCTGGCCGTAACACGACACGCGAGTCGCAGCGTCTTGGCTGGATCCTGAGACGCCCGAGCGTGACTCCGGCGTCCACCCCGGGCAGCCTGGCGGACTATCATACAGGAACATCCTTCCTTTCTTCGATGGTGCTTCTCGATGGAACTCCCCTTCTGCTCTAGTTGCCCTGCGAACCCACCCTAATGCCTCTCATGCTGCATGCAACGCGACGTGCGCTGGGACGGCCAGCAACGCGTGCGAGGCCCTTTGTGAGAGGTCCCCTGCCGAGGCACAAGTGACGCACCCGACCCAGTCAACGCCATCGCTCCTCCCTTCATTCAGCTTCGACGGCAGGTGGAGATCGCGAAGTTGGATGATGTGCAGCCCTGGCGTGTCTGCCATGGCACCGGACCTGCCATCTACCCCTTCTCCGTAATAATCTGTCGCGTCTGTACAGGTAGGAGATCAGAAACAGAGCTCCACCGGGCCACCAAAACACCTCCGTTTCGCCTACTAGTACCAAGACTTCGGAGGTATGTCGAGACATCAGACACTAGTTATCTGATTGACCTCTCTTATATTACCCGGTTTGCTCTCCCCCATCGTGATCCTCTTTCTCTCCAGGTGTTACTGTTTGGCCGGGCCGGATCTGTCGACGAGATTCTCGATATCGTTCCCTAAACAACCAAAAAGGAGTCCAATCCTCATCCACTCATTCAAATCCTACATTCTTTTTTGCTTTCAAGGCTGGGCCTTGATTTGTCAACTATACCTTCGCATTGCTTCTGTTATTAGCTTTTATGCAGAGACGCCCTCCCTGTCACTCCACCTGCATAAGACTGCTATATCAGACATATTAGTCCTATCGCGCGCCCCAAGCACTGCTATATCAACAGACTAGCTGTCATTTGACATTACAAGCAAGCCAATTCATCGGTTGCCAAGGCATCAGACAGGTTATATTTTCAAGAAACATTATCGCTGTCACCATCAATCACTACACAAAGATGCCTCGATCACTCCGCTTTCGCGCACCTTCTCTCTCTAGCCTTCGTACTTCCTTGAGACGACGCTCATCTTCCTCATCATCAAGCTCCAGTGACTTCGATCATCACTCCATTACCTCGAACACCTCTTCGCCTGCTAGAGCTATCCACTCTATCATGCAGCGAAGACCATCCATTATGGATATGGAGGAGGAGCAGAAGAGCTTCGCGTCCCGCTTGGACATTCTCGAACCTAGACCTCTTGTTTACTGGGGTGGTGTGGAAGAGAGAATGGGCTACCTCTGAAGCAAAAACGATCAAACATGCACGACAGATATCTTCTTGTGGATCTCCTAGTTTGTGAAGGATATCGGTGGAGTAATGACGTTGAAGCACCCAGATCTACTTCGACCGGTCGCTGTCCTATCTGGAAGAGGTAGGAAGGACTGCTATGAAATGGATGGATGGTGTAACTTGCTGGGGTCTGCAGAGCCTTCTCCGCTATCTTTGGGGATGAAGCGTGACGTATGAGGACTTGGTGTTTAGTAACTCGGATTGGACATACTTTTTATGAGTTCGGTGGCTAGCGCATTTTTATGGATGGATTTATGAATCTATGCTTTTATGAGGGCTTCGAGGTTTGGGTTTCTCATTTGCTCAATGCCTACTTGATGGATTTTTAACTATTATTCGGTATAATCTGATAAGAATTGTCTTATCTTTTCCAATAAATTTTTTAAGGGATTTATTGTGTGCTAAATTTGAATATGTTGATCATACCGTAACATTTTAGTATCTGTGTGACCTGTAACCAATCTCATCATAAGAGTGACCAAAAAATTTCCCCGAGGTATTTTCGCTTTCACTACGAAAAGTAAAAATCCCACCCTATGAACAACATCAGCGGTGATCCAGTAATTAGGTCGAAGCATGATTATAATTATCTAGATAAATAAACATTGATTGAGAGTTCAATTATCAATCTCACTCCCGATTAGTTGTTCATATATTCCACCATGGACGCTCTCGGTCCACACCAGGGTCCATCTGACGGCGACCGTAATGAGACAACGAGCATGCAAGACGAAAGCACATCAACACAACAATTCGAGCAGTTGGATGCAGCGGATATCGCCGAGGGCATGAATAGATCCCAAGCAATTAGTCTTTATACAAGTCACTTCTTCTCCACGTGGAATGCCAGGACTTATGAGTTTGCTGCTGTAAGTGAGCGTCTTTCCAAAGCCCTTTTTATATGTCGTTATCTATACCAACCACAATATCGATGCCTTCTCTCAAATGTGAACAGAAACCACTAACGGCTTATGTGAACTAGATTATATTCACGGCTGCGGCGTATCCAGACACCTTGACAGCTGCGTCGATACGGTAGGTTATTGACGCATTTCCTTTCGCTGTCATACATCTTCGCTGCGCCTTTCTTTGAATTTCTTTTCTCCTTTACTAATATGTCATACTTCTGATTTGCAGTGGGATTGTGCGGACTTTATCTTCAATCTTACTCTCGTCTACTGTTGGCAGATACATTGATCATGCACCCAACCGATTGAAAACTCTCCTCGATACAATCACAGCTAACAGGGCATCTGTGCTCGTTGCATCTGTCTTCTGGTTGCTTATTGTCCAGGAAACTCAAAATGGGGGCGAGGCTTCCCCCTCCTTGAGCGATGGAAATATCTCTCCCTTCCTCAAAGGAATTGTGTTCTCGCTCATTCTCACCTTGGGCGTCATCGAAACGCTCAGCGGCAATGCAAATATGTTGTCTATGGAAAGAGACTGGGTACTAACCGTCGCAGCGCCGGATGGGCAAGCCTACGACCTTACGCATCTGAACTCCGTGATGCGGAGGATCGATCTCGTGTGCAAGCTCGTAGCGCCTATTCTCATATCGACAGCCATTTCCTGGACGAGTATCAGGTCTGGGGTCCTCGCTGTAGGTGGGATGAGTGCCGCTACCTGGGGAGTGGAGATGTGGTGTGCAAAGAGAGTCTGGAACGCAAATCCAAGATTAAGAGTGCCAAAGACCGTCATTTCAGAGGTCTCTGATGAAGATGGTGTGCGACCTAGGAACCAGGGACTCCTTGGATTTGCTGTCCTTGTATTGAAGGGATATATCCTCGATTTCAAAAACTACTTCGCTTCCAACGTATGGATACCGTCCCTGTCTCTATCGTTACTGCACATTTCAGCTCTCGCCTATAGCGCGCTGTTCGTTACATACTTGCTTAACGTGGGCATCTCTCTGGATATTATTACTATTGCCCGAGCCGCTGGATGCGTGGTTGAAATCAGCAGTACGGTTGTCACCCCCGTTGGAGTTCATTACTTGGCCAAGGCTTATCATCATCGTCGAGCGCACCGTCACCGAGATGATTCTAATAATGAGGGTGCCGATGTATCTTTGATAGATCAAGGCCAAGCTGAAGATGACGTCGAGGGGAATGTCGAAACTGGTCTTGAGCGTCTAGGCCTCTGGGGTATCTCCTGGCAGTTGGTTAATCTTGTAAGATTACGTGGTCTCCCTTGCCAGGATTTGCTGTTCCTGACTGTTTGTAGGTCCCAGTTGTGTGTGTTCTCTGGATAATTGGATCAGAGAACAGCAGCAATCAACCATTCGTATCAAGCATTTTCATCAGTGCCTCTGCACGCCCTCTTGCACTCACTTCGCTTTTCTTCTTCCTCTCACTCTCACGGCTTGGTCTGTGGATTTATGACCTGACCACTCAACAACTAACCCAGACCATGACAAGGCCATCCCATCGCTCATCTTTTAGTGGTGTTGAGCAATCCTTCGCCGCGCTGTTTGAACTGATCCAGAACGTTGTAGCAATAGTGCTGCATCGACCGGCAGATTTCATTATCATAGCGATCGGAAGCTGGATTGCAGTCTTGATCAGCACAGTGGCGTATGCTGGGTGGGTTTGGAAGATGAGAGGCCATCTGGTGCATTGGGAGAGAATTAGAGAAGGTTGTGAGTGTGTTTTGAAGAGGAGTAAGCATGATTACCACGGTGAAGGATGGAATCATTGAGTAACGCTAGGTAAGGGTTCTTGATTTCGTATAAAGGATCATTGGGGAAATCAATGTCGCTGACGCTATGCACAGTGGGAGGTGATCGAATGGAAGTCTGCTTCAGCCAAGCTACCGTATCTGGGAAAACTACCATATGCCCAGATAGCTTGTAGCGCTACATGGAAGAAAACATGTGATTGGGGGGGTTTGGGCCTGCAGTCGTAGACTTTGGATAGGCTATTCTTTGTGCATTTTGCAGTGGCTAGCGGTCCTACGCTCGACATCAGTCCTTCTCACCATTGGAAAACCCCAGTTCTAAAACTGATTCCTTGGTACAAGTATGCCCAACCTTCATCACTGTTGGTTTTACATCAGGGTGCTCCAGTAATTTCTGGTTCCAAAGTTCATTGCAGAAAGTTAATGGTGCTTGTTGACCTCATACATTTCTGACTTGCATATTCAGGTTTCGGCTCGCCCCGACCACTTGAGTTCCGTGGATCGGTCTATGTACGAGCGCGGATCCAATCATATCAAGGTCAATCCCCTTTAGACCAGCATATCAACTGAGTATTACAAGTACCCCTAGGCCTTGAATATCTCCCCGATTATCTCGCAAGCAATTTTGGGGCAGCACAAGCATTAGGGTCTAAAGATGAATCTGTCTACGAGCACGCTTCTCTCGCAGTTTAAACCTGCAAAGAAACGATACGATCCGCACGCGTTCCAGCCCATTAATATGGACGACGAAAATATTCAAGACTGCAACTTTCCATGGACCCTGGGATTTCAGCCCTGTCGCTGCTGTCTTGAAATAGATGTCTCGACATCTCCCTACGATACATGCTCTGACTGCCTTGCCAAGAAGCGTCAGATCCTTGCAGCCCAGGGCTTCACATTTACAGAAATTAACAAGCAAATTGACGCATTGCTTGCGGGGCCTGGATGGAAGAGATCCAAGATGCTGCACGAAAACACTGGCAAAATCATTGTCACAACAACCGAAGCAGTTGCTGAAGAGGAAGACGTCAAGCTGAAGACCAAAGCGGAGAGGTCTGCTCTGCTTAAGGACAGGTTCCATAAATGGAAGAACAGCCTCTCGGTCTCACTGTCAAAGACAAAAAAATATGAAGAAGCTGACAGGTCCGCTGTGATGGCTGCATTTAACCCCTACATGCAGTCGGTCGAGTCTCTGGTGGTCATCACTGAATTTTGACACCCCTTCATTACGGAAGCTGTCCTTCATGGGATACACGATACGATTGATCCGATTACATAGTAGGATCATGGAATAAAAGTGCGAATTAGGCGTTGGGGTTGGGTTTCATCACATTCTCACGGGCATGGGCGCTCGACTATCGATGGAGTTGGCCTGGTTGGTGTCTAGACGTTTGAGAAGATCTGGTGCTTAGTCATCAGATAACTTACCACGTGACTTGGCACATGTGCTGATTTCTTGGTTTTGGCGCGCTGCACGAGGATTTGAGGGAGTTTTTACTTGGCCAGGAATGGGATTATCATGGAAAGAGGGGAATCATGTATCCGAGCAGACACGGATGAATACGAGTTATGAAATAATGCAAAAGTTTCGCTGTACCCAGCCTGTCCATGGCGTGAATTGTTGTAGTTGATACTCGCATGACGCGTAAATAGTAACTAGGTCTCTTTTCTTGTTGAATAGAGAATGCCGATACTGGTGATGATGACGGGCCGGGCCAGGCATAGCGATAAGGAGGCCGTTGCTGGGTCCACTATCGCCCGTCAACAACGAATCCCGCCGCAGCGATCGCACGTTCTGGATCTTTTCCTCCTTCCCACCCATACTGCAGTACCGCTAACATTGCGCACCACACAAAGAAAATTATCGAGCAAGGTACGAAGAAAAGAGGGGCTCCTGATGGATAGCAGAGCCAGCTAATACGAGCTTGTTAGTAATTTTTGCGTTGTCTGTGGGTAGAAACGTTCGTGTTCCGGGTGCGAGAATAATCGCGAGGTTGGGCCACACCTACGAAGCTCTCTGTAGGTGGCTGGGAAGCTGCACCGGGTTTACCAACCACCACCATCGTTAAGTTGCATACTTCTCTCCCACCACCTTTTCCCTCACTCTCCCTCCCTCTTCCATCTTTTTGCGCTGCCTCTGCTGTTGTGCGTCCCGACCACTGTCTTTTTCTCAATTCTAGGTTTCTCCCGCATCTTCGGGGTCGCATCTCGACTGTCACGAGCACGCATTTTGGCGGGCGCTGGATACTGACTGGGACAATTGAGCGGGGCCACACCACCTCACCGCTCGGACGACGAAGACAATTCTACTTTCCTCCCAGGTATCTTGAGTAAACAGCAAACACAATTCCAGCATCGCGAGTATCGAACGATTATATTCTTCAATTCCGACGGCCAAACCCACCTAACTTACAACGATCACAATGCGGCTTTCGCAAGCGCAATCAGCGCAGCTGCCTCTGCTTCTGGCAGTCTTCTCTTCCTTCCAGTCTGTCATCGCTGGCCCGTACCCCAAGGATGAGCTCCACGACGTCGGCTACTCGTTCCTCAAACCCAAAGCCTGCGTGGCCTACTGTGGAGTTTATAATCAGTACTGCTGTACCGAAGGTCAAGCTTGCTTCACAGATGCCAATACGGTAGCTTACTGCGGTGCTGCGTCGCCCACGGCTGCAGCAGATGAATCGGGCTCGGGCTCCGGTAGCTGGGTCTATTACACGACCGTTTACACGCAAACCGATCTCGAAGTATACACCAGCGTATACAGCTCATACGTTGGTGGTGCAGTAGCGACCCAGACTCAAGCTCAAGTACAGGCCTCCGCCCCGCCAGCGATATGCAACACCGAACAGGGCGAGACGTCCTGCGGAACCATCTGCTGCAGCAATTCCCAGCGATGCGCCTATGCCGGTCAGTGTGAAGTCGCTGCAACGAGTTGGACCTACGCTGGCTACTCTCAAACGCAAACACAGGCACCTACGCCTGGCTACTCTGCACCCGTGAAAGGAACAAGCGGGGCTCCCACGGCTACCCTAGCAGCCACAACCACAGAACCATTCGGCACAGCAGTCTCTGCGACAGCGACCGGCGCAGGCATTGTGTCCACCTCTAGCGGCGGTCTCAGCGGTGGTGCTATTGCCGGAATTGTTATTGGCACAATTGCAGGTATAATTCTTCTCCTGCTCATCTGTTTCTGCTGTGTTCTTCGAGCTGGCTTCGATGGCCTCCTCGCTATCTTCGGCCTCGGAAAGAGAAGGAGGGACACTGTTACCGAGGTCGAGACCGTTGAACGATACTCGAGACACGGCAGCCACGGTGCCGCTGCTTCGAGGCGCGAACACAGTGGTTGGTTTGGTGCCAGCGCTGGCCGGAGAAGACCAACAACTGTTGTTGAAGACCGCAGGAGAAAGTCATCTGGATTTGGTGGAATAGGCGCCGTTGGAGCAGGTTTGCTCGGTCTTGCAGTCCTCCTAGGATTAAAGAGAAGGCACGATAGAAAGGAGAGAGAGAAGGAGAGATATTCAGAGGCCGACTCTTATTCTTACTACACCGATTCCTATACAGGCACCAGCGAGAGTGAGTAATCCCTAAATTCAGATTTGCCGGTTAGATTTGGATCTTGAATACTGACAATTCCTTAATAGGTAGCGCCAGTTCTGACGGAAGAGACCGAAGAACGAGGTCAGGAACAGTGAGATCTGAGAGGGTAACAGTCCGAGAGTCAGATCGCAGAACCTCGAGATCGAGGCGTTCCTAGTTGACCCTGAGGGTGTCATGGGGAGGTTTTTTGTAGTGCGTTTTCTTGTGCCTTGGTGTCTTTTCCTCCAATCAGCGATATCATCTTACTGGCGTTCGGAGGCGATATTATTTTCCGTTCCATTTTCCCTTATATTTTGTTCCGGATTTTCACCAAAATGGGTGATAATGAATGTGGAAACGATGAAAAGGAGTCATGTATATTGCATGTTGCGTGTGTATTGATGAAACAGAGCGAACAGGTTATGATGAGCCTGTGTGATACCAGATGAGGCATGTACAGAATGAATGGGAATTATGAGGAACTGAAATGGACAGGGGTAAAAACCAGTAGTCTAGTTACATACTGGTGCCTCGTATATATACTTTTTAGAGTCAATAAGATGCTCGACTTTACACACCAATCCTTGCTGGCCTGTTKATGTGAAAAATGTGTGAACTGCCTTTGTGATCCTTTCGTCCTCTGTTAGATCGGTCTCACAATACCCACCCCATTGACCAGGTTAGAAGAGGCACTAATAGCAGAAGTAGACACACGCCCAGGCACGTAGAGGGGGGGTGCCCGGTGAGTAAGAAAGGGCAAAAGACGAGTATTAGGTTGAATAGCAAGTTTGTTCAAATTCTAACACACCATGCTATTTAACATGCCAAGTTGAACCTTTTGCTCCCCGCAGAGACATGACGCACACCAGGTAGTAAAAGTTTTAAAAAAGGATTCTTCCCAAAGCCGTTTCCCGTTTCATTTCAACATTTACTCCTCAACAATGTTACCTCTCTCCGAAACGTACAGACCGTCCAAAAACTAAAAGAAGGCAAATCATGTTAGTTTGGAATTTTTTCCGGTAATTTACAAAGTTTGACTGAGAGGGGCATCAGTACCTTTCGAATATCCTTGTTTCGTACTCTGCAGATTTGCTGGATGTCTGCTGCGCTCTGGGATACGTTCTCGAGGGAGTTGCCGGATATTTGGAGCTCATCCTTCTGGGTGGTGGAAATGGTGACATCGACACCTGGTTGCATGACGACTCTTCGGACGATCTTCTCGCCAATGAAGTTTCTATAGAAATCAGCGAGTTAGCCAGCCGTCTTATTTTCTCTTCTTCTCATGCTGAAATTTTTCTTCCCACATAGAGAAATGCAGCCAATAAATAGCCATCTGGTTCTGTTTTTATAGATCTCCAACCATAGACAACAGAACAAAACCAGCCATCTATCTTTTTCACTGCTAGGGGGTAGACAGGAGAACAATTCCACACATACCGGATCTCAACCTCGTACAAATCGGTCTCGTTGTTCTTCTCGACGTTGACGTTGATGGGGAAATGGGCATAGACGTATCGCATCTTGTACTTGAATCCCTTGGTGACGCCAATGATCAAGTTGTTGATGAGGGTTCGGACGGTTCGGAGGGTAGCAACATTCTTTCGGGCACCGTGGTGCAGCTCGATGTTGATGACGTTCTTCTTGGGGTGGGAGAAGCTGACTGCCAAGTGGCTGAGATCCTTTTGCAGCTTGCCTGTTGATGTTCCATACCCGTTAGATATCCAAATCTCTTCTCTCCTAGGTGATCAAAATGCCATGCTCCAAGATCGAAATGCGTACCTCGTGGACCCTCAACTGTGACCTGTCTCGCCTTGATGGTAACCTTGACTGTAAAAACATAGCACATCAGCTCAATTTGTTCTCTTCCCAAATTTTGCGTCCCTGCTTCCCAACATCTCTCGCACAAAAAGTTGCTTCAATTTCCGAGCTCGACAACTCCCCATATCATCTTTTGAAGGGTTACTCACCACCCTCAGGCACCTCCAATGTCTCTTCGGAGTGAATGTACTTCATCTTGACCGACTCGTGGGTTGTGAATGGCGCAAGAAGGAAGCTGGTCGCAGGTCGTCTACTTCTTCGAATCGCGAAAGCGAAATTCAAATGTGGGCGACAAAACTCGCTAGGGCAGAAGTTCAATCACGTGTAGTGGGCTTAAGCGAGGTAGCCTCTTTCACTCACACCTTTTTATACCCTTGCAGTGCGGCCGCACCTAGCCCCAACTACCGAAAAATAGCCTCAAATGCCTCAGGCAGAATCATTGTCACTTACAACCAGACAACCTCTCGTTGTACGGAGGATAGCCGTTGGAATTATAATGGACCAGGAACCTTGGTATCAGTCCAATTCAAATTGAAGATCAAAAGCCATAGTGCTAGTTTTGAACTTATCGTCAAATGTCACTTGAAAATTAGGCAGTTCACTTTTTAAATGTTAATCTGCTAATGCTACGGTAGCAAATGAGTTTTGATTCGGCATCTAGCTGATACTCCCAAGCTATAATTATACTCCTCTCTCGGCGTAGCTCTTTATCATTCCTTCTAACGTTGGCTCATACTCCACTAGATCCACCTTTCCGGTCTTCTCATCAAGGAAAGTATTTGCTTGGACGAATACTTTTCTTGGTTGCTTATTCCTTAGCACTTCGTTCCTGACCTTCTCCCCCCAGAAGTCGGGATCGACATGGGTCATCTGATTATAGAGTTTGGTCCCACCTTCCACATCCGCGGTGGACTTATAGATATGAAGTTTCTGTAAATACTTCTCCACTGCGGCCCTTCCTACTGTCGTGATTTTGCTTCTATCAAGTTTGATGGTCAAATCCGAGAGATCCTCATTCTTATAGTCTAGTTTGCAGAAATCATCCCCCGCTTCCAAGAAACATTGAAGAATGGAGAATCTGGCTTGCGAGTGAGCTTGTCCCCATTTCCTACTCTTTGGATCCCACAGTTCTAGCGAGGCAATGCCCGCTCGAGCCATAGATAAGTATGCTGCGTAGAGGACATCCCCTGCTTCTCCATCCATATCCGGCTTTCCATCTCCAAAACCGAAGATCTTGAGGATTTCAAAGTCACAGCTCAGTGCCATGGCAACACACTCAGCTCTGCATTCCTCGTAGCTGGATGCGATACTGCCGAAGACCGAGCCCCAGGTTTGACCAGGCCTGTACCACGTCGTGACTGGCTTGTCGTTAAGCGGGCTGACCGGCGGAGAATTGACATCAAAATTGTAGACACCTGGGGAAGTTTCCTGAAGTAACTTGCCAGTTCCATGGCCAAGAAGTTCGTGGATGCCTACTTGGACCTCGAAAGAAGCATCGCGGTATTTCTTGTAGATTGGCAAGTCGGCCTCCGAAATGAAAGGGATCTTCTCATCAGGCGCCTTTGCGCTTAAAACGTTACCGAGGGAGACATTTTTGAACCCTTCTGACTGTCGGATATCATCGTAGTTTGGCTTATTTGGAGGTTAGCAATAAATAGCCATTAAAATTCAACGCGCAGCAGAATTGCTGGGTAAAAAAATACCGAGATAAAAGCAATATAGAGAGGTACATACAATGTTAATACCTGCAGGTATGCCGCTACCAGCGAAAGTAAGTACTTCCAAACTGGTGAAATCGGGGCTTAAGAACTTGTCCTTTTCGAACTCCTTAGACCACGGTAATTTCGGTATCATGGAGGCGGCACTGTCAACGAGTGCCCCAAAGGCTCTTGTGCGGTCCAGGTTGACCGTAGCAGCAAAACCTAGAACGTTAGCATCCATCAAGCACTGTCAAGGAACTATGTCATACCTTCCCACTCTCCTCTTGTTCCGGCTGGGTCTCTGTAAGTCTCTACAAATCCGATATTCGATTCGACCATGGGCTTTTTATCCCTAATCCAATACCTCTGGCTATTCTTGTATGCCTCCAAAGAACCCGTTTCAAAAGACTCAGCATAGGCAGCCTGCATGTTCTTTTGGTTATCGTTTGCTGCATTTTCAGCGGCTTTCCTGTGATATTCAGCGATCTTCTTCAGCTCAGCCGAGTAGTCCCCGTAAACCAGCTTCAGTTTGTGCCCCTTGAGTGGCCCGCTATCAAACTCATATTCTGTGTCCTTACCAACATCTCCTCCGTCGGGAGGGACTTGGGTCACGGCTGAAGCAATAAGTAATTCGAAATTACCCTCGGGAGTCTTTCTCAGACGCGTATTCTCCTACGACGAATCAGCTGGTCGTGCCTCCGGAACGTAATTCAATTGTAATAATCATAACGACATACCGGGAGTAGGCCCTTCTTCTCCATCCACGAGCTAACAGCAGAGATGTCTGACTTGGTAATACCCTCCGAGTCGGGATAATATGTAGTCATATGCCCATCTTCCAAAAATCCCAAATGCATGATCCCCGTATTATTGCTTGAGAAGATCCCACCGTTGGTAGCGGCATAATGCTTCTTGGCCTCCGGGTCTACAGCTGCCAAAGCTGCGAACGCTGACTCGTCACATCTGGGGACGAACTTGGAATCACCGAAGCCCTTGTAATTACCACAGTTGCCGAGGAACTGTGCTGCATACTCTAGGAAGTGCTGCAAGTCTTCCGCTCGGATGCCTGCTTTCTTTTGCAAAGACGGCCAATCTCCATTGCATGCCTTGTAGAGAGAGATTATGAAGTCGAAGATGGGCTCGGACTCGGGGCTTACTTGGCGGAGGGTAATCCTAGTGCCGGTGAAGGCAGCTCTGGCTTGTCCGTTAGCATGCTAGGTTACCCTCACGAGGAGAACTAGAGTTTAGATGGGTTAAAATAGCGAGAAAATAATTATTCGGCGAAAAAATACGGCTTCGAATCCTCATTTGATTACATTGACGTACTTGCTTATGTAGTGAGCATAGCGCTTTTGCTGGTCCGAAAGAGCTTCGAAGTGCTTCTTGATAACAAGATTAACGGTAGTTGGCGGCGAATCCGCAAGGAAATTCTTGAGCTCTTGTGCATTCATTCTTAGATGGTCGTAAACACTCGACAGTCTGAGTTGTGCGATTGAGGACAATGACATTGTTGCTATGTTATACCTGGGTTGGGTGGGGTAGGAGGGGCAAGGCTGAAATGACACCTGCCAAATCAGGGTCGCTGCTTGCCCAGCCTTCTTTGCAGCATGTCCCTTGTACCATTACTTATTTCAGGAAGGGAGCTCAGGACTGGAACTTGTAAGCTTAGAGAGATCCTATATCCTGATCAAACTTAAAGTGATGTTTTCTATTGGTGAGTTCGACTATGAGCGCGTCTTTAGGGTCTTCATATAAAGTCCCAATTATCCAGCCAGTGTGATTATTCCAACAGGCAACAGCCGGATCTCGGAATGTTTTCCTAGGGGCTGCATCTTCAGGATACTTTTTGGGTCGCCCTGCTATGACGTCTCGTCCCTGGATGACGCGACTTGAGACTTACAACATGTTCTCTAAAAGCTAGGCAACAAGATCTGCTGGGGATGTTGAGTGGGATACTGATTAGCTGGTGATAGTCTTTACCGTGTGCCTGAGATTGCAGTACCCCAAGGTTGTTAGATCATTAGAAAACGCATGTTCGATCTGTTCAGACGTTTGTATGTTTTGGAATGTATTTTTCACCACCCAGCTCGGGTAAAATTGTGTTTCTTGTGTACGGGCAAGAGTCTCTCCTCGCTAGATGAGTCTTCCAGGTTTGCAGGGACTCTACATGCCAAAGCCATCGTGGTTGCACCCTCTTAAGCTTTCAGTTATGTGTCTAAAGTACCGTCATCCTATTACAGCGTAGTTGAATCGTTCGTGCCCTTGCAAGATAATACCCCAGAGTGTCTAGGCATCCCTTTCATCCTATTTGAATATTTACCTTATGCAATGACTATGGTCAGCATTTTATTTTCCTGCAATGCTCATATTCGTAGAGAGATTGAGGAGCCCAAGCACAGATAATACTACTTGCAAAATGAAGATAAAATAGAGGTCCTGTCTTCCATTGCTTGCACCAATTGCAAGGCTCGGAAAATGGCAGGAAATAATGAAGAAGAATATCAGATTAATGTCCGATATATATGTGGGGTGAGAAGACGAAGTGGATGACGATGACATCGCCACGGCCGAAGAGAGTAATCACCAGCACCAGGGTGCGAGGAGGGCTAACCAGAGACAGCGCGGGCGAGAGCGACCACAGCACCACAGCACGCACCCTCACAGAAGCGACGGTTGCCGATGGGGCTCTGCTGGGCTGTAATGGGCGCTGATGGGCGCTGATGGGCTCTGATGGGCTCTGCGGGGGGCCTAGCGATCATAAGCAGAGGGCCCAACAGCCCAGCGAGCCCAGCTAGCAGCCAACGAGGCATAGCGTCGCTTGTCAGGTACGCGGTGCCGATCGCCGGGTCGGGGCCGGACTCAGGGGAAATTTCTGGCGGGTGCCCGTTCGTCCCAGGGGAGTCAGGGACCGAGGGGAAGGGATCATACGGTCTCATAGGTTCAGGCACTGCCATTGAATCAATCATAAGCCGGCAGTGCATGACAGCCAATGTCATCCTGCGCACCGGCAGCTCCTGCGCTGCAACGTTAATCACGCTCCTTTTCCATCGACCGCCTGCCATGATCTTGTTTCTTTCTTTTCCATCGTCCCTCGCCCTCCTACTTCCTTCTCTTCCCTTCTCCCTCCTTCGCTATCGAGATCTAAGACAGCGATGCCCAAGCTCCGCACCAACCGGTAATCAGTTTGGCACCTCTGGTTCTTTCTTAGCAGACGCCCCGCTAGGGTCATATGAGCAGCATCTGATTTCCGCTGGCTCCAGATTAGTTTGGCGCACGGATTCGGGTCCCAGCCCGATTCGTCCTCCCTCTACTCAGCTGCTGATAATTTGACGGCCGCAAAGGGGGCGCGCCTGCTCGCCCACTGCTGCTGGTACTGCCAGAGAGTGGTCCTCTCCGCTTAGGCACGGGACGTCCTCGCTGTGCTTTCTTTTTCTCTCTCTCTCTCTTCGCAGCAAGAGCTTCTCTGCGCTGATAGGATCCCGTATACACCAGCCCGTGGAACTTACTGCATTGGCGCCGCCGGCTCCGGGGCCATCGACCATATCAGTCCCCACTCCGTTGGTGGTGATCCCTTTTCGGGATCCTCCCTCTAGGCGGGAAGCTAAGCTCCTGCACTGGGCAACTGTTCCTCTCAGGAGGCCAGCAGCCACTCTGTTCCCCAACGCGGCCAGAGTTCTGCCGGCGCCAGACCGCGATCTTTGATGAAATTTCCTTCTTGTCTCCTCACCACGTTATCGATTACATGTTAAACATAATTGGCGCTGCATCCTGGGGCTGCGTTTCTTTTTGATCGGTGCTGGTATGTCAATTTCAGCCGCCCCTTTCCCACGCGACATGCACCTGTGCAGCGCGGCAATCCCGTCGATACATGGTCCGAGGATGGCAATAAACAATGGCTGACTCCATCAATCATGTCTAGTGCTCTCATTCTCCACGAGTTTCTTCTATTTGTATATCCTATATTATTCGACGGTCTTCTGCGCATGAAGTTCCCAGGCGCCCCGATCTCTCACCACGGCGAAGGAAAGAACCCTTCTGAAACAGAGCTCCAACTCGAGTCTGACGCCTCAATGCGTTAGCCTTTCCCAGAGACCAGTCGCATCCCGGCCAGGAAACCCTCGAAACGGCCCGTACAAGTGTGTTCCTGTGTAAGATTTATCTATAACATCCGTATCATCGAACCGGAAAGATGTCGACAAAAGCTCCCCAGGTTCCCAACCCAACCCGGCAACATGCCCGACGGAAATCGCTCCAGGGACCGTCAACCCATTCTACAAATCGGGTGCATATACAACCAGCCTCGCCAGAGGTGATCTCTTCCTTGATCACTTCACTGTCGATCATTTCCTCGCCAGCGAACGAGCTGTTTGAGAACCCTATAGGTATTGGAAGCAAATCTACCCCAACCTCACCCTCAGCCGCGAATACTGTGTTTAACACTCCTTTCAATCCCTTAGATAGTCACTCGTATGGAAACTACCGGTCCCCTGGAGGCAGCTTCGGCATAGATTACGGCGCCTACGATCAACCATCCCTCCGCGACCTTCCGGAAGAAGGATCCCTCGATGACTTAGCAGCAAGCCCTCCCGTGATACGAACGGCCAAGCCGCCTTCTGGATTCTCGCCTCTAACCGCCCCTAAGTCCCCAGGACGAGATACAGGATCCTTGAAAACGCTACTTCGAGGGTCCTCCCGCCCGTCCTCCAAGGGATCCTCGTCTCTGGATGATGGTTCCAGCATTGGCAATCTATCAATCGAGCCGGGTGTACCGCCTCCTCGTGAACTACGGCGATCGGCCTCCGGTGATAGCTGGGGTAAGAAGCAAGGACGACACCAAAAGGGATTGATGTACATGAGCTCGAAGGAGCGGCTTCGTGAAAAGGAACAGGAGCGAAAGCGAGCTAGTGCGGGAACTGCAGGATCTAATGGTAAGAGCAGTGGATTAGAGCGTCTCCCGATGCCCACGTTCGAGTCGGACTCGTTCATGGCAGCAACAGCAATTAAGGAAGAAACCTCAACTGGTAACGAAGACGACCCCCCAAATAGGCCCGTGGTATTAGGGCAAGCCCCCAGCTCGGCGCAAAATAGTACACATCAACCTTCGCCCCTTGGTAGCCCGGGTGGTATCGGATCTGGAAGGTTCATACCAGCTCGAGACTCGTCACTGGGTAAATCCGCTACACCAGGCCCAAAGAAACGTAATCCCAACAGATCTAGCAGGCAGAAAGGCAAGGAACGAGCTGCAGAAGATGGAGATGGAGCAACATCTGAACGGGGGGAGCAATCTGAGCGAAAGCGCGATCGAACCCGACGGACTACCGAAGGCAGATCCAAGATAATGGAGCCTCACAACTTAGAGATGCCTCAACTCCCGTCCTCGAAACCCAGCAACAACAGCTCGGTCGGCAAAACTGAGCAATCGGTGCTAGCTGATGAGGCCGAGGAAGGAGCGCCTTCACCTGCGGTTGCCCAGAGAAAGTCTCGTGCAAGCTCTGACAAGGAGAACCGGTTGTCGGTTCAGAAACCTCCCTCCGGAAAATCAACACCAGAACCCCAGGATGCAAAGCGGAATAGTGGTTCTCGATTAAAAAGATTATCGGCACCGTTGAGTCCAAGGGGTCCGGACAAGGATCAGGGACGAACCAGTCCAAATCCTATGTCCAGGGTGGCTTCTCCAGAACCTAAAGCGCCCAAGATACACGTTGATGAACGGCCAAGCAGCGGTGATTCCATTGACGATGCTGTTGAGGCATATTTGTGCTCACCCAGACTGTCGCAGAAAATTCGGCATCCACAGACTGGACGAGTCATCTCTTTCTCTGAAGTGGGTGATTCGGAAGGATTTGCTGTGTTCTGTTGTGTTGGTATGGGCCTGACAAGATATATCACTGCCTTTTATGACGAGCTGGCCTTGACTCTTAAACTCCGACTGATCACACCAGATCGTCCGGGTGTTGGAGACAGTGAGCCATATGCCGACGGCAATACCACGCCTCTGAGTTGGCCAGGTAGGAATCGTTTCCCATTTTTCCCTGCTAAAGCTGACCCGCGATTTAGATGATGTCTATGCCATATGCCAGGCGTTGAAAATCACCAAGTTTTCTATTCTGGCCCATTCCGCCGGGGCGATCTATGCCCTTGCAACGGCACTTCGAATGCCACAGCATATTCGTGGTCGTATCCATTTGCTTGCCCCCTGGATCCCACCATCACAGCTGAACGTGTTTGGGACTCAGGTGATATCTCCTCCAGCCAACAACATTCCTACGTCGCAACGCATCCTTCGTGCCTTGCCAACTCCGATGCTCAAGGTTGCCAATTCGAGTTTTATGAGCGCCACGAGCAGTTCCATCACTAGTAGTTTACCTAAAACTCAGGGCAAGCGCAATAAGCGCAAGTCTACAGGCCGTGATACCCCTGCTTTGACAGGAAGAGCCACGCCAGGTCTGGATAAGGAAAATCGTGTCGCGGACTCGTCAATTTCTCCTGATCCAGCTGACAAAGGCCCGTTAGAGAGGGCCTTGAATGACCCCAATGACCCCAACGCTGAAGCAGCCGTCCTCGCTGCAGCTGCAAGCAGTCTTGCCGAAAAGGAGCGACAGATGACATACGACTCGCGTCTAACACATGCCATCTGGGATCTAGCCACTACCAATGCCAATCCGGCTGTCGACCTGTTGGTGTGTCTCGAGCGGAGACATACCATTGGTTTCCGATATGTTGACATCACTCGTTCAGTGGTGATTCATCACGGTAGCCGGGATAGTCGAGTTCCGGTTGAGAACGTAAAGTGGCTCGGCAAGACAATGCGCCGATGCGAAGTTCGCATTCTGGAGGGAGAAGGCCATGGCCTTATGGCTTCGGCTGTTGTCATGGGGGGAATCCTCATGGAGATTGCGCGCGAGTGGGAGGACTGGGTGAAGATAACTGGCTCCAAGAGCGGCGAGGGCCGACGAACACTGCGCGAGAGAGCCAGCGTTGCAGCATTCAGATAACAGACGTCAGAAGAGGAAGAACGTGGAGCATGCGTGCTTTTTAATTCAAGACGAACTTTAGGGGAGCGTTTTTATCACTCATTCTGGTGTACAAAAAGCGTAGGTCTGAAATGGTTTGGCGCTTTGGTTTATCTGTATTGGAGCGGCTTGGAAGCTCATGTGCAAATCTAGGGCTGTTCATGTATTGGGTTTATGGAGCGTTGATATATTCTTTTGCCTGGAATTAACTATCTTGTACACTCTATTGTATTGTATACACATATTTGACAGCGAAGCTAGCTGAAGAAAGTAGTCGATAATGGTATATAAACTTGTTCACCTCTACTATGAAGGACATGAGATTTACCTGTGTCAGAAAGCGAATATGACCTCGGTCTAAATCATGGTCCTTGTTCCCGTTTCCCTGGATTACTACCGTACTGGGGTTTGGAGCAGTTAATATAAAAGAGCTGATGTGGAAGCACCATCATTCCCCGCACGTGATGGCCGCGGAGAGGCTCCCCCTTAAACAAGGAGCTGCAAGATCGGATGATCCTAACTACTCTGGGGGTCCGCCTGCGCAGGGGTGATTTGCACCACATGCACCATCTCCTCCACACAACATCTGGTGGTAATCAACGCGGCGCCTTGGTAGCGACGGCCTGTACCACAGTATCGCGGCCACGTCTCCGCACGCTTTCGACTCTTCATGTTCCCTCTTCACTCTCTTCGCACCTGTTGGGCTTTATCCACAATCTATTGTTCTGCATTATTGAAAGACGTCTGGCTCGAACCCCATCCTATTTGTCGCAGCGTCGACATACGCCAGTTTTAGTCGAATTCCACGTCCCGCGCCTGTCCTCGTGATTGGCAATCTCTCTCTTGCTGTTTGGAGCGTAACGAACTATCTGTGTTTAGCCGCGCCCGACCTGGGGCTGAACAAGCAAAGGGAAAATAAGAAATAAAAGGACCAAACAGCTCGGCGCAAGCTTGTTTTTTGGGTCCTGGACATCTCCGCGCCCTTGATTGGAAGATCGTTGCAAATCCTACCAGCAACCCCATTCTTTTTTTGAACATCATTATCGGCGACCCTCTCCTTACCTGTCCCATTTTCGTTGACGCTTCGTCATCTCCGCAACTCGAGCAATCCATCTTTTCATGCGAGCCCACTGATCAATCCCGTTCGTCACACCTGGATCTTGCACCAACTAGCCGTTCGAAGTCCGAACACTGTTTGCTGGGTTTTCGAAGCTTTACAATATACAGTTCACATACACACGTTCACTTTCTCTCGGATCAATAAGAAGACAACRATGTTGTCCATGCGCCGCTTAAGGGTCTTCGCCGCCCTCGTCCTCATCTTCGTTATCACAACCCTCTTTTACACTGCGTCCCTGCGCCAGCAGCGCGCTCATGATCTCGATACTCACGCAGCAGGAGGGAACGACTTTTACGGAAAGACACGCGATGCTTTGAATAGAGTACACGCACAGGAAGTTGTTGGTAGCGGCAGTGGCGGCCGAGACGACGATGATGAAGAGGTTGCCCGAGCTATGAAGCAGCGTCTTGACGAGGCAGCGCAGCTTGCCAAAGACAAGGCGAATGTGAAGGCGCCGAAGCCCGATAATCCATCCAAGTTAGTGGGTGTGGGAAATGCAGCTGATGCAGCATGGGAGTCCGAGAAGAGCGTTGCGGGGAGGAAGAAGTTCCCGATTCCCGATAGTGATTCTGACGTGCAGAAGCCCGTGCATGAGGAGACAGAGGAGGAGCACATGGTTGAGGTCGAGTTGAATAGCATCTTGAAGAAGTCTCCTAGTAAGTATCGAAAATCATCCATGCATATCCCGTTCCTCTTGGGAGAGAGATTAGGATTAGGATTACTGACCATCGAATTCCCTTCCAGTAATCATCTTCTCCAAATCCTACTGCCCGCACTCGAAGCGTGCAAAGCATATCCTTCTGGACAAATACGACATTAGCCCCGCTCCTTATGTCGTAGAGCTCGATCTTCACGAAATTGGACCCCTGTTGCAAGCCCGACTTGCCGAGATCACTGGCAGGAGAACCGTGCCGAACGTGCTTGTTAACGGAAAGAGCATTGGTGGTGGGGATGACGTCGCCGCGCTCGATGAATCGCAGACTCTGATTACTACAATCAAAGATATGATCGGGAAGAGAGTTGAAATCAGTTTAAAACCAGTTCCGGAGGAAGAGCCAGAGGATCATAAGGGATTGTAATGGACATGGACATATAGGCAAGCAAGAGATCCCTTTTGGCGTGCTGAAGGTGACCTTGGAGTCTGTCCGGGTCTTCTATATATATTTTATCCATGTGTGGGTCAGGTGATGCCTGTAATTGGCATTGGGAAGCATTCACGGCGTTTATTGGATGTGTCATTATATTTGGTGAATTTACAATACGGTCTGGAGTTGGCTGCAGGTACTGGCTGGTAAATATCTGACCTGGGACTTCCTAGGGCTGTAATACTAGACCTAATGATATTTTTATTCCTGAAGGATGCTAAGAGATGTCGCCCAGACGGGCTGGTACGCGCCACGTAGTTCTCCGATCTCTGTTTACAGTGTATAGCCAGGATGCTGTTTCTATAGGAGTCTTTATCTCCATTCGTGCCTTCCATTTAAGAAGCTTTACAAATGTAGTATGACGGCGTTCAATCAGAAGAAGACAAAGGTGCAAAACAGATTCAATCCTTCTTATGTCGCTTATTGATACGGGATTAGGTGAATATATGTGGAATGTATAAAGTAGTATACTTTGTCCAAGCTTGAGAATGTCTCAAAACCATCGTGCCATGGTCTTTTTATGACTGTCTATGTTGATGGTTCTATTAACAATCCGCAGGTACGAAGAACCACGCTAGAGTGTATTGGGATTAGCACTACGTGAAGACATAACCTTGCACCTCCAAACCACCAAAATCAATCGCGACGCGACGAATTTCAGTAAGCTGCGACGACCAAGCACCAGTTCGCTGATTGACGGCGTGCCACAAACAGGAACGTAAATCCGACGCCGTTCTGCAATGATAGTTGGCACTCAAATCATTTCCTGTCAATAGATCTGAACTGCGCAGCAAGCCACCGGTCGCGCAGGCTCTCCCTGCCCAAAGAGAGAGCATCGACCATCGACAAACATCAACGGAGGGCATCAGATATAGCCCGCAATGGCGACAAACACAATGACAAGCAAGAATCCTCCTCAAGCGTTTATTTCGAGCTACGCGCCTCGATTGCGCACATATACCAACTCGCTCCTTGCTCCCGTCGTCCAACCGTCTGCCAACCTCGCTGCTCCTCTTTCACGGACAACCAAGAGAGGAACCACCGCAATAAATTACGCCGAAGATGGCTACGATTATGACGATGATGATGATGACGACACTAGGAGACGACCCACTGGATTGAGAAGTCTCCGGCGGGATGATAGTGCACAAGGCAAGCAGGACCCCGCGGACAAAGTTGGCAAAACTACGACGACGCCAGTTGAAGTACAGGGTATATGGAGAGATTGGATGGGCAAACCAAGAGCTACGAAGCCAGAATTGCAGAATTATGCACAGTCGTCTTTACCTTTGACCCTTATTCCAATCAGAATCGACCTCGACATACCTGCCTTCACTCCTGCTCCCCCTCTGCCCATCCCCCAGGGCATCAGTTATCCGCATATCGACACGTCATTACCAGTATACAGGCCACAAGAAACAACAGTCCCATATCGACTGAAGGATTTTTTCTTATGGAATCTTCACGAAACGCTAACTACAACGGACCAATTTGCCCAAACAATGGTCCAGGACCTAGATCTCCCTAACCGCGCTCAGATGGCGGCCGAGATCAGCAAGCAAATACGAACACAGCTGGAAGAATATGCCGGTGTTGCACTACATCCGCTGTTCCACTCTCAGCAAACCACAACTGCTAACGGCACCGTAACAACGATCAAGCAACAACCCTCTCGAGATGTCTCTGCGACGCCGGCAGCAAGTGGAAATGCTACACCTCTCCGCAATGGTATCTTTGGATCGAGTAGAACACCAGCTGCTGTCCCAACTGAGACCGAAAACATCACAGCAACAGCAACTAGCATTCCTCCCGAATCTGACGACTTCAATCCAGACGACATGTACCGCTGCATCATCACGTTGAACATCAACCTTTCTAATCACCTCTACACTGACAAATTCGAATGGTCCCTCCTTCACCCGCCTGGAACTGCAGAAATGTTTGCCAGTCAAACCTGTGCCGATATGGGACTACCGCGAGAATGGGTCCCCGCCATGACACATGCTATTTACGAGGCTGTCTTACGACTAAAGAAGGAGGCCTGTGAAAGTGGTGGCCTAGTCGGCGGCTATGGAGGAGAAATCCCTAACGAAGCTGCACACGGTGCGGACGCGGGATGGAGATACGACAATGAACATCTGGCAGATGAATGGGAGCCAAAGATCGAAGAGCTAACCAAGGAGGAGATTGAAAAGCGAGAAGGCGATAGAGAGCGTCAAATTCGACGACTGCGACGTGAAACGGCGCGGTTCTCATCATCCGCCGGTATGATGGGTGGAATGCCCCAAGCTACTGAGGTCAGAGGTTACTTTGACGAACCTGCTGAAGAACGCATGGGTCGTGGTGAGCGAAGCAAGAAGAAGCGACGCTTCAGGAGTCTGAGCCCCCTGGCCAGATCGAATACTCCTGGAGGTCGCGGCACGCCCGATGTAGGCGGGCTGGCAGCTTACGGCGGAGCAACTGGCGGGCTTAATGACTATGAGAGGAACACATGGCGATGTGCGCAGTGTAAAGTTTGGGGGACATCAGTTTGGGCCGTGAGAGATGGTCCGCATGGTCCTAGGGTGAGTTACTTTCCCTTTCAATTGCTAAATTGATTATTGTCTTTGTCTGCTGTGTCGGAACATTTCCACTAACCGGGATCGCTAAACAGACCCTCTGCAATAACTGTGGCTTCCTCTTCGAGCGTGATAGGAAACTTCCCAAGTGGTCCAAGGATCTGCACAAGCATGACTTGCGGCCAGCTGATTACCGCTGAGAGCTGGAATTTGGCGAAGTACACAAAGCCAGTCAGTCTTGGCGATGTCTTACTATCGTCGTGTTCTTTATTTATCCTCAATCCTGCAGATTCTCCAACTCCAGCAGCCTCGCACCAAACTCGCCTTGTCCTACTTGTTTTTCAGGCCTTAGACTATGGCTCTACGCTCTCCCGTGTTTACCCTACACCAGGGGCTGCTGGCCCCTGGTTTAGGTCATTCCTCACATCTTTTACTTGGAGTTATGGAATATCGGAACGGATCGAGACGGGGCATATCATATTTTGGTTTCTTTTTTTTTTTTTTTGTGTTCTAGTGTGGTTTGTGTCTGTTCCTGGGGTACTGCACGTGGAGGCTTATGCTCTATCTGCATCTTGTATTCTTCCGTGCTTGGGGATAAGGGAAGGCCGGAAATTTAACCGGCTTTCTGCCTTAAATGGTCTACCTTTATTACCAGATTAGTAAGCATTGGACTAGGTGGATGGGCGAGGTCATTGGAACTGAGGTAGATTAGCTTTTCAGGATGTTAAATCTTGGTCATGGACATTTCTTTTTCGAAGAAGGAAAGAAGGAGGCTGGTCAATTGATTAGGCTCTCTTAATTTGCACATTAGACAGAAGGAGGAGGAGAAGAAGAATTGCCCAAGATATCTAATGAAAAGTCCTGGCTTTTCCTTGTCCCAGTATCTCCCGTTTTTTCCCTTTACCATAAAAAGAAACCATATTCCGTGCGCCGGGTTTACCGCTTAATCCCTGATCCCAGTTGTAATCCCTCCCTGACCGATTTACTCCTTCTCGTGGTGAAGCATAGAACAGAATTTGAATACCAGACATGAAGAAGCCTGTGGGCAAAATTGCAAAGAAGAGCGAAATGAATTCCCCGTCCCTCATCCGTGGCAAAGCGCTAGTCCCCACCGGGGTTTGCATATGGGTTGACCTAGAAGACTCCCAACGCCAGAAACAAAAAGAATTATGCAAAGCCTCCATTACTCCAAGCAAGGCCTCTTAGTGTTGTTCATGTGGATCCGCAGGCCCTCGTTACTATCCCGGCGCCGCTTCGGTGCAGTTGAAGAAGCCTCATCGCCTTTAGCTTCAGTCACGTCAACAGCGCCCGCGACAGTGCCGGCATCGTCATCAGCTTCATTATCTTCATCTTTGTCACTGTCGTCGTCTCCTTCCTCGTCCTCATCTTCATCGGCGCAGTTGGTCTCCTGACCTTCTTCCTCTTCCTTCTGAGCCTGCCTCTCTTCAGGAGTCTCCTCGTGGGCCTTCTTGCACTGTCCATTAGCACACCTTTTCTTTCCCCTGTTAGCCTGCTTCTGCAAGATGTCTAGTCTCATCATGGCGATCTCCTCTCCAATAATGTTGTCACGTCCCTCAACCCTCATGCCGGCGTCGACAGTCACGTTAATGGTCCGTGGCTTTCCCTCCTCATCAATCATTGGAATACCCATGGCACTCATGCTTGTGTTCTTAATGGCATCAACAAGAGCCCGTCCAATAGTTGCCGCGTTGCGGGCAGTGTCGAGCCCAATGACATTGTTAGATCCATTGACGGAAAGAGAAGAAGTAATAGATATGGAGATCGATGGCATCGTCTCAGTCTCAGCCTCCTCATAAGAAGCGTATGGGTCGACCGTTGGACTGTGTTGCTGTGGAGCAAAAAGATGGGCCTGGGGATGATTCATATTGACTTGCGGTTGCGAGGCAACGTTTGGGGCTCTTTCAAAATGGTCCTGATATGCTGGCGGTGGTGTTGACGGCTGCTCAGCACCAGTGAGAGAAGCTATTGCCCTTGCTGCTGTGCGTTGCGCTTCCCTGATGGTGAGCAGATCTATGATGATTTTCTGGGCAGTGTTGACACGTGAAGATGGATCCATGGCAGGAATATAAGTAGACGTGTTGGGTACTATTGGGTGTGTTTGCTGTTGTGTACCACGTAGATATCGTGTGAAGACCGCTACAAAATCCTCGCTAGAATAGGCCTTACTGCTGTAGGTCGGTGCAATCCAAGGAAAATGCAGCGACTGGTAGCCCAGACCGAGAAGTTGCAGAGAGGAGGTGAATATATAGTGTGGGTTGAGCAATGGAACCGCCCAGGATCCGCGGATATATAGAATCTCTCGTGTGATTGTTTCGGAGACTTTTTGTTTAGCTCGCAAGGGGAATTTAGTGCAGAAGAAAGAACAATGTGGGCCTGTGGAAGCTTGCAGGCTACTGCAAGTCCTGGGTAGTGGGGGGCCAGCACGACACCAGCGACCTCAACTATGAGACAGCAATTCAAGGTGTGCGCAAAGGATGCGGTGTGGCAATGAGCGGAAACAAGAGGGCCTGGTCGTAGTCCAAGGCCGTGTGATTGGGATCACCAAAAGGAATCAATGAGACGGAAAGAGGTACTGAAGCGCAGTATATATACAACCATATGCACAAGGCGTGCATATTCTAGGGACCATACAGTATATGTAAGAGCAGCGAAGCTGTGAGCAGACGAGCTGACCCGACATCTTACGTGAATTGCGCAGAATACACGACAATAGCAACCACCGCAGAGCCATGGTCGACCGTCGTGTATTCCAGCATCGTATCATCAGCCTGGTTGAGATGCAACCACCTGGGACTCAGTGTTTGCGTACCACGCCCTAGCCGTGTCTACCCATCGGCGACCCCAGGAAAAAGCAAGTGGGCCAGGCCGCCGGTGCATGCCTCCTCTCCCGAGTTTGAGCAGGCACTGTGTGGCTGGTCCCAGTGAAGAAGAATAGCAAAAAGGAAAGCCCGGGATCATGGATAGGAACTGGGAGAGCGGGGGCCAAAAAAAAGGGCTCCATCCAGCCCAAGAATGCAGCGTGCTGAGCTCACTCACATTGGACATCACGTATGCAGCTCTCAATAGGAGCCCGTCAATTGCGCAATACCGTGCCGATGGCTGAGGGCCGATACGACTTGCAGCACGCGAGCCATGATTTGTTGCGCGGTGGTGTGACGGGTGGTGATGGGTATTGCTATTGACGACCGTCTTCGTATTGTCTGAGGTCGGAGAGGTGGATGTTGGGTCGCCAGAAGAAACAACAATAGCACCAGGCGCCCGGGGGCTTCTGCTTCTCGGGACGCGCCAAACCGGGTTGGGCGGCCACGTACATTGTCGGTCCAACCAACAGGAGCTTCCCAAGCACTTGTGTCAGATGCGGTTCTTCCAGGCGAGATGGGGGCACACTGGAAGGCCCGGGGAGGCCTGGGGAGGCACTGGATGGCACTGGGAGGCCCTGAGATTCAGAGCAGCCAAAAAGCAAACCCGGAAAAAAAGCAAGCTTCGTGAGCCACGGCATGACGGGAGCCTTTTGCCGCTCTTGGGAATGGGCTGATACCGAGATGATCTGGTGATACGCGAGATCGTGCAGCGAAGTTTCTTTGTCTTCGCTGCATGGAAGAGCCAGATGTCGGCTGCTTTGGCCAACCTTATTTGCACGGGGCGACACACCTACACGGCCGGCGCCTGGCGACGTGTACGTTGTTCGCGCCGCTCCTCTGGCAATCTTGGCAGCTAGGGCGCCGCAGAACCCCCCAAATGAAGGGATCTCGACGACCTCGCGCCGCCCAATCGCAAGGTCGGGTCTCGAATTTCCCTGGCCCAGGATAGACGGGAAGAGCACGCTATCCTCAGAGACTCCCTTTATTCCGAGAGACGGCAGAGGCAAGCGGCGGCAGCTTGCGAGGGCAAGATGGAACGATCCGGAGGCAACCCCACGATCGCTCAGATGGCTCCCCATCACAAAAATCACCGAATCAAAAACAAAATTTACGGTCACGTTTCTTTTCTTGCAATTCCTCGCATGACTTTTGCCTCTATGTTCGGTTTCACCTTCTATCTAGAGAAAAAGATATTCCCATCAAAGAGATGACAAGCTCGGTCGAGATTTCGAGATCCCCCCCGGCTCAGCGTGGCACGTGTTGGTATACCCCTTTTCCTTTGTATTATTTCTTCTTCGCTTCCTCCTCCACATGCCTCTTGACGCCCTCTACGAACGACTC
Source organism: Scytalidium sp. 3C (assembly GCA_000743665.3). Classification (NCBI taxonomy): domain Eukaryota; kingdom Fungi; phylum Ascomycota; class Leotiomycetes; genus Scytalidium; species Scytalidium sp. 3C. Next base: position 232,461 of record JMRO03000070.1, on the reverse strand, counting down.
CACAGCATCGCCGCCACCCAGCGGCACACTGCCTCCTCTGACCAGACCGCCATTTTCCAATCTGATGCCCAGGGCATCCGCAATACTAGGCAGCCCGCCGTCCCGAAGTGCCATGGTCAAACTTCCTAGGCTCTGGTGGAATTGAGGACTACGTAGCACTTGCTTGATAACGGATCTTTTCTGTTCTAGGCTCATGGCTTCGATGGCTGCAGCCGTCGTCGACGCGCTTGGCTCTGTCGATCCCTCCAGATCGGCGCTGGACTCCTGTGACATGAGCAGAATGGTGGGAGGTAGGTAGCTCAGGAGCGTGTCGATTTGCGACGGGCTGGCTTCATCAATGGCGGGTATCGTGGTGGTCGAGGGTAACAGGTCAGGCAGGGTCGTGTACATCTGGCCTTGGCTTTGCGGTTGGCCTTGCTGCTGCAGACCATCACCGCCCCGGAGTGAATTGAGGAAGTTCTGGACGAGTGCAGAAGCATCCGTGGATCCCGCGTCAGGCCTGAACGATACATGCGTCAGCCTGTCCTTCGCCACGGTATGAGAGGAATTGTCAAAACATGCTTCATGAGGTATTCATTCACAACGTATCTGTCTAGCAGTACAAGAACGATTTTGTGCCCCCCATTTTGTCCAGACGCCATGCCTTGTCAATGCTTCATGTGTGTGGTATGCCCGTTCATGTAGGATATGGAAAGATTGATGCACCTACGCTCTTCCACCATCAGCTCCTCCCTCCCGAGCACCTGCTCCCTCTTCTCGCACATCGCCGCCTGTGGCGTCCGGTCCCGCGCCTCCACTTCCACTTCGGTGATGTGATTCTGAGCCTCCATACCCCTCCACATCTTCCATGGTCTCGTCGCCATCATCATTTCCTCCATCACCGCCTTGGATCTGCGCAATCTCTTCGGCAACGTTCACCTCTTCGCCCTGGAGTAAGGTATCAACAATCTGACCAATCTTGAGATCTCGTGGACTGAAGTAGCTGGCATCTCCATCTCGTCCCTGCGGGGTCGATTGCAGCCAGAAGAGGTGTCGTTGCGAGGAGGAGGAAAATTTCAGGACGAAAATTCGACCATTAGTTCTAGAGGTAGGTTGATCTGTGGTTTTGTATTCGTATGGCTCAAAGTGCCCGTCTCCGGGGAACATGACGAGGTCCAAGTTCTCTTCATCGTCCATAGGCTTGCTTCTTTCTCTCCAGCAGAAGTGGACAAGTTCTATTGGAAGACATCAGCATCATAGACACGATCCTTAAGTCAGGTACGACGAACCATCTTCCGAATATAGGTAAATGTATCCAGGCTTGGGGTCAGGTGTGACCTTCCAAGGTCGACTTGACGTCTGAATTAACGTATATTAGCTTATTTTTTATTTAAAGAACAGCTATCTGTACTCACATCAAGGTCGCATCGACCAGCCTTGAACGAAATTATCGGTACTATAGACATTGTTGAGTTATGAGATTATGTGTCTTCAATGACGTGCAATCAGGCAGTTCAAGCCTACGACGAGCTTCGTCGAAGCTCCAAGGTCCATAATCGGATCTAACCTCTTGTAGATTAGCACGATTAGTTGATGTGTTTTCCGCCTGAGGCATCAGAAACGCATTCCAGGCATTTTTGTGCCTCGTATTCAAGGCCCTAAATAATTTTTGTAATTTCACAAAATCAATTTCGCGGTTGCCCTAGCCCTGCTTTTCTCGCCTGAACCCCAAAGCGTCGCGAATCTCGAAGCAATCGAAAGTCAGGCTTCAAACTTCACGACAACAACCCACGAACCGACCAACAATCGACCGATCGGTTCACCTTCAAGATGTCGGCAGCTCCAGCCCATACGAAGAAGACCTTCGGTAAGTCGACAAGACTGGTGCCACACCACACCGAGAAGGCCAGCAAATGGTACCCGGCCGAGGATGAGGCAAAGCCAAAGCAGGTGGGTTTTTATTTTCCTTACCAGAATTCAATGAGGAGAATGCAATTGTGAGCTATCGACAAAATTGGAGGGAACGACAAATTTTGGATTGCTCCTGAGCAGTCCTTCCCTTGCCAGCAGCGACGAGCTCCACAGACTTCTTAAGGCACATTTTATGAGAGATACGGAGAACTGACATAGATGTTTAGGTCCGCAAAACCATCCGCCCACACACTCCTCGCCCATCTCTCACTCCTGGCACCGTCCTCATCCTCCTCGCTGGTCGCTTCCGCGGCAAGCGTGTCATCCTCTTGAAGAACCTTTCCCAAGGTGTCCTTCTCGTTACCGGCCCATTCAAGGTTAACGGCGTTCCTCTCCGAAGAGTCAACTCCCGCTACGTCATTGCGACATCCTACAAGATCGACGTCTCTGGCATTGACCAGAAGAAGATTGACGAGGTTGCGGAGCCATCCTACTTTGCTCGGGAAGCTGGTGAGAAGAAGAAGGGTGAGGAAGCATTCTTCGCTCAAGGCGAGAAGCCAGAGGTATGAAAGCATCAATGGAGGTTCCTTTTTTGGAAAGATGTGAGAAATTAATGCAATATACAGAAGAAGAAGCCATCCAGCACCCGTGCCGCAGACCAGAAGGCCATCGATCAGACTCTCTTGGCTACCATCAAGAAGGAGCCACTCCTCGTCAGCTATCTCGCCAGTTCTTTCAGCTTGCGGAAGGGTGACCGACCACACGAGATGGTCTGGTAGATGGGGATGCATTCGGGCGGTTTCTCAGGGCGTAGACGGGAATTAAAGACGGTGCGGGCAGGAAATACAATTTGACAAGTCGGGCATGCATTTTTGACCTTTGAGGTATCGGTCTCAAACTGCTTGGGCGCTTTGTAATCAGATTTGCAATAACGAAGATATCTCAAAAGCAGAGGCTGGGTTTGATTTGATGGACTGCACGTGAAAAGAGCTTTGAATGTTTTGTCTGGGCTTACGGGATCCTTGTCGTACATAAAACTATGATGGATAATGCTAACGATTTGGGACGTCCGAAATCCGCTACTGACCGTAGAAGCGCACCTCCTGGAGCAGTGAGATTTCATTCCGGTTCACCGACTCAGTGGCGTCCAGTAATCCATGAGGTAGGTTGCTACATCTGTTCCATATCTTCTACGGATGTGAAAGAACAACCAAAGAAGAGTCAGAATGTTACAAAGACCACATTTCCTTCTCCATAGCCATTGGCATTTAGAAGCCCCTGAGTTCGTCCATACGTCATGTTCCATACGTCCCCTTTTTCCCTATTAAGCCTCATCATGTGACCTCACACATAGGACCAACATCGGAGAGCTCTTCAGAGTATGAATGTCAAAAGTTCTATATAACTTTTATCATCTGTCGCCTAGGTTTCACAGGTCATTTCGTCTGACCATTCTAGTTCGTTTTTCCACTTTCTACGACGGATTCCAGTTTTAGTGTGCTCTGCTCAAAGAACGAGTATCATCCAATAGCAAGGCACCAATCGTTTTGAAAGAATACAATATATGTTTAATAGCGTGCAACATGACTCCCAATTATCAGCCTGTGTTCTGGCCGCTTCTTTGTTTGACTCACTTCAGGTATCCTTCAGAGTCTCACGAAATCGCCGAGCGGCATCCGCAGGGATCTTTGTCCGGCGGTATCAGTTTGGTGTATAAAGTGAATTCTTCACTCCCTGTTCACGCATTCCACGCATCTATTTCCTAAAGTCTTAAGTCACACATTACGTTATTGTAACTTACCTTGATACAAGGCGACCTTTCAACCATGTCGAACGACACATCCACGCCAGATACTCCCAAGCTAGCCTATTCCTCCTTTGAAGCAACTTTTAAAGAAGGCTACGAAGAGGCCCTAAAAAAGCTGGAGGGTTTACAGCATGAAGTAGACCAATACAAACAAGCGATGGTAGAAAGAGGAATAACCATAAGGAGTGGCTTTCCCTGGCTCGAGTACGCGGAATGGATGGTTTGCTACCGTGAGGACCAATTAGAAGAATGCAAATCCATGATAGATGACGCTCTCGAGATGGTTAGGGATCCAACTCTCGATATAGATATGACGAGAGATATAGCTGAGATGGAAATGAAGTTGTATACCAACCAGCTTGAAGGTATCACTGAGGGTCTGCACAAATTCGCTAAACATTTTGGTCTGGTGGTTGAAAAGTTGCAGCAAGATGCCAGACGACAACTGAAGGCTGATGAGATGGATGGTGGGAGGAATAAGTCACTTGCCTCGATCGACAAAACGTCTACAGCTACCCAGGGAGCTTATGACTGGTATCCAGCCGAATTGGCCGAGCTCTATGTTCAGAGGAAGCGGGAGATTTATTTGCGGAAAGCTGAGAGAAACGCTAAGAGGAATACTGAGACAATTGTTAAGGAGGGTATTACGGATAGTGTTGAAGGGATTTCTCGGTTGGAGATTCAAGAGAACAATAAAGTCGGAAAGGACAATACTATTATCACGAAGGGAAATGCTGTGAAACAGGAGGAAAACTGAGACAGACAACTGTGAGGAATCTAGAGGACTTCCACCCGAATCTTACGGGGCTTCTTTTCGAGCCTTCTTCCTCATGTTAGGAGTTTGGGACTTTTATGGAAGAGAAGGGCTTCTTTATCTTGCTGGAGTAGANGTCGGGCAGTACAGCAATTCAAGAGCCAAGTTCCTCTGGCCATTAACCATTTGTAAGACTCGACGGCAGTCAATAAGACAAATTGTTTCTTTCGGTCTCGGAAGAGTAATAGGCTTGGAATGCTAAATACAGATGCCAAGCCAACGGATTACCATCATGTTCCCAGTTCGTATTTGTGTCAAATTTAATATCACGACTCTTGAGAGATGACATTGCTAGTGATTGGGGAGGCATCCACATATAACATAAGTAGATATTTGGGGTTGGGGTGGGTCCATCTCCTTCTCTTCGGTAACTAGCCGAAGAAAACTGGAGAATGTAGGAAATGTGAGCTTCGCTCGAGAAGGCCAAAGTGTGGACAGCGGGAAGACCCGCAATAACTCGTGAAGCTCTTTTCATCCCAAACTAGCAAATGGAAAATGGATTCTACTCCGTTCCAGCTCGGTTGGAAATGTGGAGAAAGTTGGTGACAGATTCTGAGCAGATCTCATATATCAAAATGGGCTTTGTGGGAAAACAAAGAACAAGCAACTATTGGGACACTTCTTTCCTTTTCCATTCTAGACGACCGCAAATATTTCACGACAAATGATAACTATATCAAGTATCTGCAAAATGCGCTAACCATTCTATTGGCAGGAATCTGAAGAGGAAAAAAAAATATGACAACGGGAAAGAAGGTGGAAGAAATGGAAGAAAGCTAGATAGCTAATTGGGATCAGCAGTGCTAGAGAGTGAGGCAAACCTCTTTGTAACTCTGGTCTTGTTGCAAGTAGTGATGCAATGTAACTGAACGGAAGGACCTCTGGAAAGCTAAGATAAACTACCTTCGAGAAGCCATCTATTTAAAAGCCGTGCATCAATACACGCATAAGCGGCATATCTAGCTGTCTCTAGTTGCTTCCCGTCACAGATATACGAGATCTGGAGAAGAGAAGGGTGTGAGCACCCATGTACAAATGTACCGTAACATTGCAGCAAAGGGACAATATTGGATTATTAGAATACCAACTTATGAGCCTGGTTGATAACGCCGCGGCTCCTGGTTGACTGACTCAGAACCTGAGTCCGTGCTTAATCGTCATTACCTGATGTAATTGAATAAAAATAACCGTTGTTGTCGTAGATGCAAGGCCAACTACATCCCGCGATCCAGGTCCTTATCATCGGACCGCATGACGCGAGTGATTTTAATCAAAATCTACGTCAACCTGCCCGTTCTTGCCGCCCGGGGCCTTCCGGACTGCAACCTGGTCTGAACCAAACCTTTCCCCATGCGGAGGAAAGAATAAGGGGTAAGAAGGGGAGAATTGGAGTTCCAGGAACGACCGTGCAGAATGTCACTTGACTCAGCCCCTGGCCGTATCTGCAGGGCGCGAGGTAAAAACGAGTTTGGAATCCGTCACGGACTACAGGGCGTGCCGTGCTGCAGGGCCGTAAGCCACAGGACGGCAGGAATCACCAAGCAATGCTAATCGGATAGTGTTCGGTTTTCCGGAACGGGCCAGTTGCTGTCTTCTTGATCACCACCTTTGTTCACGGGCCCGAGACAGTGGTTTTTCTCCGTGTTCAGTAACGCCAAACACTTGTCCCGTCTCTCGAATCTCGAACCACTGGCTGCTGTGCTGCCACAGCCATGTCCGCACCGAAGTTGGGGCGAGGACTCGAGGCAAGAACTCTGCATTCTTCTTCGCGGCAGTCGTACGAATATTTGCCCTTTAATATCTCTCTCCCCACCTGGAAGGCAGGAAAGAGAGGAAATGAAGCTGATGGTCCGTCTGAGTGAGACGACCCGTTGACAGCGGTTGCAAATGATGTTTTGTGGGCGAGTGGGATCAGCCACGGTCAGCGTGCTCGTCATTACCAAGGTACGGGACTGTGATGCCGGGGCGTCGGGACCGGGTGCCTGTGCCTTGTGCCTGGCAGGTACGCGAGGGGTGCAGCACGGCACGGAAATAGGTCCTCGTTCGAGCTGCCTCACTGCGTCCTTCTCTCATGCGCTTTTTTCTCGCACGCACACACACACATACAGAAACACATGCGCACTTACTTCTCGGGGGACTGCAGTTCCTCGCACGAGAGCCTACAGGGTACCGACCTCTCTAACGTTGATCGATCTTCAATCAAGCGCCACTACAGCGCACCGCCCTGCTCTCCGAGGACTCCGTCGAGTAGAAGACGGGTCCAGGCGGTGGGGTGAAGGTGCACGCGACATTTCCACCGTGCTTGTATTGTGCTGTGCTGCACGAGAGTAGCGGGCCCCATCCCATCCTTCTCTCGTCGGTGGCCTTGATGCGGATGATTTTTAGTTTCTAGAATCCGCAGAAGATTCCTTAGCCCAAGTGCAGTGGAGCCCGTCGGAAACCATAAGAGCACAGCGGATCGGCGGCGATCTTCGGCGATGTTACTCGTCCTTTCTCCTTCCGTTACACACCGCAGGTCTTGTCTTCGTGCAAATCACAGCACCCTTCCCCTCCAAATAATGATGAGGAATAACCTCTGCGGAAGGAGCTACCGCATGAGATATCTTCAGTTGCAAGTAAATGACCGTTGCGTTGAGGGTACAGGACGGGGGACTCATGCTCTATCTGTTGGATGCCGTTGAACTCAGGCTGCACCTCATAACGATTATGGCCGCGCATGAACGGGCAGCGTTAGGCTAGGCTGGTCCGTGCAAAGGCTGGTCTTTCTGCATCCGGATTAGCGAACCTGTAACGCCATAGAGGCGTGCGCTATTCCCCTCTGAGCACCCCTGCGCCGCCCTTAGCAACAGCAATTTTTCACGTATCAGTGGATTCCCACGCGCGGCTCTTGCCACCATTGGCCAGCCTAGACCCGGCGCTGCGCCCTTATCTCTGATCCACACAGAGCCTGGTCGCAGGGCGATTGCTGACGGAGTTTCGTTCTTCTCGTAGAAAAAGAAAATACCAGTGGTAAGAAAAGGCTCCGAAAGGGCGATGCTGCTGGCATCCAGTGGCGGGGGTGCGATTCCTCTTCTCCCACTGCTCTCTTAACTGTTTCTCCCCACGTGAGGGATTTTTGGAAGACAGGAGGGGTGGAATTCGAATGTCCCAAAAGATCACCAGCGTGAGACTGGATATTGGTCCGCGTACCTCTTCGCCTCCACCATATTGGCTGGTACTGCACCTTGCCTGCCCATATACGGGATGATGAAGGTGCTTTTTCTGATACATTGTTGTAAGCCATGATGGGCCGGTCTCCCTGGAAGTCACGGAGATGTCAGCATTTCCATGACACGCGGGTCCAGCACCTCTCGATCGGCAGCCCCTGGTCCGCCCTATTTAGCACCCGGGTGGATCCGGACGTGCCACTGCTGCCGTATGCGCAGGTAGCTCCTCGTAGCTTGCGGTATCCTTCCCCATAGTTTTGCCACGGAAAATACCACAATGGTACCATCAGGTACAGCCCATGGACATCCACCCTCGGCCGTGCCGTGTCGCGGCATGTGGAGGGCCACCCGACTTCAAGAGCATTTGGTCCTGCTCTTCAACTAGCACCCTCTCGTCCTAGAGGCTGCCACCGTCAACCAGGACCCTCCTGCAGAGCATCTGCCGGGGGCGAATCCCATCCAGCGTCCCAGGCTGTGTTTCTCCTGCACGAATGACATCCCCGCCATGGGCCCAGGGAGTTCCTTATCTCTCCATATTAACGTTCTTCGATTCCCTGCTGCTGCCCCCATCCAGGCCTTCTATCATCCTCGTCCTCCTCCTTCTCCTCATCTATCTACTTCTCTCCGTCGTGACCATCTGTCTCACGGTCTTCTCCAGACAGCCTGGCTGCTTCACTAACGTCTCTGATGCCCTTCGATTATATATCACCTGCTGCACTTCTTCACTGAATCCAGCAACAAATCCTTCCAAAATATCTATAGCTACCATACATAGACTACCCAATAGGGCTTTCGCCTGTTAACGATCCTTCCGAAGCTTCGCATATCTGTAAATTTCCACCAAGCCACCACCTGCTCTCTCGAAGCCATGAGTTTGATAGTCGACGGCGTCGACCTCGATGGCCTCAATTACACCGTGAAGGTGCCTTACAATGGCACCGTTCCTACGGGAGGAGATTCCCTCCACCAGGATTTGAATGTCTTCTACGAAGTATGCATGAAGAGCCTCTTCCTTCCTCTTTCTTCCTCTCGGTGACAGGCTTGTCTTGTCTTTGCCTTTCGCCATGTTGACGTGCCATTCCTTTGTTGTGCGCGGTTGCTGACAATTGCTCACTCCCAGTCTGGTGATATCGCTTGGATGATTACGGCCACAGCTCTCGTGCTGCTCATGATTCCCGGTGTGGGGTACGTCCAAGTCTCGCATCTTCCAATGTCCACCAAAAGCGCTATAGGTGCTTGCCTGGAAAACCACAGAAAGCTGACTGCTTTTCTTTATATAGCTTCTTCTACTCAGGACTCGCCCGGCGCAAGTCTGCTCTTTCCTTAATATGGCTCTCCGTTATGGCAACGGCCGTGGTCTCCTTCCAATGGTTCTTCTGGGGCTTCTCTCTCACCTTCTCGCACAGCGCCGGCAAGTTCTTGGGCGATCTGTCCAACTTTGGCCTCAAGAATACCTTGGCTGCTCCCTCCGTTGGCTCCCCGAAGATCCCCGATTTGCTCTTCGCTGTGTATCAAGGCATGTTTGCTGCCATTACCGTCGCCCTGGCCGTCGGTGCTGTCGCTGAGCGCGGCCGTATGCTTCCTTGTGTGGTCTTCATGTTCGTCTGGACCACCGTCATCTACGATCCGATTGCCTGCTGGACCTGGAATCCCAAAGGCTGGGTCATGGTGCTCGGTGGCTTGGATTTCGCTGGTGGAACCCCTGTGCATATCTCCTCTGGTACCGCCGCCTTAGCCTACTCGTTCATGTTGGGCAAACGCCGTGGCCACGGCACTCACGAGTTGAACTACCGCCCACACAACGTTACCCACATCGTCATCGGCACTGTCTTCCTCTGGGTGGGCTGGTTTGGTTTTAACGCCGGTTCGGCTCTCGGTGCCAACATGCGCGCCGTCATGGCCGCGGTCGTGACCAACTTGGCCGCTTGCATGGGAGGCATTGCTTGGTGTGTCTTGGACTACCGACTGGAGCAGAAGTGGTCGACTGTTGGGTTCTGCTCGGGTGTCATTGCAGGTCTTGTCGCCATTACTCCCGGTTCGGGTTACGTCCCAGCCTGGTCTGCCGTCGTGTACGGCGTTGTGGGAGCTGCTGGTGCCAACTATGCCACCAAGGTCAAGTTCCTCATGGGTATTGATGATGCGCTTGATATCTTTGCTGTCCATGCTGTCGGAGGCCTTGTCGGTAACATTCTCACGGGTTTCTTTGCAGCCGACTACATCGCCCATCTGGACGGCTTCACTGTCATCCCAGGAGGTTGGTTGAATGGTCACTGGATCCAACTGGCCAAGCAGCTGGCTGATTCAGCCGCTGGAGGTGCTTACTCGTTCTTTGGTACCTGTCTTATTCTTTTCGTTATGAACCTCATCCCCGGCCTCTCGCTACGTGCGTCTGAAGAGGCGGAAATTCTCGGTATCGATGATGCGGAAATTGGAGAATTTGCCTACGGTTAGTCTTTTCATTGCTCCCGCCACCCCGCTGCCTCTGTCGTGATTCTTATCAGTGTTACTGACACTATCTTAACAGACTATGTCGAACTCACGCGTGAAATTGTCAATGCCGAAGATGAGATTGACGCAATGAGCAAGTTCTCTCGCGAAGAGGATGTCGGTGCACTCCGTCACGGTGCTCCAGCTGGTCGTGTAGACCCCCACGAGAAGGTGGGTGCCTACTCTGTCTCTGTCTCTCCTTCGCCTTCAGGCGGTGGTGGCTTACAGCCATACCGCCAACCATGGGAGTGATTGAACTTTCTCCCACAGGTGAAGGTACAGAAACTAAAAAGCAACGTCAAGGACACGTGTGAGAATCCAAAGCTAAGATAGTTCTTTTGGTTAGAAACCCTCCGTCTCGAGTCATTTCCAACCGCTACTGGTAGATGACCAGTACCAACCGAGAAGGATCGTTCACGCGCAGTGAGTGGGTTAACTAACGCCTATATCTCGTTTGTCATCTATCTGGCGATTATTCGGAGTCTTGATGCATTCGGTTTTTGGAGTCCTAACCCTCTCTTCCCCAACTCACATCTCCCGCATACAGCTTGGCGATAGCTTATTTGCTTTCACACCAACTCACTGGACCGGAATCTCTGACATGACCGTGTGCGCCCATACGCGGTCCGCACTGTGGTTACTCTCCATTTTTATTTTATTTTTTCTAGTTTTACCGTTTACATATGGTCGATACCCCTTTTTTATTTGTTAGTTTGCCTTTAGTTGGCAAAACGTCAGGACGGGGGTCTTTTGGAGTACCAAGGACTTTCCCACATTACATCCAGAAACTGCGGTTGTACTTTTACGTGGAGGGAGTTTTTAGACACCCTGGATGAGCAATGTATATATCAGGATAATGCAGTAATGGCCCGCTAATAGTGTTGCGGAGAAAGGCGGTTAGGATTGGGCGGTGGTTAATATTTGGGAGCTTTGGGAATGGAATCTTGGGGCGGGCATGAGGGGGGAGACTGGGAGTTTTCTGACTTGTCTGCTCAACCACAGATATCCATAAATAAAAAGAATGTAGAACACTCCCATTAAACACTTTGTACATGAGAACCCAATTTGAACATCAACTTTCGTGAGATGGGACAGGTATTCCCTAGGTCATAATTAATTGATCACATTATGGGTCTGCGGGCTGAAATTGGAAAGAGATGTGATTTTCGTGATCTGCGCTGCTACATCTACGGACTGAAGGGGGACGTTGTCACGCGCAGCCATAGCGATATTCTTGCGAAATCAAAAGAAGGGTTCATAAATAACAAAGACGTACTGAAGATCATTAATGGAAACAGAATATTAAAATATCATACCCTATTTAATTCTCCAGAACTATTTAAACCCGAAAGAGCAATCATTCCAGATCCCTAATACATTTATTTTGATATTCATGTAAACCATCTTTGCATCTCAGTCTGTGTGTTCCCAAAGGTTTAATCTTACAAAAATACACTCTTGCTATGTTTTCATCTCTTCCCTTTGCCTTCGAATCCAGTAGCGGCGAGTCCTTGTTCTGAAAACTCAAAATCATAACACCCTTCTTCCTCTTTAAAAATCATGACTCTTGCTGCTCTGCTCAAGAGTAAATCAACGCAGGCTTATATATACAGGAGGGTGCATAACAACCCCGAGGGAGCACGAGTGCATCTCTGGGTAGACTAACAATAAAAACTAAGAATAATAAACACCGCCGCACAAGTATAGTACGTGGTGCAATGTAAATGGTCTTTTCCGCCATCCCACCCAACCATATTTTGTAAATGCCGAGCAAAAACTCCGTCCTCCCTTCCCGTATATAGGGGTTGAGGTGAGGAATCTATATCTCTCTCTAAATGAGAGAAGAGAAGGTACATCAACCGCTAAGAAACCCACAAAAGCATAGCAAATTACTGAAACAGAGACACCTCACCCGTGAAACATGCAATCTATACACCAAGGGCATACCCCCACAAATGAGATCATGACGAGAGGCTTCTGAATCTCTCTTCAAACGACTTGATTCGTTCCTGGTCAACAAGCTTCTGCAGCTTTCTCGTCTCCCTCATCGCCTCCTCACGTTCATTTTGGAGCTCCATCACCTCCATCTGTGCCACGTTCATCTTGCCAACGACCTCCTCCATCTCCCGATCGGCTGCTGAGAGTGCCGTTTCCAAGTCCATGACTCGCTGTTTGAGGAACTCTACCTTGGACTCCTCGGAGATGCTCATGGCCTTGCCGGATGTAGTGGAGAGAATCCTAGGCGACTTGGTCGAGTTGGCGAACATGGGCGACAACGGAGACTTTGGAGCAAAGACGCGCGGGCTTCGAAGGCCATCCTTCACGCGTTGGAGCTGCTGGTTATGGCTCTCCTTGAGACTGCGCACATCCTCTTCGTGGCGGGCGATGCGCTCCTCAGATGCTTGCTGCGCCGCCATGAGCTTGTCCTCGAGGGACTTGAGTTGGCCCTGCATAAATGTGATTCTTTGGGCATTGGCCTTTTGATCCCTCTCTCCCCGCTCGACGGTCTCGGCCAGCCGCTTTCTGAGCATGCTGTTCTGGGAAAGCTGCTGTCGAACCTGGGCAGCAAGTTCCTCCACCCGTCTCGCAGACTCGCGCAATTCTTCTGCCAGAGCCGTCTCGCTCTCAACATGATTCTTCTCCGCTTGGCGCAGCGATTCTGATTGGAGTCGAAGAGTGTCGGCTTCCTCTCTTGCAAAATCGCGCTCAGCAACAGCATCGGCAAGGCTCTTCTGGAGCTCTTTCATCGCTCTGGCAGTGTCATCATCGGTATCGTTAGGCATCTCCAGCCGCTTGATACGCTCCAGAGAATCCGCATATGCAGCCTGCAACTCCTTGTAAGCGTGCTCAAGAGATTCGGACGTTGCCCGCTCGCTAGAGGTGGAGCCGTTGCTGTCTCGCGTTCCTGGTGGTATTAAAATGTCTTGCTCTTTCAGGAGGGCTTTCAAAGATTCGATTTCTTGCTCGGCACGGTCCAGATCCATCTTCAGACCGCTGAGACCCTTCTCACATTGCCACTTCTGCTCAATAGCCTCCTCCGCTCGTCGACGGAGAGTACTGATCTCTTCACGCAGATTAGCCACTTCCTTGTTGTAGCCTAGTCTCATGGGCGAACTAGAGAGCGCTCGGTCTCTCTCGGCCTCTAACTGGCGAATTCTCTTCTGGTTCTCGCGATTTTGGTGTTCCTGACGGTCGAGGAGACTCTTGAGCGCACGGTGTAATGCATCGCGCTGGGCTTCGATATCTTTGACACGCTCAGCGAGAGCTTCTCTTGACTCCATAACCGGAGCCTTTACTGAGGCAGATCTTGAAAGTGATGTTGGTCGAGAGTTAGGTCTGGAAGCTCTGCTAGCCACGGAATTTGACCGAGCAAGCGCCATGGAAGCTCTTGCGGGCATGAAATTTCCCTCCTCTGCTATCGAGTCGAACTTCTTCGCCTGTTGCTGGGCATTCATGAGGTTTGTATTCTCCTGCTTTAACATCTGCAACTCCTGCTGCGCCTTCGTATGCTCGTAAGCTAGTTTCTCTTGCGCGGCTGCTTGTGCTTCCAAGCCCTCAACGCGGGCCCTAAGCTGAGGTACGATCTCATCTCTCAAGTTGTCACGTTCGTTGTGGGAATTCTGGAGCTCTCCTTTGAGAGCCCCTAGGAGGTCCTCAAAATTCTCCTTGACTTTCCTTTCCTCACTTAGTCGCCGTCGGAGATCCTCACACGTCGCTTCGAGGTCCCGTAGTCGCTCATTGGCATCAACCGAGTTGATAGATGCAATATCCACCTAGAGCCACCCGATGAGCAAGATGCAAACCAGCAGGGGTGAAATAGAGAGGGGAGCGGGAGAATATACGAACCTGGGACACCTTGTCCTCCAAGAAGCGAATCTGCGATTCAAGCTGCTTTCTTTTGCCTCGTTCTTCTTGAACTTTGTTGGTGAGTTCGAGTCGGATCTGAGCCTTTTCTTGCTCCGTCTTCCTCTGGACGCGGTCTAGCTCATCCTGTCGCGGATCGGAATCCAGGTACTTGACCGAGCCAGTGCCTGAGTCCGAGAAATAGTCACTGGTTCGTTTTCCAGGGGTGGACATATGGGAGTTCTCGGCTTGCAGTCGCTCCACCAGATCCTCTAGGTCCATCTCGCGCCGGATCGAGGATGCCAGCTCGGCGCTGATAGCCTTCAGCTCTTCCTCCATCTCTTCGACTTGCGATGATGATGATGCAATGGTACCAGTAGTGGGTAGCGGTGGTTGCAGATATGTTCCGAAGTAGCTATCCGCATTCGCCTTGGGGACATCAATTGCGGCTGGCTTATTTCTGGTAGCTGGTGCTCTGGATGCATCACCGTCGTATGGGCTGAGGAGATCTGGCGAGATGGGGGAGTAGGCCTTATCGGAAAAGGTGGTCGTCGAAGATGCCGGGGATTGGTTTCCGCCCCAGCCAAAGAAGGAGGTGAGTTTGGCTCCGGGTGATTTGGGCGATTTGGGCAGCGGCTTGTCCGACAGGAAATTGGGTTCGTGTAAATCGTTATAATTCGTTCGTAATGTACCGTTCGACGTCTGCAGGTTCGGTGGTGATGTGGGCTTCGGAGAGAAAATAGACATAGTCGTTGCGCTGAGATCGACCTGCGATGGACTGAGCGACTCGGTAGATTCACTGGGGGGCGAGACACTCGTCACACTGGCATGCTGCGTGTGAGCACTGGTTGTGGTTGCCGGCGACTCCTCCGTCGCAGCGTATGAGACGGAGGTTTGGAGGCGTGTAGTGGCCGCCGGGTGGCCGACGGACTGCTTAAGAGGGAGTACGAGAGCTCTCGGTCTGCTCCGTCACATTCACGTTAGCACTGGCAGTACCTTTTTTTAAGGATGCCGAGCATTGCAGCACCAGAAGCCCTCCCCTTTTTCCCTCTTGGGGCACGTACCTCAAATCTGAACGTGGGAGCTCCGACACTGTTGTCGAAAAGGGCCGGACCACGGTCTGGGGGAACTCGTGGAGGATCGGACTGTCCAGCGAGAAGGCTCGCTGGTGGATGGATGGTTCTTCCAGGTCGGCGAGATCTTCCTCGCTCGTAGACGGCAGCCGTTCGTGCTGCACTTGGTGCTGCTGCGGCAGCTGGGGAATGGAGAATCTGGTGGCTAAAGGAGACGCCGTTGCAGGGAGCGGCTTCCGTTTCACGACGGACGAGGTGGTGGAAGAAGCAGCAGAAGGGGCGCGGGATCGAAAGTAGCTGTCTCGCACCGGCGTGGTGGTGGTCGTGGTGGTAGTGATGGTACTGATGATGGAGTCGTGCCTGACGGGGTAATTGGCTGGCTGGGAGTGTCTTTGGGGGTCAGATGGAAGTGAAGCATCGGGAGTATCACCATGAGGACCAGGGCCTGGGCTCATGTTTCCTGATGGAGAGGCAGCCATATTTTAGAGATAGCCGTGGCAGGCGAGGACAGCACCGGCATTGGAGGAGGCAAAGAGTCGCAATCGACGGGCACGAGACCTAGACCGTGCCAAGCCGCGGACTTGGGGTGAAATTGGGATGCGAGTGATCAATGAAGGACACCTCTTTTGGGCGGGAAGGGAGTGTATGGTCGCAACGAATTTGCGTGAATAATTTGAGAGGCGGCCACTGGGGGTTGGCGATCCAGCAGCTGGTTCGCGTACCTGCCCACGGGCGTTCTGCTGCTCGCGATTATTAAGGGGAAGATGGCGCGAAGTAACGTCCCGGTCCCACCCTGCGCGCGCTTTGGGTCTAGCGCCCCCCCTTTGCGGCCTCGCGGTGCCTGGGCGTGCCGGCTCCTGGATGCCTGGGGCGGCCTGGGGTGGCCTGGGGTGCTCAGGGGCAGCCGGCTGCGTGGCCGTGATCTGCCTGCAACTGCCTGTAACTGCCTGAGGCGGCCGGAAAGTCACCTGCGATCGCTGAGTCCAGGCCGAGTTGGGGCCTTGCGATGGCCAGCAGCGGGCCACGACGGGCTCTTATGGTGGCCTGGGCGCGCGTGCTACGGGGCGCACTCTCCTGGTCTGCCCAGGGGGGGACCAAGCAGAGGAGCAACGGGCAGGAAAGGAGCGCCGAATGCAACGCTGAGCGACGACGACGACGGGCGCCCTGGCAGCATCAGAGGGCCATTGGGCCAGCTCCAGCAGGAGGGAAGGCTGATGATGGTGGTGTGTCTAAGCCAGTCAGCGGCGTGTAGACCCCTTCAATGCCTGGGCGGTTAATAACGCCGGAATGCGCAGAAATCAGATGGTCATCATTGGTACCCATCGACGAACAAGTGTCGTGCACCGAACACCGCCATGGAGCAAGCTGTCTGTCAGGTACGCCAATCAGCACCATTCCCGGCGTCGCGTGGCGTGGGTCGGGGCCTAGCCAGCGCTGTGTAGCTCTGAGCCACGCTGCGGCCCCGTACCTGAACATCCCCTCCCTGCTGGTGGTGGGCGGTGATATACCGTATCGTACAGTGCGCGGTTGCACGGAAATTCCAATGTCGTGCGCAGAAGTCAGCAGACCGGAAGCCGCCGAAGAAGGGCGTGTCGCTCAAGAATAAGACAGTAATGATAGTACCTGGAACCCTGGACCCCAGCGGTCCTCTAACAAACAACTTAAGTTACAACACGAATACTATAACACAGTCATTACCGGACGTGGATACACAAACAATTAGACGCGCTGCCAGTTGCGTGGTTCTCCCTTAGGTTATCATTGGTGAACGTATGGGTGGAGACACAACCACCAGGGGAAAAAAGGCTAAGAGTTATAATTATATGGTGTGCAGATTCACACCGCTTCGACCTGCATCTGTTGTTGCTAAAGAATGGGGCCCAAAGATGCGTGTGCGACCCCTATCTTCCATAGTGGATTACTGCATCTGTAGGGTATCGATAATCATTGCTGGTGCTGAGAAAGACGCCGTCACATTTCAACCGCTGCATAATCGCGGGGTCTTACAGTAACTGCACTGTGCTGTGCTGCACTGCACTGCAACCTCCCAGCCATGATTACGTTGGGGCTGTGGGCCAGATAAGCAATCCGCCTTCCTTTTTCCACTGCACAATAATCCGTCCATGTCTGTAATCGATAGACACAACGACGATCTATGAGAGTCTGATGGGAGTTCTGCACAGATCTCTCTACAGACTGGTGTATGTTAGTTATATTTAGTTGTATGTAGAGGAAGAATGAGAGCCAATGGCCATCAATCTATACGCGGCTGAAATCTCAGACACGGGAAGAGTCGAAGAGTCTCTCATTAATGATACACAAATTCTATTCATTATTCTATTCAATAGTAACAAGACATCTCTGAAATTATCCATGACAAATGGCAACTTAAATTACTGTGTTTGATGTAGATCCGTCAAAGTGTGGTTCCCAAAAAACGGTCCACAAGAGATCTGTGTCCTTACGAGTACCTAAGCATTCGGATCCCCAGTCACGGGATCGAGATCAGAATGGCGCGCGAGATAATGAACAATATTCGATGAGCAGATCGTCACGAGGAGCCCGTTCGCAACCCCGAGCGCTAGCTAGCAGTTCGCCGACCTGCGAATAACCCTCAGTAGAAGGTCCCTGCAGAACCTCGGAAATCTCGTAGCTAAGGCGGGGTGCCACTGGTCTTTCGCCTGGAAGAATCGGCATTCGAGAGGTTTTGCAGAGGGCGGTTAGCACTGTAGTGCGGACTCGCTCCACCGACTAAACCCGGGACGAAAGCGCGCGGCAGTGTTTGACAGAGGACAAAGCTTGGATCGAGACGTTGGAGGATGCATCTACTTTACCATCGTGATATCTACTTGAAATGATCAGAGTTTTGCTGGCGGCTAGCGCAGTAAGACATGTGCTCTTCGGTGATGACGACAGAGACAGGCACTGGTCCGGCCCCGCGAGCAGCCATGGCGCTGAACAGAGACAGTAGTACAAACCCATTGTAATAATAGTAGCACCTGGCGGAGCAAGACACCCCGGGAGCAGGAGAGCTACGGAATGTATCAAGCCTTGACATGCTTCCTACGTGTGTTCGAAGCAAGGTAATTATTAGCAGAGAGAAAAGAAGAGCCGGTTGCAAGTTGCCTGCTGTACTCTCTACTCTTTCTTCCGTTCAACGATGCTCTGAAATTGTGCTTCCTTTTTTTGCCTCCCTCCTTCCCCTCTCTC
This sequence comes from Scytalidium sp. 3C, assembly GCA_000743665.3. Taxonomy (NCBI): domain Eukaryota; kingdom Fungi; phylum Ascomycota; class Leotiomycetes; genus Scytalidium; species Scytalidium sp. 3C. The sequence continues at coordinate 214,131 of JMRO03000070.1, read as the reverse complement.
TAAACTGGACCCTTGTTTCTCCATATTTCGCGATTCCCGTCGCCACCACTGGTCTAACCCCCTTAAATGTGAAAAAGAAGATCAGAATAATGTAGATGAAGTCTGGTCATTATTAGTTGCTTCAGGTGAGTTAGCTCCACAGAATGCTCCAATTCACGTGCATCTCGGGAGACTGTTAAAACTGTTGGTACAATGTAGCGGTGAACCTGTTAATTATCTGAGGCTCCACAGCGGCAAAGCAGTTGGAAAGCCCCAAAGACTTGTGGCGTTGATATTTGCAATGCTCCTTTACTCATTGCAAAATGGAATCGACTTGACTCCAACCAACATCAATCATGATGCACTCATGCCTACATCTCCTTTGTCATGGAGCGCCACGCAAAAAATTTTGACGACTCTGGCGGTGGACATTTGATACCCGAGATTTCCTGCTATCCTCAATCCTCTAAAGTTACTACATTTGTTCATTCATGTTTCACGCGGAAGGAGACAGTAAAATTAGAATGCTTATTTGCAATTAGCTACTACCATCTTAACTATATGGCATGGCTATTATCAATTCTTTCGTGAGAGCATGGTGAATGATCTCCACGTATCTAACGTGGAGGGGTATCTGACCTCCTGAGAAGATGTTGAAATTCTCCGAAACGCCAGATGTATGCTCGCCCCTATTAACGCTGAAGAAACCAAAACTTTCGGCATTGTGCCGTACTTTTTTTCCACGGTCTATGTTGAAAGACTCTTAAATCTTTTTCGGGCTACACGCTTTATAGTAGCCCGCACTCTATCGTCATTTTTAAAATAAAAGGTGTAATAAAGTTGCAGAACGCCGCCCCTAATGTCCCTGGGTAGTTGAAAACCACGCTTTCTTCGAGAGAATATTTGCCGTAAGATATCGTTAAATAACCTAGACTGACATGTGAGAGAGACGTTGAGTCGCTCTCCGAAATTTGGGCATTAAAGATTAGCTCCTTAGAACTTCAGCTCCTTGGGCTTCTCCCAGCTGAAGTTTTGATTGGTGAAATGACCGTTCTTAGCAGTCTGGAAGTAGATTGGCTTGGCCAAGTCGAGCTCCTTCACGATGACACCTGGTCGGAGATCAAAGTTGTTTCTGATGATAGCAACCAGTTCGTCAGAGGTTCGGCTGGAAGTGCCATAGGTGTCAACGTAGATGGAGAGCGGCTCCGCAACACCAATGGCGTATGAGAGCTGGACGAGAGCACGTCTGGCGAGCTTGGCGTGGACCAAGGACTTGGCAATCCATCGGCCCAGGTAGGCAGCAGATCGATCGACCTTGGAGAAATCCTTGCCAGAGAAGGCACCACCTCCGTGAGCACCCCAACCACCGTAGGTATCAACTAAATAATACATGTCAGCCATTCTGATTATCGACGAGCATAAAATAGAGAGAGATGTACCAATGATCTTTCGTCCTGTAAGACCAGCGTCACCTTGTGGACCACCAATGATGAATTGTCCAGATGGTTGGATCTAATGCCCGGTTAGTCCCCATATATATTCCATGCGTTGAGCGACATACGTGATAGATGGTTTCCTCAGTAAGGTATTTGGCGGGGATGACCTTCTTGATGATCTTCTCGAGGATCTCCTTTCGCAATTCTTCGGTGCTAATGGTCTCAGCGTGCTGAGCACTGACGACGACGGTGTGGACTCTCAGAGGGACCACAGCTCCATTATCGTGCTTATACTCAACGGTGACTTGAGTCTTGGCTGTACCCGGATTAGCATTTCACACACAACAGACCGGAAAGGTGGAGGACGCACTGTCAGGTCGGAGCCATGGCAGAGAGCCGTCTCTTCGGGCAGCGGACATGGCAGCGTTGAGCTTGTGGGCCAATTGGAGAGTAAGAGGGAACAACTCTGGGGTCTCATCGGTAGCATAGCCAAACATGATACCTTGGTCACCAGCACCAAGCTTCTCTAGAGCCTCATCGTAATGGAGACCTTGGGCAATATCTGGGGATTGTTGCTCAATAGCGACCTGTGGTTGAAGAGACGTTAGAATGTCTTATGCCGGCTTACAGAGCAGTTGCAGAGATCCACTTACGAGCAAGTTAAGGGTCTTGTAGTCAAAGCCCTTGGAGCTGTCATCATAACCGATGTCCTTGACGCTATACAATTGTTAGCCCGCATCAGGACACGTTTGAATTTCCAACAGACTTACGCATCTCGGACGACCTTCTGGTAGTCCAATTTTGCCTTGGTGGTGATTTCACCGAAGACCATAACCATACCGGTCTTGGTTGCAGTTTCTATCAAGCTGTAAGCACGGGAAGGAAGAGGCGAATATAAAAGCCACAGAAAAGGCGGTCATACCACAGGCAACCTTGGAGAGAGGATCTTCAGCCAAGCACGCATCTAGAATGGCATCGGACCTGGGTCTGTTAGTACAAACCGGGTCCACCGCATTGGATGACATACACTTGATCAGCAATCTTGTCTGGGTGACCTTCTCCGACAGATTCGGACTATAGTAACAACGTCAGCGGGGGATTTTGCAAATTACCCGAGAATGAACTTACGGTGAACAGGAAGGTGCCTTGGTTGGCGCCATTGACGTTAGAACCCATTTTGGCAAGAGATGGTATGACGTTGATGATGAGAGCAGGAAGTATAAGGTGTACAATGGGAGGAAGAAGAAATCTATGGAGGGAGGGGAAGTCAAGAAAGAGTTGGGGACAGAGAGGTAGATAAATCTCGCGGGAGACTACGTTAGGTGGGGTCTTTCGCCCAATCAAATTATGGAAGAATCTTGATCCGCTCCGTGATTGATTGCACCATCGCAACGTGCGCAGAAACTAGCCGACAATTTCTTTTCACGGGCATCGAAAATTGCGGGACATCTGCCGGTCTCCATTTTTACTTCCGAATCACGTGGACTCAGCCTCATGAGCTCCGGGATTCTGTGTGGGGCAGCCTTCTGAAATTCTCTCCAAAAGGTCCCCGAGGCTGAGAAATCACAACCTCTGCATTGCGCACAGATACCCGTCTTCAAAATGAGTAAATTCGGTGCTTTAGTGATGGGTCCCGCTGGGGCTGGCAAGGTCAGAGTCTCCAGGATCTTTTAGTGAAGCTTCGTTGAGCCAGGCTCTGATCTGACTTGTATAGACCACGTTCTGCTCAGCACTCATAAGTCACCTGCAGAACAGCCGGAGGTCATGTTTTTATGTGAACCTAGATCCAGCAGCCGAAGAGTTCGTCCATGAGCCAGACCTTGATATCAAGGACCTAATCTCTCTCGAAGACGTCATGGAGGAGATGGGCCTGGGGCCAAATGGCGGGCTGATATACTGTTTCGAATTCCTTCTGGAGAACTTGGATTTCCTTACCGAAGCCCTCGAGCCTCTGACAGAAGAGTATCTCATCATTATCGACATGCCTGGTCAGATTGAACTCTACACGCACATTCCAATATTACCTACACTGGTCAAACATTTGACCAAGACCGGAGCCCTCGATATCAGTCTCTGTGCGGCATACCTCCTCGAAGCTACTTTTGTAGTTGATACCGCAAAGTTCTTCGCTGGGACTTTGAGCGCGATGAGCGCTATGATCATGCTGGAAGTTCCGCACGTCAACATCTTGTCAAAGATGGACTTGGTAAAAGGGCAGGTTGGGAAGCGCCAATTAAAGCGCTTCCTTGACCCTGATACAAGTCTACTTGATGATACTGATATTATTGGTGCTGAACCGGACGATAATGGAGAGGGTAATCCACAAGATCGAGATATCCTGATGACGGGGACAAGCTTCAAAAGACTGAACAAGGCTGTTGCCCATCTAATTGACAGCTTTAGTATGGTCTCATACCTAAAATTGGACGTGCAGGATGAAGATAGCGTAGCTGCTATACTTAGTTACATCGATGATGCAATTCAGTATAGTGAAGCTCAAGAACCAAAAGAGCCGAAAAATGATGAGGTCGACATCGAGTACGACGACGAATAGATATCAGGGCCAAAATCAAGAAATCATGCAAGGCGGGATGGATTGTCACACGGAGTTTGGGAAAGGGGGACCTTAAAAGCACAGCGAATGGCGTTAAATCATTCATCATAAAAAGGTTAATAGAAGATCATTTACCAATACCATACACGGCAACCACCCAATGACGCCCGCATTGAAAACAAAAGGTAGCATCTTCCTTGAAACCACAGTGCCTTCCTCCCAAAAACGCCCAAACATGCGCTCGCACATATACACCACACAAATCGAAATGCCTTTTCCGCTCCTTTTCACATCGATGCCCAACCATGCTATAACTCATCTCCAATTCGATCCTGCGTTCACTCTTCCCATCTGATTCTGATAACCCTCCCACCTCCTATACTCCTTCCACCACACTGTCCTTAGCTCATCTCCCCACTGGCTCACATCATCCACCGTTCTCCCCAGTCCTCTCTGCCACACCGTTGCAATCAGCACTGCAACAGCCGCCCAAAACATCAATCGCATGACCAGTTTAGTCCAAAACATGATCACTCGATGCACGAAATTTACTATCTGCACAGTGATTACCAGCAGGAGGAGGAGGGCGCCGAAGCTAATGACCGCTGGGGAGTCTTGCGCGAGCACCGCGAGCCGATTTAGGTAAGGGAGTACGACGGGGTATAGACGGGACTGGAGTTGAGAGAGACTGCTATAGATCTCGTTGAGGTATGGTTGCAAGGTGTTGTAGCACTGGTACGCCATCATGGCGGAGTCTAGGAAACCAAACTCACATGTTAGCTGACGGAAGAGCTAGGTCAGAGTAATGAAAGAGAGAGGCAATAGCGCACCTTGTATTAAATCCATTTGCTTTTGATAGAAGAAGAGGCAATAAAGAAATGGTTTTGGGGCCTTTTATATGTGACCCACTCTCGAGTGTGTTGTCTGAACTGTTGTCACTTTGGTGGACTAAGGGTCTCGTGTGGCAGTATTTGTCGTTGACCGCTTTTGCTAGAGAATGTTTATCCGAGGACGTATGCTGTGCGAAAGAGCGCGACGGTAAAGATAGTTTGTAGAAAGCTAGCCGATATTTTGGGCATGAAGGTTCCGAGGAGTAGCTCGAGGGTATATGTGTTGCCAAATTGTTCCAAGATGTCGTTATAGAGAATGGATTGGTGTCGCGTCCATAGACGCGAGACAATGCTGTGCTGCCACCTGACTAGCGTTTCCTTAGATCAAAATACCCGTGCTTCCTGGGCAGAAGTAGGCTAGTCCATCTTCCGCAGGCTTTTCTCTCGCCGGCATGTGTGGGCTTTAACTGTTCTTTACATTATTTTCATAAATACAGCGCCATCATCAAGTGTTAATCCATTTGCTCTTTGGTTAAAAGCTAAGAGATATCCCATTACACAGATTGTAAGTTTAGGTATTCTATTCTTTATAAATAGATTCTGAGAATAAACTCTGCAATAGAACATTATTCCAACGGCATAGAGTGCAGTTCAGGTGCTGACAACTGTCATTTTGGCGATGTTTGGTGACTATATGCGGAATCGGCCTTTTGTCATGTCTATATCTACAGTAAGTGCCTTTCTATATCACTATAAACTTGTATCCTCCTGTATTACATTTTAAATATTGTGGATATCGTTGCTTACGTATTTTGTTTTTACGTAATACTTTCGAGCCATTCTATTGGCTCAGATTTGCTGTGCTTGAATTTTATTGGTTTTCAGGTCGCGCAGCTCGCTGAAAAATACAATATAAAGGCCTATTTTGGGCGTGAAGCACCTTCTGTGAGCGAAGCGAGCAGCAGCGAGGCTATATTCTATGATTTTTAGATTTAATTAATTACACTAAATTTGATATACAATATGACCCACATCATTGTACTCAATTCACAATCAAGTACAATTTGTACTTGATTGTGAGTTGGAAAGAATAGAGGAGGTAAAATCAGAAATCGTAAAGGATTTTCTAAGACAGATGGAATCTGCATTAATGATATGAGTGTTATTGCTTTTGCACTTTCGTGATGCTAAATGTTTATTCTTTCGGGAAAATGAAAAACGGGGGAGACTATAACAATAAACAAATTATAACTGATGGCTATGGTTATGGCAATTGAATGAATATGGGATTTAAGTGATTAGTTATTTAGTCAAATCCTCACTTAGCTGCGGCTGTATTAGCTTGTGAAGGTCTTCAATCATAGCGTTTGAACTGAGTAACTGGGCGAGCACCACATAATGACTTGTAATATTACAATTTAGATCTTCAATTTTAGTTTATACCTTTTATTATAGGTTATTTGGACCTAGCTTTAATCACATCTACTAAACCTATGATCGCAAGTAGGTGTAGCAGATGCGCTGGTGGAGGTGACGGAGACAGTTGAAGTAAAATCAAGATTGGAATCATAACCCAGATCAGGAGATACAGTGGAGCGGCCAAGATGAAAGAGTCGAGCCCACAGTCCATCTGGTTTAGGGGCTGGTGTAGGCGACGCTATATCTCTGGCCGATATGTTGGGTTCAGAGGTCGATGAGGGTGATGAACCTGGACCTGAACCTGGACTTGTAGGCGTGGGGATTGTCCCACTTCCAAAAGACGAAATGGTGAGAGTTACGGTTATCCCAGGCACATCTGTTGGATACAGAGCTAATGGGTATGTTGTTCCTGAAATAACTGTCCCATCGGCGGCAAGTGCACTCAGGTCGGCCGCACTGATACTTGCAGCTACGCTCAAAGGACAAGAATCCACCGTAGTAGTGGTGTCGCTATCTTCGCCGAAGCATGCGGTGCTTGTTGAGCAAGAAGTCTGCCATCCAAATTAGTCTTCGACACAAGAGATAGGGATAGTGTACAAATTTCATACTATTGTTGTGGTTGTGAATTCAGCCCCTTGTGCAGTGGTGAAGCTGCTGACCGTGAAAGTGCAGGCGGATGCCGTCACAGGATCATCACAATCATCATCACCACCGTCATCACCGCCATCATCACCACCGAAACCGCATGCTCCAGAAACCGCACAACCGAGGCCTCCACAGACGACTAGAGAGCAACCTGCTGAGCATCCAAAGACGCCACAGCCTCCACCACAACCAAACAGTGCACATCCACCACCGCAAGCAAAGAGACCACATCCAGCGCCACCGCAGCCAAAGATGCCACAATCATAAGATCCACATCCATCGCAACCGCTTCCAGAAGGACCATTCCCTCCAGGACCAGCGCCAGAAGGAGGACCATTCGTAATAGTTACGTGCGGGACTGGGCTTGGTAAAGAAGTTGATACTGAAAATGTTGGCTGAGGCTGGATCGTAACTGGGAAAGGGGTTGAGTGGAAAGTGACAGATGGAGCAGTACCTGCTACGGTGGAGCCAGCAGAGGTTGGCGCAGTGACTGGTGCTCCGCCGTTTGGTACTCCAGTGTTTGGTCCGCCGCCTGGTACTCCACCGTCTGGTCCGCCGTCTCCTCCGGCAGTGGGGATGGCAGTTGGTGGGAATGTTGCCTCGTTCGGGGGAAGGGTCAACACAAACGATGTTGGCGTAATACTCTGGATCGGGTCAAAAACATATGTTGCGGTATCAGTTGCTGCCACTGTAATTGGTTGGAAGGGGATATCCGATATCGTGAACTCGGGTACACTGATTGTTGTTGTGACTGTAAAAGTAGAACCTGCCGAGGAAGATAGCAAGGTCGTCGTCAAAGATGGCCAGGATACCACCTGAGGGGAGGGGAGCGGGAAAGGCGGTAGAACAATGATGCATGGAGGCTCGCATGATACCGGCGTGTCGGGGGAGCTCCAGACAGAAGGGGGGACGAAAATTATAGACGAGGAAGTGCTATTACTACTACCACCATCACCGTCAAAACTCTGGAGATCGACTGCCCAGTCAGCTGTTCCGCCAAAATTGAACCCTTGATAGAGTGCTTGTCGTTCCGCCTTGTTAGTATCGTCCATATACCCAACCCATTGGTTATCATCGTACACGGCAATGTTTGAAAAGCTATTGCTATCGATATAAGTAAGAGTTGTTCCAGTAACGGCAATAGTCTCTCCATCTGCAGATAGAAGAGTCCCAGTTCCAGCTATAATACTATTAATCTCCGCGTTTGAAATGTAACCTGCAGTTTCCGTGCATGGGCCGGCGAATGCTCCAGAATTTGGACCGGTATATGTGCACAATTCAGTAGTACAACCGGCTGTAGTCATCTGAAAGGAGCGTCCATAACTTGACACACCAACAACAATCTGGTTTGATGGTACTCCAGCTTTGGTGATCATTGATAATGCACTGATCGTCTCGGTAAGATTTACATGAGATCGTAAGCAATCACCTCCAGGACAGCCTGGGTCGGAGAACTGATTTCCGAAGTCCCACTGACCATGAAGATCATAAGTCATGAAAATGACATAATCAAGAAAGAATGACATGTCTTGAATTGGAAAAGCCTGTAGATAATAGAATGAAGCTGGAGCGGCGATTGATATGGTGGTTCCAGCTGGCATCGCTTGCGATAATAATTCGAGAAATATGACATAATTGGCGCCATCTGCGGCAGTTCCTATAAAAGCTTGAAGTCAGTATGTTATTCGAGAAATTTAAGTGTTCTATGATGTAATAATAAAAGGCGTATGTGTCATGAAAGTGAATTCATGCCACATTAGACGATAACGCTTTTAACGATTTTTGAAGAGAATGGTATGAAAATTTGACGTACCTGCAGGAATTCCGGGGATATCAGGCTCACCAGGATCTATTCCTTCAATTAGCCAGGTCCTAGAGCTGCAATCTAGGGTTCTTCCTACATTCCCAGTCTATGTCGATCCCATCTAGTCCATTCTGCTCAATAAATAGCACTATATTGGACACAAAGGTATTCACATTGGCTGGTGCAACAGCTTCTCGGAAAAGGAAGTAAGTCGAGGGGTCTGTGGAGAATGTCCATCCGCCTATAGTAACAATGTGTTTGAATCCCGTCATAGACAGAAAAGCGTCAAATTGATCCTGCATTGAACTGACATCTATTTCAAAATCTGAAGTAATTACTGCAAATGACAGATGAACATGTGTGTATGCTGATAGATCCATACTGGAAATTAGCATATTTAGACACGATCGGTCTGTATTGAAACCTTCAAAGTATGCAACGTTCATAAATTCGGCAGGTGCTGATCCTACGACAATTTGAGTTCCGCAATTGGATATACATCCGTTCGTCCCTACAGCTGCCGTTCCTGGTGCGCCGGTTGGCGAGTCCGAGATAGTACAAAATTCGGCAGTTATACCACACTATTCAGCATATCGGGGTCAGCATTACTTGTATCATTTGAATATGAACATATCAACCAGAAGTGATGATACGTGTTTCGGCTGTTCACAATATCTCACGGCTTTTGAAATAAGTTGCTATATAGAGCATAAAAGGAATAGTCAATACTAACCTGACCCCAGATATCACAACAGGCGTTGAGAGGGCATTCATTGAGAGTAGAAAGGTCAGTCCCTGACGGTGCAATCGGTGTTCCTGGAACTTGAGGACCACACTCAGCATTGACTACTGGCGGTGGCATAGGTGGCNGATCCTGTGCTTAGACATATAGTACTACCTGCTTGCAAATCAGTACAACCCATCCAGCCCCAGCTGTTAGTGTTGAACTCTGTCAACTGGTCAATGGTAAGACTAAATGTTGCAGCAATCTGAGAGCAGCTGTCATTAATCTCCACAAAGTAAGTTGCACATGTGCCATTAGCATTGGGACTAGGTGCGAAATCAGGGAGTGTGCCAGATGAGCAACAAACGTGTTCTCCAACAGTAAGAGTTGAACATAGTGTACTGCTGGGGTTGAATGAGGTAAAATCGGCCCCAGAAATACCACATTCTGCTGCCAGAGACGCGCCTGCAATACGAAGATCAGAGAAGGTTTAGTTATTCCAGGTGATTTTGAATACTTACATGAATCCCCAGAGGCAACCGTAATGGTCGAACAATCAGATCGGGGACTAAGCGCACGCGCAGCTTGTTTTGCTACGTGGGTAGTATTACTCGAAGTGTAGTTGGTCCAACTTGGAACTGTCAAGGTAACATTCTGCCATACATCTTCGTTGTCATAAGTGGTAACGCATCCGCCAGAGGCCCACGTCGCTACGGCGCTTTGGACGTAGCCTACATCGGCATTTGCATTTGCAATGATGCCTAAACCGTATCTCGAGCTTCGGGTACTATTCGCACAGAGCTGTACTAGTACACTCTCAGAGAAGCCACTGCTTTCGACCTCAGAGATGAACTTTTGGAGTACAGTTGCTAAGATGCCTTGGCTTTGAATTTTAGAACCTGCAAAAATGCCCACGGCAACAGAACCAGAGTATGCAAATGCAATGGTTTCATTGGTAGACCTTTGTTGAGCTAAAAAGCTTGATATTTGTTGAGATGCTGCGGTAAAGTCATCAATAGAACCAATCGTACTGGATTTGTTGGAGGCTATTTGCAGAGGTTCTTGAACCTGTGTTTGGCCGTGTCCAGGGGGAGACGGCGCGTCACTGGTTGAGCTAGTCGTACTGGGAGCAAAATCAGCCGCACAAGAGCGTATAGTTGAGTGAGTACGTGGATCGTCGAGAGGATTGTAGAGAGCAAAATTGAGGATAAGTGTCTTGTCACATCTTGAGAGACGATTCACATGGTGATATACTGTCCAGTTATTCGGATTGAGTCCAGAGTCATCACAGCTGGCTGGACAAGAGCTTGCGGCTAAATTGACGACCGAAGGAGGTATAGTTCTGAAGGCAGTAGTATTTTTCCGGCTAGAAGGAACTGCTGCCTGAGTCGAGATAGGATGTGCAGCCAGGTATGAGCTCAAATTTTCGGGTGCAGTGGCAGCCGCTGTATTCTGAGCAGCAAGCCATAGAGTGATTGTTAATATCACGGCAGCGGCTGATGGTGGAGTGAACCACATCATCAACTATAAAATGCAAGCAAACGTCAAGAGAATGCAAGAATGAACAGAACAATGAGAAGTACAGAGGGGAGAGTGGAATGTTCCTCGTGCTCAATTTGAATGGGGCAACAAGACATGATTTATAGAACGTAGGAGCTGTAAGAGTAATAGTATGAAGTGATAACATAGTCGATAGCATAGCAGAGGAGAGGAACAACCAAACATGGGAATGCCACGACCTACTGGCCTAGTGAGCAGTCCAGTAATAGCATGACTCCCTCTGTGGAAGTCGTACACCAGCTGGCTTAGCCCTTTTAGGTAATTCTTATTTTAGTGATTTTAGTAGGTAAACATCTCGTCAATTATTTTCATGTTTAAGTCAATTTAGCGGCTACTTTTGCTAAACTTCTCCTTTTAGCTAGTCAATAGTGTGGTAATATTTATTCGGATTTTAGTATGTTTTACACGGTAATCACAATCCAAACCATGTAAAAACTAAACAACTTTGAATTGGAGTCAAAAAATAAGTTTAATACTCTTACTAGTCCTTAAAAGGTAGGTTAAAGCCGGAACTAAATTGACCTGCATTTTGAAAAATTAACTCTTGACACTGGCACCGGCATCGATGGCAGTACTTTACTTACTACGGATCGCACACAAATTTGTACTTACGTACTATCCCCTCAGACCCCAATGTGGACAAAATGTCCACTTTTTGCGTAATTGCCATATGAATACAGCATCAAAAGCTCCAAGAACGCGATCTGAGTGGACAGGATCCCTGCATATAATTTTGGCCTGACGAGCTGTATCGAATGGAGCCCGAGGGGATAACGAAAATATAATTATAAGAATTTAGTGTAACCACTGAATTTAGTCAAAAACGCTTAAATTCATCCGTAGGCAAATGGTACGTGAGTGCCGGCATTAGGATCGGAGTTGCTGTTCTAAAATAGGCCTGGATTAGTTTATTAATATAGAAGGTAGCATCGTTTGAGTTGCCTGTTCGGGCCGACGACCGCGTCCGCACGATATGTATTCCTAATTAATCGGTTCATATTATCGTGCATATAATCGTTTGATCTAAGCCCTTACAAAAAGCTTGATACTGTACTATTGCCTCCCAAAAATACTTCTTCCTCACGTCAGAAACAATCCCTGTTCTGCCCTGCTGATTTGCGTATGAACCCTGGTCTTGTTCTTCCAAATATCTCAATTCAGCGGAAAATGGCCCCTTGGGGTCGTTGTGAAAATCCCTGTTCATTCTAACGCGAGGAAGAAGTACAGTATCTGAGGCAGCACCAGTAGTTTGTTGCGCTTACATTTACTTCATGCGTCCGAGGTTACGGTTTAATCCAGGGATCCTCTTATGAAGCAATTTTATCAGATAATTCTTGTGTGTTGGTAGTGTTGGGGTCGGGATGCCGCAACTCCAACCTAAGCCAAAAAGCTTGAAGTCACCACTATCCTCATCCTCAATCTTATTAGCCCCATTACTACCTTTAGGCGGATACATGTCTAGAGCCATGAAAGCTTTATGACCGAAATCCGTCATGCCACCACCCTTGACTGCCCCAATTTCTGTAGCTCTACTTTGCTTTGATTGAAGGCATCTAGCAAGAAAAAGCATGTCATAATGGGAGCTCTTTTTGAGGCTCTTGGTCGTAGCTTTTGTCTGTCCAGAGCTGCTGGTTTCAAATCTAGTAAGCTACTGATCTGAAAATTCAAATGGAACCCAGCCACGCTACGGTAGCCGAATGCCTCCAACTCACGCGCATCATTGCACACCATCCGGGTGCATCACCTCCTTCTTAAATCACTTGTCTCGGCCATATTATTGATGAATTACCAAGTATATTAGGTATCTAGACTTCCATCTAATCCTGCCGCTACAAATCTAGTACTTCCTTCCACGCACCCTCCTAAGCTGCTAGGATCTCATTACAAAATACCAATGCAAGCAAAGGTACCCAGGAACAAATCAGCACAAGTACTTCCAACACCAGAGTTCCACTCCAGGAACTCGTCAAGGCTAATCCCGGCACTTGCAGCGATTGTATCACAATCGTCCCCAGATACTACGAGATGGAAGGCATCACAGTCAGTTACCATTCCCGCCTGGGTAGGCGTAGGAGTTGTTATGCCATTGTTGCTAGTCGTGGTTGTTGTTGCTGCTGCTGCTGTTGTTGTAGTTGCAGAGGGCGTCACTCCAATAACATCAACACAAACGAAATCGCCCAAGAACAAAGTTGTACATTCTGAGCCAACAGCAGGGTTCCAAGCCAAAAATTGAGCAAATGTTATTCCAAATTCCGCAGCAATAGCGTCACAGGTATCTCCACTGACTACCAAGTGGAAGGCATCACAAGACGAAATCATGCCTGGTTGGAATGGTGTTGGAGTAACAATTCCATTGCCAGAAGTTATTGTAGCTGTGCTTCCCGTTGTGGTCGTTACTGTTGCAAAGGTTGTGCTTGTAATTACGACAGAGGTAGTTGTGGCAGTAGAATGTTGAGAGCTAGTTGTGGTGCTAGGAGGCTGAGAGCTAGTTGTAGCATTAAAAGACTCAAAATTCTCTTGAACACAATAAGCAAAGCTATCTATGAGAGTGCAAGAGGACCCAATGGCAGAAATTGGATTCTGGATGTCATCAGTTAGTAATAAACCTAGGTATTGCTTCTATTCCAGTTTATACAAGAGGGAGAAGACATAGATCAATATCTTACCAGCTGTTCAAAAAATGCAAGTGTAAATCCAAACTCGGTACAGATCGACGCGCAAGTTGTTGCAGAAGTCGGGACAACCCAGGCACTACAGTCTACAGTGGTTTCAGGAGCAGCAGGTGTCCCTGCTGGAGGTGCAACAAGGAACGCGGTTGCCAAAGGCACGCCCATGCAAGCAATGAAGAAACGTGGGAGGTGCATGATGGTTAATCAGCCGTGATTCAGCGCAACAACACAACAAATAACTTCAAGTGATGATAGGTGCAGGAGTAGAGTTCAGAATATGGAAAAAGATGTCAGTTAAGTAGTCCAAAAATGAGCTATAGGAATGGATTGGCGAAAGCTGCTTCTTCATGAACAGATAATTCTGCAAAAACCCCCTGGACTTAGACCATTGAATAGATTTTTATTACAAAATAGTGGCTTCAAACTAGTTCTTCCAGAGTAAAATTTTAGTTAGTGAATTTATTTTAATGGAATATTTTTGTATGATTATTTTCATCAAGGTCAATTTACCGCTAAAAGTATATTGTTGCTGATATATGTAAGCTTAACATAATATTATGAGGATGTACACTCCCGCACCATCTGATCTTTGGTAGCACAAGTTACAAAGGGAAAGATGGCAGCGTCGACACGAACCAACACCAGCCTAACTTCACTCAGCTTAAATTTAGATCTAAATTTAATAGCTCGAGCATTAATGCTTACAGTACTTGATTAGTTTTATATCTTATTAGCTCAAAATCTTACAATCCTAGCAATAACTCCGGGTTTAATCCCGGCGAGGACTAAGTATTTATATGGGGTTGTTATCCTTGCTTACCTTCTCGCTCAGCTACCCAAGCCTTCAATCCGAAGTTGACTTGACCTAATCTATGTTAATCCAGTAAGCTGGTACGACAGTATTTGTTAGTAGTGGATCGAGCCACGTCACCTTGATTATATATTTTGCACCATCCCACCATTTCATCCAGAAATCCAGAACACCAACACCCTTGTAAATCGCACCAACAATTTAATATTTAAATTTAATATTTTACTACTTAAAATTACAAGGACATTGTTTCTTTGAATTTTGCTGTAAATTTCAGTGTTCGGAGATGGGGAATTACGTTACTATTACAATTGTAGATGAAGGATATAACTTCGGGACTAGGCCATATTTTCTTAGACCAATTAGGATCTCAAATTTATTTATATATTTCTTACTTTCCGCTACGGCGTTCATCGCCCTCTAGCAAACCGATTCTCCACGCTGCCTTGATTCTTAGTTTCTCGCCATCTTCTCTCTTTTTTAAAATTTCCCTATATCTCTCTCTTCCAAGGCTCTTCTTACAGCTAATATTTGGCTCGGCTCTGTTTTTGCCAACTTCATCAAGGTCTACAAAGGATCAGTCTATTCAATTCTTAACTGTTTTCCTAATCGTATCAATCTTATACAATGTTTCCAAATATGAAGCTCTGGCCGACTTTGGCTTTCATTATCTCTGCTGCTGCATCTCCCTTTGACTTGGATAAGCGCGGGGCGAGTATTGTTGTTGGTTATAGAACTGTCTCACCAGTATGTAGATATTTCTAATACAGAGATCATATCTTATGAGAGAACAGACATGATCGCCACCAATCTGCTCATCACACAAGAACGGCTGGGCAGATAATATTTTACTGACGAATATTTCATTAGGCGCAAGCTCAGCAATACCACAATGCTGGCAATACGTTGGTGTGGACTTCATCTCAAAGCTCTGACCAGCTGGGGCAAGGTGTTTATATAAGCCAGGCACTTGCAGAGTGGCCTGGAGCTCCTACAAACTGGGACTGTGTTATTCTCGCCGACTCAACTCCCTGGAATATAGCAAACAAGGCATGGGTGCCTGAAATAGATGACTGCAAGCCGCTATGGTGGAATCAAGGAAGTAAGTAAATTGACAGGAGTTGTAGCAACTATGTAACCTCTTTATTTTCTGTCCTATGCTGACGACTTTCTTCAAAGTTCCCAACAGGCCTGGGTACCTGACATCAATAGGGGGGTCGACGTTCACAGCGTCGAATACCATTTTATTGAGCAAGATTGGGGGTTTTGACCTTCTGCAACTACTAATCCCACCGCAACTTCTTAATCCTGGCGGTGGTTTGAATATCGTTACTCAGTGTGCTGCAAAGACAGACACGGACGGCATTGCTGCTATTAGTATATTCGGTCCTGCGGACTGGTCTAGCTGGCTCAACGTTAAAGGCACCCCGCAGACAGTATAAAGATAGATTATTTAGGAGGATCACTCTCTTAGACGAAAGAAGATCGATTTAAAGTTGGAGGACTACGTTGGCTCTTTGTTCCAATCTATTCCGACGTATTTTGTATGCGTGGTCATGGCATATGCATTTAGTAAGGCCCAACTTAAAAACGTAAAGTTGCAGTAACTAAACCAGTAACTTGCACCCACAAAGCGGCTGTAAATGTATCCCGGTGGAAATGGAGTCACTTATGCAATGTTATGTAGTAAATGAAGCAGTATTTGAAGCGAGCGTCAGTGAGCTTCTATTACGCTCGTTTGGTTGCATGGGGGGCTCAAATCGTCGTTCGACCTTACCGCCCTGCAGATTAGCGCCGTTTGATGCCGGGACAAGTTTCTGTTAGAAAAACATACTAATATACGTGTACCTACACTTTACATAAAACAGCGAAAATTTGGGTTTCTGCCGTGTATAATTTCACAATTTTAATAACGTATCATAACCTCGCTTCAGTTCTTAGGTGAATTCAGTTGCCTCATTTACCCTCAGCGGACAGAGGAGCCTTTCAAAAGTCCTCGCTAGCGTGGCGCTAAAAACGCCACCATTTCGCGCTTCTGCTAAACTGATAGGGACTTTACAGTTATTGCCTGTTAAGGTGATTTTGGCGAATGTGGCGTCTTTAGCGTAGGCAAGGATTTTTGAAAAGCTCCTCAGTATTTTATTGGCTTATTGTGCTTTAATTTCATTGCGCTAAATTACTCTAAATTAAGTTTTGCGCATAATGGGTCTTGACACCAATCAAAGTGACCATTAAAATCACAGGGATTGTTTCATAAAAACATAATATCGCATAAGTGATTCCATTTCCACTGATCAAAAGAGCTCCTTACCTGGTAAATCATGCTAGCGAATTCAGGAATAGCATTAAAATCTAATGGCTTATTTAGCTATCGAGAAAGTCCATACTTCAACTTAA
This sequence comes from Scytalidium sp. 3C, assembly GCA_000743665.3. Lineage (NCBI taxonomy): Eukaryota > Fungi > Ascomycota > Leotiomycetes > Scytalidium > Scytalidium sp. 3C. Next base: position 197,303 of record JMRO03000070.1, on the reverse strand, counting down.
CTAGTCCCACGAGATTTTCTACTCTACATATGGGTTTGGATCCACCCTGGGCATATTACTTACATCTGCGTAGAAGCTCTCTGCACTCGTAGGGCGTGCGTGCGTCATTGGGGGTAAAATAACAGCCATAGGCATCCTTTGCTATAGAGCTCTCCGAAATACTCCTTCGGACGCTGAACGGAGATGGCGTCGTCTGGGAGAAATCCACAACTTGCCCCCGCCGCTAGCTCTATACATCAGTTCTTGCTCACTGTATATTGATATTATGGCAGGGATTCCCGCCATAGGGGCCTACAAGTGGAGCAAGTGCAGATAGTATATGAGTCGGCAGCACTGTTCGGACCGAATGATTGAATAAATTTCGACACTCGGGTCAACTGTCACAATGTTAGCGCACATACACAGCACATTCCTATATCGCCCTCACGATATGTTCACATCACACTCAGGGTTGCGATATTTTCTCCACAAACGAATAGCCCTTGTAAAAAAAATCCTAATCTTACCCATTCCCTCCGAAGTACAGTACAGTCAGACTCTGATAAGACACTGCTTTCCGTACCCACAAAAATATACTATCCAATCGCAATAGTAGGGTAACCGTTTATGGGGTATTATGACAACATGGGTATATCTGAATGGCATGTCCAATCTTGCTCCATCACGCAACAACGCGCGTCTCTACGGATGTATTGATTCATAGTCTACCTTCTTCCCCTCGCACAACTTGGATCGCTAGGTCCGAACCAGACCGTTACTCATAACTGCTGAGGTGAGTTGAATGAATATACACTAGTCTACTCATAAATCTCCGTTTTCGAGATGAGATTACCACAAACAGAAATTTTGCATCTCTACATCGCTCGTAAGTAGCTCAGTGAGCCTATCAATCCCCAAGCATATGAGTAATCTGAAGTTCCCAAGGCAAACTATCAATCAAGATGCACTTACCTCTTCTTCGGCCACGGTTCGGCTAAGTTCGGGGTGTGTCCTGTAGGCAAATACTAATTAACTCGGCCGCTGACGGCCTCCGCCCTATCGGTACAGCCCCCGAAGTATTTGGGTATCGCCCGTTAGATTGTGACGGTCAACTACAGCCCTACAAATATCTCTATGTTCATGGATTATATTTGTATACCATTTCTCATTTACCCAAAACTCTAGCACTTCCGATAAATGGCGGGAAAAGTGCTCTTAACAGTAAAATATTTATGGTCTCCATGCCTTTTTGGGTCAACAAGATCCAACGGCTACTCATTAATTTATTTGCTTTGAATGTAACATAAATACAGATATTAAAGATTTAAAAGCATCACTAAAAATGTATGCGTTTTCTCTGGACATTTACCAGTAGCATAGAAGAATTATGGCCACGTTCCAAGCCTGGCCTAGTGTGTGTGGATGTCATGAACGTAAGCCGTCGACGAGATGAACACCTATTTTAGTAAATAGTTCGCCGGAGAAGATTATTGTGGAGAGATTTTTGAAGCCCAATAATGGTCTGGATGATTCCATTACAGGACTCGGAAGATGCTGCGTGTCACCGGGTGCTTCGCCTCAGCTTATGCGTGCGCAACGACAAGAAGAGAGTGGACCATCTCTGACGCAAGGGACCGCGAGGTCTGGGGAAAAGGAAAAGAAGAAGGCAAGGGCTAAGTTCTGACTCGCATCTGGTTGAACCGGGAATGGCAGCCTACGGGGTTTACTCGTACGTGGCTGACAGGGTTATTGAGTTATTTCTCGGCGAATTTTTGATTAGGCTTAGTCGAAGTAATAATTAGTATTGTACGTTACGTACTCTTAAGTCCACCGCTTTCACTACTTCTCTAGACATGGTGGAATTTCAGATGATTGGACAAAATAATATAGGGGACTCTTTGTTTAGTTTTAGTCAAGCTGCTGACTACACTAATCGACTAACTTACCAAACTCTGTTCTAAAGGATCTAAAACAGGGCTTCTTTGAATACATCAACGACGTTTGCGACATGAACCAAACACTTATCTCCATTCTCACTGAGGAAGACGAATGGTGCTTCCATACAGACGGCAGGTCGATCAAATTCAACAAGGATGGTACTGGCGAAGTGGGCATCTCAGATCCTGCATTAAGCCTTGTCCCTAAGATAATCGCTAACTACTTGAAAGTTATGGTGCCGCTGCAATTTTAACTGTTGGATTGCTGCAGAGCTCCAGTGGAAGTGTACTGAATCACTTAATCGAGATCAAATCGCAAATGCTGGTAGCAACGGAAGCCCTTATCTCGTTGGGCAACTTAACCTTGAAATAACTCTCCTCAAACGACTCCCACAATGGGTGCGAACCAGTATTTTGTCAAAAAGCACTATTATTAACGAGCATAGTCTCACAGATGATGCCTTTCGACCTAAATCATACATTATCAGAATCGAGAAAGGCAACTTCATGGAACCATGTTACGTCGGAATTTCGAGCTCGAATGAACCAGAATTTCTGCTTCGTTTAGTATTTGATAAATCACCATATCCTCCACGATCTGAGTGGAAGAAGCCAGAAGGAGGTCCAGATGGAGGTCAATTTTGGGATCACAAAGAATTTGTTTCTCGACGTTCTCCGGGGGCGGACAAGTAAGGAACTTTGCTCCAGCAAATTAATGGATTATCAAAGTCTCTTGGTCCCTTAGATTTGTCCTGTTATAGATAGATTTGAGTATGCCAATTTTCGACAGTCCTCCCATGACCGATCGTGTCACATTCACGTTTTAGATCTTCCAAACTCGGAGCTTTCCCATATTTTGCCAATAATATGACAGTGCGGACGACTGATATAAACTTTATTCGTCTTGAACGACTATGACAGCGTACTGGATATGGAGATACGAGCATTGGCATCCAATCATGCTGGATGTAGGTCTATTGATGGTAATTGATGAAGTTGGACCATAGGTGCCGCAAACCCGCATAGATCCCGCCTCCCGCACCCTGCACAAATCGCTGGAGAGGACGCATAATACACAGTCAATTCGTCAACTTACAAGAAGATCGTATTCACAGACAAATCAGCTCACATAATGAATATGCCTATTGGTATTTGTAATTTAGCATGCTAGATGTTCTCACTTAACCAGAACGCCAACCCGTGTCCCTGGACCCTGTTCCAGACCCTGTACCAAACCCTTTCCCCAGTGTAGTCTATTACAATCCCCAAGCCCTTTCCCAAACTCCGATGAGTTAGAAAAATTTATGCTAATTCGTCCATATCATCATCCCATCCTAAAGCCTTATAAAGTAAATCATCATCTTTAACCACTATCTCTGGAACGAACTTTTTTCGTTTGATTAAGTCACCAACCCCATCATAGTTCAAACTTTCCTCCAGGTTGCTCACCAACGGGATCGTAGGTTCCGCGGCGACACTAGGCCTCTTTTTGACAGGGGTCTCCTCAATATTGAAAGTCAGAGAGTTAGCTGACACCTTAACAGCTGAATCCGGAATAGGAGTAAACTGAACAGTCTCTAAATTGCGGGCTGCTACCGGCGAGGAGCCTAGAGCAAAATTCACTGGCTCCACGCTCAAGAAATCCCCAGATCGAGATACAGATTGCAGTTTGCGTGTTGGGGTGGCCTGGATGGATGGAAATGTGCTATTTGTCACTGATTTCCTGTCGTATGATGGCCCGACACTGGATTGAGGAACTCTAGCTAGGCTTGAAATAGGAGTACTCGTAGGTTGAAATTCTTTGGCTAATTCAAGTGTTTTCCCGCTTTGTGAATCGGAGAATACATCCTTCTGCCTGTTGGCCTTCGGAGTCGTCGTAATTTGTACCTCTTTGAATAGTGGTTGTCTGATAGGTTTTTTGGTTTCTAAATATGAAATATTAGTTATGACGCATTTCTTATGAGTCATAGATCTCGACTAACTTTTGTATTGCGAGCCCAAGGCGGAACGCTTCTCAGCAGTCTCAACTAGCTCTTTCCCAGCCAGCTCACGATTAGGCTTCTTTAATGCGGATATAGCTTCCCTCAGTTCGGCTTCTATTTCTGCCTGTCTCTTTTTCTTCGCACTGGCTGTTTGTTCAGGTTGACTGACATCAACATCTTTCCGCACGAAGCTTTTTGACCTGGAAAGGCCTGTTCTGTTTGACTGCGATTTCTTCGTGTCCGCAGATGGTATCCTTGACAACGACGGCCCTTCGCTCTCTTCTCTCTTTATTGCTCCAACTGAGGGCATTGTTGCAGATCGCATAAGTGAAATAGCCTTACTAGGCCCTTGGGAGCTATGTCGGCGTTGCCTCTCCTCACTTAGAATTTCTGCCAGGCTCTTAGATGGATTCACTGGAACAGGTCGTTTTGTTGCAGCTCCTGGTTTAGATCGTGCGGCCGAAAAGCTGGAAGACTTCGATATTTTTCGTTTAGGGGGTGATATTGTCACTGGACCACCGAGTTTTCGATTTAGAACTGCACAAAGTTCTGGCAGACGTGCCGCAAAACTGTTATAGTTAGATTTGAAAGCCCAAGTTAGTAGTAGTAAACTCACAATGGAGCAATGACATCCACACAGAAGTCTCTTAGAACGTCCGTTGAGGGTCTGGAATCTATCAGATTCTCAGCGGTGCTTTGACTTTGTGCGTCTTTCCCAGTAGTCTTAACCCCCTCAAGGACAAGCGATTGCCATATACATAACCTATCAATATGTACGTCAATGAGGTTGGTAAGTTGGTCTGGCTTCTTCGGCTTCGAAGGTTTCCCTTCTTCCTCCTTAATAACCTTGCTTGGCACTATGCCCGGTAGGCCGGCTTCGACAATATCAGAAGATGAAGATGTACTTTTGAGAGCAAGTACCTCCAGGATTAGAATGATCTGCAACTGCGTCTCCCTAATTCTTAACTCTGAAATATATCTCTTTCTCATGTCCTCACGGGATGAGTTTGGCGCTCCGGATTCACTTTCGTCATCTTGGCTTACCCACCATTTCCTGATCAAGACATCCTCAGATGGATACAGACCGGTTTTTCCGGGCTTCATCTTCCTTGTTCTATTTTTCTTTGGCTTTGGGTTGTCCTGGCCGAGCTCATCTCCACTATGAGCATGGTTCTCTACCAAAGCAATACTACTAGGTACTCCATCACGATATTTCTTATCGATGATATTAGTCGACAGGATGAGACTTTCCAAAAAGGTTATAAGGTCATTCATATCTAGTGTCGATTCGCAATCTAAATGGAAAGCAGCACGAGAACGAGAGAGCGGTCCTTTTGCAAAATAGGCTAACGATGCCTGTCTCGTGTTAAAACAACGATATGCACGAGAGGCACGACAGTCTTACCTTTGAAAGATACAGAGCCTCGAAGTATTGGCTTCGCACATTGTCAAATATCTCATCTGCTGTAGGCTGCGCAGAAATGGCCGCATCAAGTTCCTGGGGCATTAGCTCGTCAGGCGCCGGCTTGCAATCTTCTTTATTTTCGACTTGAGGTTTTTCGGGCGGTGCAGATTGGGATTCCGACGCTGAAACTGGCGAGCGGCGTTTCACCATTGATTGTATAGCTTGGATTGCACGGCTCTTCTCCTTGCTGTAGCTGGCAGTAGTCGGGGTTAGGATTGGGGTGGCATCCCTTTCAGTGACCCTCGTGGAAGAGACAGGCTCCACGCTCTTGAAAGCGGGCGAGTTTGAACCGAGAGATTGAGCCTTCAGCCTGTTGAGATCTACCCAGGAACCAATTCTACATAATGCATGGAGCCCTTTGCTTTCACGCTCTATAGCATACAAAGTTCGACCGTCATCTAGCCTTGCTATCAAAACCATTGGCTGATTACCCATTCGCTCCTCCAATTCTAGTATCTTGATGTGACCTTCGAAAAGACGTGACTGGGGTAAAGCAGTCGCAGAGGCAGAAGATGAAGAAGTATCCAAACATGACAGTGGTAGCTCAACCCTGGGTAAAAGCATAACAGGTTGCAGCGTCCGAGGTTTGGTAAAGATGGTGGACGGGTGAGGCTATGTCGAGTATTAGCAGAGCAATTCTTGGGTGGCCTGGGCATATTGCGCACTTTGACAACGAATCCTTCCTTCAGGAGATCCTCCATCGTGCTGCCATCGCGCTTTCGTTTCTTAAGTCCCGGATTCATAGCATCATTTTGATTAAGCAGGTTGTCCGATGTTGGAGCCAGAACCGACAAAGTTGGACGCGATTGCTTGGTCGACGCGTCAGGAATCGAAGGGCCATCTTGACTGAGCATAGCACCGTGATATAGAATGGACTGACATTAAGTGGTGAGGTCCATATGTGAAGTTGCTCACTTATCATAAAGCTGTTGCAATGCCGTGAGTCTTTGTGTACATGGGGCTAGTGGGGCGTGCCAAAACGCGACCTGTTGGCGAGGCTGAAGAAGTTCGCGTAGCTGGGAAGTTGGAAGATGACGCGAGGTGGGCAAGGCTACGATTTTCACGAATCAAAATTTTAACAGATACAGTTACTGTGGAGTGCTTGCAGTCGCCGCCAACAGTCTTCCATTTGACCACCATCTCATTTTTTGAGTCTACTATACTGCTCAGGTAGGAAACGATGGAGAGAAACATGTTTCGCAACCCCAACGTCATGCGCACAATACGCGGTCCAGGATATCAGTGTTGGAGGGCAATCATTTAAGATACAGATCACAAGCCTAGATATACTCACGCGGACCAGCAACAGTAAACTAAGCCGCGGTATCAGAACTCGGGAGCAATCTTTGATACGGGAAGTCCGGCAATGGTGAGTTGGGATACTACCCCGATACTGCAAGAGTGCAGGACGAAGACTGTGGACCCTGAGAGGAGTAGTCTTGAATGGCCAACCGGATCGTTCGATCGCAGTGAGGCCACTGCAGCACTGCTCGTACACAATCGGCTTCTCAGCTCATCATGAAAAGAGAAGGACATCTCCGAGCTGTGGGTTCAAAGCAACCGGGCGACTAAGCAAGCGTAGTCATCCCCAAAGCACCGCGTCGGCAGCTCACTGGCGGATCGTGGCATCGCTTCTCCACGCGTATCCCCAGGACTCTCGCCACAGGTGGCAATGCGCACCCAAGGAAGTTCCAGAGCTTGGACCGACTTTGGGGCTGGAGAAACTGGCACGAATCGATAGTGAGAGGCGGGCCAGCGGGTTTCTTTTCTATCCAGTAATTAGTGACACACCGATCGTGCCAGAGCAACGGTTCAGTGGGCGATGGTTGACCTTAGTGGTCGAGGTTAGTGGATTGGCGGGGAGCCATTGTGGGTGGTGATGGTCAACAACAAACTCGGATTTTCCGTCACGGTTACGCCACTCCTGTAATGCAAGCGAAAGGAAGAGGTAGTGCATCTCCGTGATCCCCCAGTGCATAAATCGTTGCAGCTTCACAAAGGTGGGAGAGCAGTCGTTTGTGGTCGCCCCGTGCAGAAGCAGGAGGAAGCAGCACCAGCAGCGAGCAAACCACACAGTCGCTCGGTTACGCAGCGGCCGTTGGAACCTTGTTAACGCCGCATTGTTATTGCCCTTCGAATTCCGTTAACTACTGCTAGCACCCGCTGCTGCTGCACCACTGACTGGAGGGCTCTCAACAGACCTTCGTCCTCCCTCTTTTCCACCCTCTGCCCACCGCTGCCTGCCCTCTACCTCCCACCGTATTTCCCACACGTTTGTCGTGAGCTCAGCATATNCTGAACGATCCTCGGCCCCTCCAGACCTGCTGCCATCGCGGCAGCTGCGAGAGTGCTGTCTCATTGCAGATGTGCAAGGGACCCCAGTCGAGACCAGGATGCGCGGACTAGGACGCTAGAGCCAACCTGCGTTTCTCTCACGACGACCTTCGATTCCAGATTCCAACCTTCCCACATGAGCGTCGATTTATCGCCGCGAGCCGTACGGTTTACCAACGGGGCTGAGGGCGAAGCCCGTGAAACTCTCAAGTCGCCGAGAGTTATGGAGCGCCCTCACATTACGAGCAGTGATTCGGGAGGATCTTTGTCGATATCTGGCGAACTCGTGGATCTGGATCTCGTCAGGAACGATCCTGGACTTCCGCCACTGGACCCTCGACAATCGACGAACAGTATCCGGTCTCATCTCAGCGACACTCCAAACGGCACCTACGCCCGAAGAGACTCCGGATTCTCTCAACCTAATGGCTCGCTCAATAGCACTCCAGCCAGAGCCCAGAGGCCAACTGGCCCGGCTCGAACACCATCCAACACCTATGCCCCTGCCCGACGTCCGCAACAACCGTCATATATGTCCTCATCTGACCGCCACTGGTCTACATCCAGTTCTCGGTTCCGCCAGGATCCTAATGCTTCCTACCGTGCCCAGGAGAAGGCGTATGTGCAACGACTACGCCAGGATCAGAACAACGAATACTTCGAGCAATACACGCCTGGAGTAGGATATAGCACGGAATCAGACACAGGCGATGAATCACCCAACTCAGAGTTACTGTATGAGAACGATCCATATGATCAGGAGACCCTGTTATTCTATGGAAATGACGACAACCAACCCACGGAAGAGGACCTTCAAGATCCGGTCAACAGGGAGAGATTGGAGTGGCATTCTATGCTAGCATCTGTCCTCACGGGTGATGTTGTGCGGCAGGAGAAGAAACGCATTATTAACGCTTCGGAAAAGCAACCAGAAAATATCAACAACGAGATATGGATCGGGCTCCGATCAAAGCTCTGCGGGCGAACAGAGGCGGCTCAACGAAGAATGATCCAAGATAGCCGTGCTGGCCTTGACAGCATGCTCGATGAGATCGTTAAGTTCGAAGTGCAAGGAGAGAGCGAGGCCGGTAAACCTCCGATCGAACAGGTCAGGGACATCGTTAAAAAGATCGAGAAATGCGAAAGCCTCTATCCCTCTCGCACAGCATTGGAGCTTGCTAATAAGAATGCTGCATCTCCAGCATTCCATGCGACCTGTGATGCCGTCATCTCGTGGCACAATACCACCGAGTTAATCAACACCGAGCTCAATATTCTCCAGAAGTGGGTTGGGAATGAAGAACTGGACTTCACAAAGACGAAAGAGCGCTCTCCATCTGGCAATGGACTTTCTGATGAGTCTTCTTTCCTAGACCGACTCCTGAAAGAAGAGGGCTTAAGATCATTGCAAGGAGAAAAGAGCATCCTTATAGGTGTCTCGGAAGTGATCCATAAAGCCAAAGCTACCTTGATCGAGAACTCCGAAGCATTTGCCAGCCGCCATCTACCACCATATATCGAAGAGCTTCTTACCCTTATCAACTTCCCCTCCCGGTTGATCGAAGAGATCATCAAGGTCCGACTCCAATATGCTAAGAAGATCAAAGATTCCGCTCAGCAGAATACCATGATGCAAGACCAGATGATTTCACAGTTTCAGATCCTCTTGAAACTTGCCATTCGCATCAAACAAGAATATATCAACATTTCCCAACCGGAGCCAGGATGGGATCTTCCACCGTGCATCGATGAAGCATTCGATCAAGTCGTCCTTGATGCGCTCAGATATTATTTCAAGATGTTGAATTGGAAACTCGGTGGCAACAAGAACACTTTTAAAGAGGCAGAAGTGCTTGAGCAAGAATGGGACTTCTCCAATGAAATCGGTCGGCATCTTCAGGGTGGAGATATCGAGGTAGCAGAGCAATTCAGTTCCCTCACCCATAAAGCTTTTATGCGATTGAGCCAAACTTTTGAACGAGAACTTCAGAGGAAGTCGAGGGAGACGGTGGCTGAGATGACCAAACGATACAAGCAGAGTTTGGATTCAGTCCGTGTCCGGCAACGTATGTTGCAGCGATTCTCACGTGTCTTGAGTGACCGCTTCGAGAACGCGACGGATTTCAGCATGTTTAACACAGGGGATGGTACTGTGGAGTACCTTTATTCGAGACTTATTGAGACCGGACACTTTCTGGTATACACCGCTAGTATAGAGCATGATGGCATCTACCTGATAGCATCTCCTTCTCTCTACGATCGTCCACAAGCTATTCAAGCCATCCTTGGCACCGCCTATCATGATGAGGACCTAGAGGAAGACCCTACGAACCCCTATCTTCTGATTTTACGCCCAGAACACCAACTGCCATGGGATGGGCGGCAAGTTGATGCAGACATCAGAGAGCCATCAACGGATGTGAAAATTGGCCATCTGCGGTTAATAGCAGATGGCTCTCAGGCGAGACTAGCCAATGCGCGCCGCAACTTTCTGGAAACGATCGATATGCACCTAGATATGGTTGTCGAGCAGCGCTCTCATCTCCACAAAGTCAACGCAAAGCTAATGGAAATAAAGAAAGTGGTGTACAAGTTGTCAAACCTCATCATGGATAGCGTTGAGATCGTCCGAAAACAAACCAAGGGTCTAGACTGTCAAGAGCTAATTCAGACATGCTTCGTGTTCGCGACAGAGTTCGGCCAGCGTTCTTTGCTGTACATGGACAGGAACAGAAAGCAGATGAACAACCTTAAACTTACGAAGTTGGCTCTCGACTGGGTCAGCTTTATCTGCGATGATTGTGTTGCAACCGATAGGAAGACTTTCCGATGGGCAGTGCTTGCGTTGGAGTTCGCGATGATGATGACTCAGGGGCAGAATATTCTTGCTCTCGGCGATGATGAGTATGCGAAACTCCGTGCCAAGGTGGCCGGTTGCATGTCTCTGCTGATTTCTCATTTTGATATCATGGGAGCTAGGTCAACCATCGCTGCCGCACAAGCAGAGAAACAGAAGATTGAGGCTCTCGCAGGACAGTTCCGAAAGCTAGATATGAGCCGAATGCAGGATGATGAGGAATCTTCAAGATATGTCCGTGAGCAACGGCTCGAGCAATTGGCCTATCTGGATGATGAGCGGAAACAACGGGAAGCGGAGAGACAAGCACTCGGCCGTGTTTTGGAAGACTCTACGGAAGCAGATCGATCTTTGACCTATCTCTCTTCCTCTGCATCCAATGTCAATATGCGTTGGCAGCAAGGTCAATTTGTTGGCGGAGGCACCTTCGGTTCCGTTTATGCTGCGATCAATTTGGACTCTGGCCACCTCATGGCTGTGAAGGAAATCCGTCTGCAGGATCCTCAGCTTATTCCTACTATTGCAGCACAGATCAAGGATGAAATGGGTGTTCTGGAAGTTCTGGATCACCCCAACGTCGTTTCATACCTTGGCATTGAAGTTCACCGTGATAAAGTTTATATATTCATGGAGTACTGCTCGGGAGGTTCTCTGGCCGGCCTCCTTGAGCATGGTCGGATCGAAGATGAGCAAGTGATTATGGTATACGCATTGCAGCTGCTCGAGGGTCTTGCATACCTACATGAGAGTGGTATAGTCCATCGCGATATCAAGCCAGAAAGTAAGTTTGGTGTGCAGCTCGTTGAAATCGTATATGCTGACAACTCTTAGATATCCTTCTCGATCATAGCGGTGTTATCAAGTACGTTGATTTCGGTGCCGCCAAAGTCATAGCCCGCCAAGGAAAAACACTTGTCGGAGATCAATACCACAATAACACCAGAGCCAATAAGTCCATGACAGGCACGCCGATGTACATGTCTCCAGAAGTCATTAAGGGCGAGAATCCAGGCCGCGCAGGTGCGGTGGATATCTGGTCCTTAGGCTGTGTTATCCTCGAAATGGCGACTGGTCGTCGACCATGGGCATCCCTTGACAATGAATGGGCTATTATGTATAATATCGCCCAAGGGAACCCACCTCAATTACCTACTCCTGACCAACTAAGCCCGCAAGGTATTGACTTCTTAAAGAGATGCTTCACGAGGGATCCTAAGAAGCGGGCATCGGCGCCAGAACTTCTGCAGCATGAGTGGATCATGACAATCCGGAGTCAGGTCTCTATCGAACCTCAAACCCCAAGTGATAGTGGATCTTCAACTTACTCCAGAGGAAGCTTTAGTTGAGGGAATTACTACATGCACCTCAAGAGCTTTCTCAATATCTGTTGTTTTTATTACGCTATGTTGTCCTAGTATTTACGGCCTAGTTCCTCTTTCTACAGTTGTCGGTCCACGCGAAGGTGTGTCTTTGGATACATACAATGATCCAAAAGGATCAACCTTGCCCATCTTCCAGGATCTCTTGACACAAATATATACATACAAATATTGTGTGCATTAGCGAAAACGAGTTTGGGCGTTCAGGGCTATTGTTGTTAATCGTTACACTATTGTCGTGTCTATCCTGCGTTTTCTTCTGGCATATCTACTATAGGCTCTACGTTTAACCAAATAAGAAACTTTTATGGGAATCTTTTAATTTGATCATTAGTGTTAACGAGGGCAGAGCCAAGGAGAGCCAGAAGATGGAGAGGAAACGGAGGATGGAGTTGGTTTTCGGCAACATATTGTTTTATTATCCAGGGATACCACAGTGGATTGATTGGTGAGAGGGTACGTACATGTTTAACAATAGGTTTGGAAGTTAAGGGGAGAAATGTATTGGAGCGTTTTGTCCTTCTTTTCCGCACAAAGGATAACTAGCAATGCATATCCACATGAGTTAGTTTGGCCTAGCACCCTTTTTGTCCGCTAGGTCTCGCGGGTAATAAAGAAAACATGATAAAAATCAGTATACGTGCTTCCTTTTCTGTGCTGTTCGCGGTGATTTGTGCAAACACGAATGTTGTAAATCGAAGGTTCCATATATTATACTGTTGTTGATTTCCAAGATACTTCCGGAGGAACTTGAAATGACTTCTCACGTTCCATCTAAATCGAAACAAGGTGTGTCCAGGCACCAAGAAGTACCTGGCATGGAAGAGAATAACCAGCCATAACCAAACACAAGTACTGATTTCCATTTCAGCAAAGTGGTCTGATAGGTACATGACGGGGTTCCCGATACGTTATCACTGGTGTGAACAGTCCTGAATTTGAAGTACTAAAATATCAATCGTTCCTTTCGAGCCAGATTGAAATTACGTGTCTTGATAATCCGAACCGATCCATATATACCGGTAAATATTTACGAGAGTATCATTAAACGCTTTCTATAATCCACTATAAACTAGGTTTGCTGGCCCGGCCTTCATGATATCAGACCCCGAAAAGAAGCCGTAAAGACCCTCAAAAAAGTTATTTACTTACTCGACAGAGCAGTCACTCCAGGAAGTGCTTTGCCTTCCAACAACTCAAGTGAAGCACCGCCACCAGTGGATACGTGGCTAAGCTTATCCTCCACACCAAACTTGGCAGCTACGGTGGCAGTATCACCGCCTCCGATAATGACAGTCTTTCCGTTCTGTGCTTCGCTGACAGCAGTATCCAGCATTGCCTTTGTTCCCTTCGAGAAGGCGTCAAACTCGAAAACACCTGGTGGGCCGTTCCACAAGATGGTGTTAGCCTCCTTGATAGTAGCCTGGAAGAGCTCGATACTCTTAGGTCCAACATCAAGACCCATCCATCCGTCTGGGATACCGCTCTCGTCGGTAGCAGATCCAGTGTTCGCATCGGCCGCAAACTTGTCTGCGGTGACATAGTCGACAGGAAGGACAACCTTGACGTTGTTCTTCTTGGCCTTCTCAATCAGCTCTCCGACAGTCTTGCTGCCTGGCTCATCGAACAAGCTGTTTCCAATCTTTACGTTGTCCAAAGTCTTCTTGAAAGTGAAAGCCATACCACCGCAGATGATGAGGCTGTTGACCTTGCCCAACAGGTTATCAATGAGTTGGATCTTATCAGAAACCTTAGCACCGCCAAGGATGGCCAAGAAAGGTCGCTGAGGGTTCTCGAGGGCCTTTGCGAAGTAATCAAGCTCTTTCTTGACAAGGAATCCGGAGGCCTTTTGTGGCAGGTCAACACCAACCATTGAGCTGTGGGCACGGTGAGCAGTTCCGAAGGCATCGTCTTGGCGGAATTAGCATGTGACCATGAGTGAAAATAGCCTTTGCATAACTTACTGATGTAGATATCTCCCAAGGCAGTGAGCTGCTTCCTGAATTCATCAACAGCAGCCTTGTCGGCCTTAACCTTCTTTCCTTCGGCATCCTTGGAGCTTCCCTCTTCCTCGGCGTGGAATCGCAGATTCTCCAACAGAATAACCTGGCCACCGCTAGCCTTGTTGACGATCTCCTCAACCTCTTTGCCAACACAGTCGGGAGCGAATTCTACGCTCTTTCCAAGGAGCTTCTCTAATTCTGGAACGACTGGCTTCAGAGAGTACTTGGGATTAGCCTTGCCATCTGGGCGTCCCAAGTGAGACATCAAGATGACAGCCTTGGCTCCATGCTCAATGGCGTACTTGATCGTTGGAAGAGCTCCAGCAATACGCTGATTATTGGTAACCTTCTTATCGGCATCGAGAGGGACGTTGAAGTCAACCTGTAGAAGGACATTGATGTTAGAGGACGATAAGGCTCCTGGAAGCTCAGCTCTGTTGGGGAATTTTGCGGGACTTACTCTGATCAAGACGCGCTTGCCATTGAGGTCGACGTCACTGATGGAAAGCTTGTTAGAAAGCGACATGGTTTCAATTGCAATGTGCTTTATGTGATGACGAGGAGTTGGGTTCAAAAATTTCGTTGGGAGATAGGAGATTTGGGAGTTGGAGGGGTAGTAGAAGAAAAGCGTGGGAGATTAATACCCCTCCATGGATCGGGTGGGGTGACATCACGGGCCATACGTGACAAGCCACCCCCAAAATCAAATCGAATTCACAGCATCGATAATTGCCTGGCAATGCTAATTGCGATTCCACTAATAATTACAGAAAGTTTGCAAGCTACAATTGACCGAAGTATATATTGAACAGGTTTCCGGACCAAGACCGAACAAGGCATAAATTTCTATTCTGGATGACGGAATCCATATACAAAATATCGCAAAGTGAATCAATAGGCGGAGCTTATTCTGATATGATTATGGTATGGCCTGTTCAGCACTGTGAAAGGAACAGAATGGACCGACCAGCAGAATTTGAATTACTCGGATATACATTAGAAGCATGAGTAATCATGCCATTCTCAGATCGATTTTCTTTATTGCCTAAGATTCGATCGGGTTCTCAGTTCTCTTCATCATAGTATGAAAATCATATCCTGGCGAGATACTTGAGATGCCTCAATTTTGCTATCTTTTTACAGCTTGCAATAGAGTTAAAAATGTATCACTAACAAAACAAATAGTCAGACGGCGTCGTTCCATGCACTGCACGGTGAACCTGCTCTACGAGGAATTGCTTCATCACCTGTATCGTTGTTCCACCTCATCATGACAATTTTACTATGGCTATCTTGACCTCTTCCAATGCAAATGGAAGACCCAACATGATCTCCACTACTCCCACTGAGGTTTATGCTCAATTCCTGAGAATTCCGGGCATCGGGTCGCTATTTTGGCAGGGCCTTGGTAGGGCTGTCCGACAAAATCCGATGATCCTCAATAGGTTCGGTTCGGGATTGTGAATCCGCGTTTAAAATTGGTCTTCTGACGGCTCTCTGCCTTGGATTCCTCCTTAATGGGACCCCCGAGACCTCGGTCATAAAACGTGGATTGAATATGGGATTTCGCAGTATTGCCACGGCTATGCCACAGAGAAAGAGAGACGAGAGAGTTATGGCCCGGCAAAGCCTACTACTTCCTGCAGGTAGGCGGATTATTCTCCAGAAATTTGGACGCACCATGAGGATTGACTGCCAAAAATTTGGCACATTGTTTTGAGATAATAGCTGCACTGGCAGATATTTCTCTTGTTATCTAATGGCCGTTTTAATATAGTACTGCCATTTTTAATCTCTCCTCCCAAGACTTTCAGGACCCCTACGACAGATATCTAATAAGAAGTCAAGTGACCCAGGACAGCCCGAGAAAGGGAGCCGCAACGGTATCTCCATGGGAAGAGGGAATAAGATCGTTGCAAGGGAATGAAAATCACATCAGCAAACATACTCTGGCGATATAAGCAGCGGCATAAATGTTATACAGTAGTTGCAGTGCAAACTGGGCTACGCGTAGTACTCGGCTTGCTTATTGAGCTACAGGTTGATGGACTTGTGGTGTCAGATGATGAAGAATACAATGACAAGCACCCGGCTTGCGGTATTGCGAACGATTAGACCGTCAGCGCGAGCTTGATATCCCAACAAACGTTCCGGTTGGGTTGACTCAATCAGGTGGTCGACTGGGTTACATCACGCAGTGTAGGAGCACTGCTACACCATCCACTGGTAATGACGAAGAGTGGCAGTGTTTTGTCTGTTCAGAGTAGACGAAAGTCTATGATTGGTACTGTAGTGTGATGTTGCGAGAGTCATTGACCACCATGATGTTGTGGAAACGGCATGCTCTTTTTACCTACGGTTTTAGCTTTCCCGAGTGGTGAGAGGAATTGATGCCAATGCTGCCCTGAGTTCCTCACATTGTGGACATAGCAATGTGATCCTTTTCGTTCTTCGACACAAGTTTCAAAACAAGGAAGGTACAGGGAATAGAGATAGATAATTTCAATGAGCATAAGAGAGCAAAGCTGCAATAATATGCTGTGAAACACCGCATATATTTGAGGTCCACATTGTTTGTATTGGGTTTTAATCTCGAAGCTTGAAAACAATCTCAATGCCCTCCCAAAAAGGCCAAGACCACGAGGCCAGTGAGCATGAAGCTGTCTCCTGTGTGATAGGGGTGGATATTAATTAGCGAAGAGATTACCGCTGTTACCGGCAGTTGTGCCATTGCAACTCCTCGCTTCGAGAGATGGGGCAAGGGTAAGGGAGCAAGTGTTCGTCAAAACAGGTCGCGGTGTTCATGCACTCATCTAGCGAAGAAAAGCCAACAAGGAAATTACTATCAGAATAATATCGAGGTCGGATGGTGAGGAGATGGTCATCAGCTCACCGTAACTTGCCATGCCATGCAGTAGCGGGACCAGAGTAGGGAAGGATAGAAGAGGGAGAGATGGGGCGATGGCAACCCAAAAGGGGCGAGCCGAGATGGCAGGCTACACGGAGACTAAGGAGAATTAATTCCAGTATAGGCATGAACGCTCCTCGATGGAAAGACGATAACAACCGTTGATGATTGGAACACATACTACACACACACATGCATCATGCCGTAGCCTTATCGGAACATTCGTCCGGCATTGGGGGAGTGCTCCCAGCGCGGAGTGACGGTCTTTTTGTCGTGCCGACGTCCTTCGGTTGGGAGATGATCTGTCTGGGGGTTCATGGAGGGTGGTATTTCGGGCGCAAGGGACAGTGGTTCGTGATCATTCCTAATTTCCGTGGGATCTTCCAGTCGAATGGATGGGCTCGCTTTCGGTCGATAGCTTCCGGAGTACCATTGTCTCGAACGACGTGAAGCAACAATGGGCCCGAGCGGATGTGATTCCAGTGCCTTGGAACTTGTGCTTGACGTAGGGTCTGTGACCTGGGTTGTTTGATGAATAATGACACTGCGTCTTCGGGACGAGATTGTATCCCATTGCAATGGACGTGGGACTGGCATCAACTTCAATAGGTGTCTCGATAGTTTGCCCTTGTGACCGCAATGAAAGCTCTGTTCCGGCCTTCCTACGAGAAAGTCAGACATCGCCGAGGATAGCTGACGGGAAGTCTGGTGGAGCAGGCATCCCTTCTTGCTTCAGATGACGTACTATGTTGTGATATCTCTTTAGAATTTGGAGCTTCTACGAGTAAATGGGTTGCGAGCTTAGCTAAACCTTGGTTTGTACGTACTTGATGAGCGTGAGAGATGCGCGTTGCCCATTATGCACCACTTAATCCGGAGCACCTCGGCCGTTTAAGAGACATGATATACACCATCACAAGTCTCAGCCCGGTGTGCAAGGCCGAATACCGAAAATTAATGGTTGCCTACGCGCGTCGAGGGATATGGAGGTAGACTCGGTTGTATTCTGGGCAGCTTTGCAAGGTATAGGGAGAGTTCTCCGATGGGTAGGTGTGTTAAGAGAACGGGCGGATCAGGGTGAGACCCTGCAGGAAATGGAGAACAACCCGTCTGCGAGACCGCACGATTGGACAGGAAGCGTTTGACTCAATCTACCAACGGCATAAAGCAAAGACACCCCGATCCAAGGATCTTGATAGTGATAAGGTCCTCAATGATACAGCACGGCAAGAGAGGAGAGGGTGGGTTTCACCGGGGGGTTCCTGAGAAGAACATATCGTTGTCTCTCTCGTCAAATGGTGGAGGAAGTACCAATGGCGTAGTACGGGATCACCTAAGACGACCAGATCACGAAACCCGCAGTATGTCGACTTGTTTGGTCTCCCAGGAGGATCTATCCAACCCGCCTGGGCCTCCTCCCATCTGCACGTCCGATCTGGACCTCAGAAGTTCTTACTGTGCAGCTTCGGCACTATGCTTCCACACCATGATGGAGGAGGTGATTGCCTTTTCTTTTTTGTTGCGGCTCATGCGGAGGTGGCTTCCTTGTTCAGAAGCAGCCAGATGATCCCCAGTGTGCATGCCTCTCGCCTCTCGCACCCACCCGAGGCCATGGTATTCACGGCTCTCCCAACCTCGATGGTGCAATGCATCAGCGGGCCAGGTGCTCGTCACTGACTCAGGCCATGCTGCGATGCAGGTGCAATCTGCCTTGGACTGGAGCTGGGAGAGACACGCAGGACACGCATCCATGGGCCGGGAATTGGCCGGTCTGGTTGGTCCTGAAGCTGAGGATGGGAGGGTGGTGAGCAGTGTTTCAAAGCGGAGGGACCAGGCCCGGGGGGTCCCCTGATTGGGTGGGTAAAACAGGCGGGAGTGGCCCAGGCACCACAGGCACGGAGCATGGAGGCATGCGCTCTGCACAAACACGGCACAATTCTGCATGGAATTATTCAGCCCAAGATTCAGGTACCGCACATCGTCGTCGATGCTTCGGACGCGACTGTCCAGGCCGGTCCATCTTCGTACCGTAGCTGTGGCAATAGTCTGCTCTCCACGGCCATTCTTGCGCCAAATGGCAGCGGGCTCTGCTGTCATCCTGCGGGCGTAGGCTGTCTCGTCGGGGCCTAGCTCGAGCAGAAGCCTGCTCCGCAAGAACCCCTTCAGAAGGAACCCCACCATCCTGAGCATTTCACCGCTTCTCTCGTTAGCCCCTCGCAGCACTGGCATCCATTCTCTGGGAAGGGGAGGGGAAAGGGAAGGGGGCCGCACGGCGGGCAAGACTGTTGTCTCGGCCATGTCTCCGTTCTGCTCCTGGCCTCTGCTTAGGNCTGACCACCTGTACTCACTCCCATCCTCTCTATTCTCCAGCTCGGACTGAAGCTTGCACTATTTGCACTTAACACTTGCGCTCATCCTTCTTGCCCTCCATCACCACGCCTGGCGCCGTCATGGCGCCCAGCCCCCGTGTTGCGACTATTCCCGTACGTTGATGGAGGGGATCGGACGAGATGCTCAAGGTGATCGCCCAGTCTCATTTGCCACACTAGAAAAGCAAAGATGGTGTGTGCGCCATTATTGAGATGCGACTGTACACACATTCTTGGCTCTTTCCGGACGATGATGGGATGAGGACCATTGCGCCGCCCTCTCCGCAAGGCCGAGGGGTCCGCGACCACATCTTTCCCAGCGCAGAGGTCGTGGGATCAGACTACGGTACGGCAGGACAAGGCCGTTGAAGAAGATAACGCAATCCTAGGCTCCACCAGCAACGTCCATCACGAAGAGCTCTGGGTACGTACTTTGTACTCGTGGTACTGCAACCCCGTGCGTGCGGGCTATCGCGGCAGCCGCCAGAAACCCTCGATCCAGGCACCGCATGCGGGGCTGGGCGGTGCCTGACAGCAGCTGGCGGGTCGCTTAGGGGACGCTCAAGCCCTTTCCGTCTGCTCTTGCGTGCGCTGGTGCTTTTTTACTTTTCTCCCCTTCTGCTCTGCCCTCTCCGCCCCCGTGCCGTGGCAAAACCTGCTGGGCTCCACCCCTCTAAGATTGCGGTATGGCCGTGGTCCCTGGCCCCCGCCGTAACGGTGGTCGTGCCAGGCCGATGCAGCCATTCGCTGGGCAGGTCCACAGCCAATCTAGAGCAAACCGTCGCGAAACCGCAATGGGGTGCCTGCGATTGGGCCGCTGCCCGGTTTCTGCGCGATCGATTTGACACCTCGCGCCCGGCACCATCGGTAAGATCCTAAGCCTAGGGCCACGACGGACCACTGGACCAGCGCCACACCATCACCGCTCCTCACGGCGAGCATCATGCTTCGAGGCGCTGCTGGCAGGTCAGTCGGCCGTGGTATAGGAGGGTTGCAGTATTGGCAAAGCAAAAAAGAAAGCTGCAGTCACCAGCACCGGTGGTGGATGGAGGCTGGCCCAGCTCACCGCACGGCGGCATGGCGCAGAGACAGCGCGTATGCAACGAGGGACGAGGAGCCCAGCAACGGCCGTGCAGTGCGGTGACTCGCTGCAAACACTTTGTCCCCAAGATCTGGGAGCCCTCAGACCGGCGGCCGCTCTCAGAGCGCACAGCACCGGCCAGTGCAGCAAGACTGGTCGAGGATGGGTCATTATCGACATGGAAGTTTCGAACCAGCGCGACGTTTGAGACAGCGAACTTTCCGTCAATTCTGCACTCTAGGCCAGGTTCCCCCCTGACGCCCCTGTCGAAGGCTAGAAGCAGCATCATGCGGTGGGCGACGGTGCAGGGCGGTACCACAGGACGGAGCACCCATCTGCAGTGTTTCTCTCCACCCTTCCACCCTTCCACCTTCTCACGCTCCTGACCCTGGCCCAGGCCCTGGTCTACTCCACTGCGGGAGCACCCCAAGTGCCGGCTCGTTACCTGGTCGTGGCGTTCTCGCTCTCACCATCCCCCCCAATGCTGCGGTGAGGAGGGTTGCGTAGGTAGACTTTAAAGGTTTCTACGTCTTCTGTTCGGAATCAGATCTCCTCTCTTGTTCTCTCCTTCTCCTCCCTCCCTCCAGACACTCCTTTGTCCTTCTGTACCGTCCTGTGGTCTCTTGCTGCGTTGCGAGGCCACTGCCCATGGGGGATCACTGGGGTCTGTGAGAACCAAGTGCGATCCTGAGAGTACCCTTCTGGTGTTCTCGTCACGTTCTTTCATCCAGCCCGGTATTGTTCTTGAAGTACTTTCACCACACTCACTTATATCTTGGGGGAACTCACCCTGCCATCAACTTCCACGCAGTAGTGATGTGTTAATCCGCCTCAATTGCTCCTTTGAGTTACCTGGGCTTCCCCTCACCAGCTGGAAATGAGAGGCCCCTGTACGAAAGAGGCCGCATCGAGGCTCTGGATTCCTCTTTTGGTCGCTACCCAGCTTGCCTTGGCTCCTACTGTGAATGCGCTGGATTCTCCCTGGGATCCCTATAACGATGGAACCGCAACCGCTCCCGCTGTCTCTACGCCAGCTATGGGTGATATTCCAGCTTTCTTCTCTTCCCTCCGTGCTGGATTGACGGCTGGTCTTGCCCCATCTTCAACTCCCTCGTCTTCGCATCTTTCCACTACTTCCTCGAGCTCATCGATAACGGCGACAAGACATTCGTCTAGCCACTCTTCGTTTTCATCTTCCACTCTGTCCACCCCCTCCGCGTCTTCATCATCTTCCACTACAACAGCTGCGCCTAGATCTGCCGCCCTCGCTCCAGGGGACCTGGCAGCAACTTCAACCTCACCTGTTCCTTCACCGACATCGCAGTCCGATCTTGTCCCCTCGCATGGCTGGTCTACACGACATCGAAACCTCGTGATCATACTCTCCGTTGTCCTTGGTGTCTTTGGCATTATCCTCATTCTCTCCACCGTTTGTTGTGCTTGGCGATATCGCCATGCTAGAGCTCCCTTTGGCCGCCGAGGAGTTTCCCCCATCAACGATGAGGAAATAGCCACCTGGCGTGGCCTGTCTGATAGGAAGGAAATGTTGTTAGACCCAGAAAGTGGAGAAATCTTACCTAAGAAGGCGCCAGCTCGGCTTCTGTTTGATGATCCTTATGCTCGGCCTCGGACTGGTTCTCCAGCTCGTGGATCTGTATTTGGCACTTTTCCTTCGGTCACGACTCGGCCGCTTGTTGCAAAAGCTCCCAATGCCCGTGCAGGTCTCACCGATGAGACCGTCCCAGGGGCTGATCCGTTTATCCCACCTGTGAGACGGAAAAGCTCTCGCCTCTCCAAGGCACCACCGGGACATGGCCGGTCGAGGAGTAGCAAGAGCAGCATAAGCACCAAGAGCATCTGGAACTATCAGAATGAGAAGCACTACACAACGAGAGAACGGATGACATCGTGGTACAATCCTCATGATGACACCCCTGCCCAGGATCAACTGTACTCGAAACGCTTCTGTCCTTCGCCGGCTGATTCTATTCATGACCTGGCACCTACTCCAGATCCAGCATCTACTCCAATGGGAGGGCTATCACCGAGACCAGCCTCCCATTTCAAACACACGACGCAATACAGCCTGGAGAGTGATTGGGATATTGGGAGAGCCATATCCTAACTTGTCTCCACTCGACCTCTTTCTTGAGGACAAGCACTCACAAATTGTTTATGAGATTGCAGCCGTATAGATTACGCTAGCGCACACAGATATCTCAGCCGCGAAACTCCAATCTTTCGCCGGGCATTTCCTTTTCCATTAGCCTCTTTTACGGCGGGCGTCGGCTGACGCGCTAGGGTTTTTGCATGGGTACGGAGTCTTTTGTTATGTTATATGATGGCATCCCAGTTGCGGGATGACCTCGGGGAACTGGCTGTTCTCTTTTTCTTTTCTTGGGCAACAGATAGGGTCCATGCCATTGACTGGCCTCGACCTATTTCTGCAAAGGGGAAGGTGGTTTTTTGGGAAAGATGAAGGCATGAAGGCACTCGTGATATACCCAGACCAGGATGAGACACACGCACGGTATACCCATACACACACACATACACATCTTCTACTCTTTCATTGGTAGCTCAGATATAAGACAATATCAAGCAACTTAACAGAACTCTAGCAAGCCATGAAACATGCTATTAAGATCTAACACGATATAAAACCCGTCTCTTTCCGAAGTTAACCTAGTCCGTTTCAAAGGATTACTCATGCGTTGTTTTCAAGCTCACATCAGCACCGCTTGGGTGTGAAAGTTACAGATGTGCGGCACGGCTGAATTACTCAGATCACTCCTTCTAGAACAGACGGAAAAATCAGATCCTTTCTACAACAATCAATGCGTACGTATAGACCAATAATCGTAGTCTTACACCAAGAAATCTTGTAACCTCTTAAAATTTTCCCAGAGGCAAAAAAATTACAATACATCAAGCACGTGACCAAGACACGCCCCGATCGCGTGCATTAAATGCGTGACGCGACTGTCTCTCACCGCCTCCGAAATGGGAAATCTGCCCCCAAACCCTTTCGCCATGAGGTACCGTAAACTTATGATTGCTGAAGCGCGCCTTGCTACGAAGCCGAAATCCCCCCTCTTTTCTCATACCGGTCTCCAACATTAGTTTGCGCTCCTCAAATTTATCTCTTTACCTCCCTTCTCTCTGGCCAATTCTCCTCCTGTCCGACAAGTCAGCGAAATTCTTGGAGCATATATCCGTAGGATAACAGAGGAATTGAGGCTTCGCGGGAAGAGGCTCGGGTTCGCAGAATAAAATTGGTATTCTTCCGGAAAGGTTCTCGGTGGTTCCTCTGCTCTTCTTCAGGGTGCTCCTAACCCCCATCACAGTGACCAGCTTTTCAATCAAAGGTGGGGAGTGTAGATACCGCGGGGTCTCGAAGGGAGGAGTAGTACCAAGGTCTCTTTGTGGTGAAAGGAGCAAGACGAACGAAGCCGAGTTGAGGTTGAGGCAGAAAGCGTGTACAATATAAACGAGGAATAAGAAACATGCCACCACGGAAGAGCGACGCTTCGAAGGCCGTGGCGAATGGTGAGGAGGGCGGGTCCGGGACGCCAGCTGCGAAGGAGTCGCAGAAGGCTGTGGAGGGAATAAATCTAGAGGTGAGCGCTCATATTTGCTTTGAACATGTTTCTCGATTGGAGGGTGTTGTCTTTTTGTCTGTTCTTTCTTGTTATTACCTTTCATTGCCGCGGCTCTTTATGTTCTTCAAGGTCGAGCGGGAAGCAGGCTAGTGAACCTTCCAAAGCTCAATTGTATCTTTCGTCAATTGGTGGTCTGGGTTTAAGGGAGATATTATCAAACTTTGCTGACCTGGGAAAAAATATGATGGAACAGGATCTCAATCTTCCCAAAAGCATCGTCACGAGACTGGCCAAGGGTGTCTTGCCACCGAATACACAGATTCAAGGGAACGCAATGCTGGCGATGTCGAAGAGTGCGACAGTGTTTGTGAACTACCTCGCTTCACAGTATGTCTCTCCGATTACAACCTCCCGGCAGAAAATTATTTGATAGTAAAGGAGAATGACGGAGTGGCTAATCTGAGCTTTGATTTTATGAGGGATATAGGGCGAATACTTATGCCACAGACGCAAATCGGAAAACCATTGCTCCACAAGATGTTCTGAAGGCCTTAGAGGAGCTCGAATTTCCGGATTTTAGGCCGAGTCTTGAGGCTGAGCTTGCAAGTGGGTGTCTTCTTTCTTACTCTCAACACCATCCCTTTGTGTCTCAATTTCGTCTCAACCGTGTAACTGGAAGGAACGAGTGCTGATTATGGTTAGAATTCAACGAGGTTCAAACTGATAAACGAAATGTCTATCGCAAGAAAGTTGCCGATAAGGCTGCACAGAAAGCAGGGAGTCCAGCCGGCGATGCTGATGAAGTGGAGACGGATAAAGATGGCCAGCCTTTAACGAAGAAGGCCAGGATCGAACTCGGCGATGTGGCAGATGCAGACTCTAGTGAGATGCATGAGGGAGACACAGTGGCAGATGTCGACGAGGAAGGGGATGAGGACGAAGGTCAAGATGACGAGGAAGGAGAGGAAGAGGATGAAGAGGAGGAGGAGGAGGAGGAAGGCGAAGACGACGATAGAACAGAAGACGCCATTGAAGAGCCTAGTCAGCAGGAGGAAGGCGATGATGAGGCCTTAGATAACGGGGATGAAAGTGATTGATGACTGGAAAAGCCGCAGGATTTCTGCTAATGCAGAGCTTAATTTCTGGCTAGGGTAGCATTGGGTAACGCTGGAGTTCTGGCATCAAAGTACATCGGATATATTAAAAGCTTCATTACGATCTATATATGTACGAAACGACCATTTCCTGGAGTTTGTTGCCTAGCAAAAAGAGTTTGACGCTGCACCTTCTATCCCTGGCTTCGCTTGAGGGCCTTTGACGAGGTGTAAAAGTGATGGTCAGAGCTGGCAAGAAGCAAGTACGCTGGGTGAGGGAAGGACATGCGCTCTTACTTTTGAGGAAGAAGATTATCGAACTTTAATGTATACGATTAGGATGGAGTATCTCAGATTTCTATGCTTTTATCTGATCAAGAGAAGCGTCCTCTGTGGGTGTAGTTGGCACAACCGCTCTTTCGAAATGCACCCGGCACCATCAACCGACCTCAACTCCTCCAGCAGCGCTAACCACGACGGCAACCAGACCAATCGTTAGAATAGGACTTTTGGAGAATTCGACTGCAAGTTCTCCAGTCTAATTCCCAGAACGAGTGCGTCGGATGTTTGAACGTTGCGTCTCAAATATATCGGAAAAGAAGGCAGAAAAAGAAAAGAGAAACGGAGCTTTGATAGGCTTACGAATAAGGATCGAAGACGCAACATCGATGGTGCAACTCGGCTAATGGTGAGCAGGGATGCAGCGGGAAGACTAAGCCTATGGCGACATTAGCGCCAGACGCGTCCACCGAGCAACGGCAAACCTCGAGCGACGGGTCACGGCGTCACACCGACAAATCGAGGGCAGATGGAGACACCGAAGATCTCGGGTTCCTGGGTGCCGGCGCAACCACGCAAAACGGCAGTGCAATCCAATGAGCACGCGCGCGCTGTATGATGCGTTCCCAACACGCCATCTTAGATAGCAACCCCGTATTTCTCCGGCGTCTGATGCTGCGTTCGAGGAGACATGCATAGCTCTGTAATATCATCCGCACTTGGACTATCATTTGGTGCGCCTAACTGCTGAAGATGAGGACTTGGTGCTCGCGCTTGAGCGGGCGCCGTGCGAGGGTCATTGCCGTATGCCGTAACATGAGCCGGTTCAGGTCAATGGCACCGGGCAAAGAGCCTTCCAAGTTTTTGCCTCCCATTATCCAGCAGCGGCGCTCATCCGACGGCGAGCGCGGAAGTCGCAATCAGCGACCTGGCGTTCTTGCAACGGCACCCAGATATTCAATCCATCCATGAGGCAAATAACAAAGGAAATTTCTCAAAGAGATTCAATTTTTAAACCAGCTCTGCGTGACTTTTTTACTGCAAAAATCATCGTCGCGGCTCTTTTTTCCGGTGGGCCCCGTTTTATGGGGGTCCTTTGTGTCCTGCTGTCGCATGTGTTTTGAGGGGAAAAAACATTAAAATTAGCGAGATCTTACAGGCCGCGGACGCGGACAATCCCATATCTGCAAGCAGCCGCCCACCTGGCACCCTCAGCACGACGTCAAATCCTTCAGTTCCACTCCCACCTCCAGCAACCACGTCTCTCCTCCCTCCCCATCAACAATCCTCCCCCACAACTCCACACCCACCACCTCTTCCGGCATCATCGCGCGATAGTCATGATCGCAGGTACCGTGTAGGGTAAGAGAACGAGAGACGGACATAGAGAGAGAGAGGCCGCCCCTGGATTCCCCCAAACTACCACTCTTCGGCTGCCCTTGCCTCTCTGCAGCCGACGTCACAACATGGAGAGCAGCTCTCCGGTACCATCGTCGCCCCTCTCCAATCTCTCCCGGTCGCCATCTCCGCCCGTGGATTATCCATCGCCTTCATCGAGCTCGCTTTTTGACGGTGGTTCGCAAAGTAAAGAGAGCGATGCGGCCAGCCGGACGGATGGTGATGGGCAGCCTCCGCCCAAGAAGAGGAAGGTCACGGAGCCGAAGGAGCGCAAAACCGAATACCTCAACCTCAGCCATCTGTACGAAGATGTAGATGCAGAATATGATAAACGCCAGCATGAGCAACTGCAACGACTGGTCAAGGTGCTGAGGAAAAAACGTAAGATTGTCGTGATTGCCGGTGCTGGGATTTCGGTATCTGCAGGCAGTAGGTTCTCCCCTGGTCCACCGCCCCTCTTCTCATCAATCATAAACCTGTTCGGCGCCATCTTTACTAATAGTGTAACAGTCCCTGATTTTCGATCTTCCACTGGCCTCTTTAACACGCTGCGTAGTCAGCACAAATTGAAGGCTTCGGGAAAACATCTCTTTGACGCTTCTGTTTACCGAAGCGACTCATCGACCAGCTCCTTTCACCAAATGGTTCGTGAGCTTTCGCACCTGACGCAAAATGCACAGCCCACTCCATTTCACCACATGCTGGCGACTCTGGCTGAAGAAGGCCGATTATTACGATTGTACAGCCAGAATGTCGACGGCATTGACACATCGCTGGAGCCTCTTACCACGAATGTGCCACTCAATCCTAAAGGACCCTGGCCTAAGACCATTCAGTTGCATGGAGGTCTAGAGAAGATGGTATGTACGAAATGCGGAAAATTGTCAGATTTTAATGGAGCCTTGTTCGAGGGTCCCGAGCCCCCATCTTGTCCAGAGTGCGAGACGAATGATATCGCTCGTGTAGCTGGAGGTTTACGAAGCCACGGAGTCGGTCGCCTACGGCCGCGAATGGTCCTGTATAATGAATTCAATCCAGACGAGGAGGCTATTGGAGCAGTTAGTCATGCTGACCTTAAGAGCCGTCCTGACGCAGTCATTGTCGTCGGAACTAGTCTTAAAGTTCCCGGAATCAGGCGTCTCGCACGAGAATTGTGCGCCGTTACTCGAGGCCGACGAGATGGCTTTACCGCTTGGATTAATTATGACCCAGAACCAGTTGGTGTTGAATTCAAGGACTGTTGGGATTTGGTTGTTCGTGGTGAATGTGACGAGGTTGCACGTCACGTGGCCCTTCCGAGATGGGACGACAAAGACATTGGCGAATACACTCTAGTTACTGGCGATATGGAGAAGCAGAAGAGGGAGTTTTCAGTGGAAATCCACTCCAAACCTGTGGATGTCTTGAAGAATAAGGGTTTCCTTACCCCAGGTGCCAGCCCTCGCCAGCAGAGCCCTGCTCCTATACTGGGTGTTGGCAAGTTGAAACAGCCACAACTACCCTTTGTCTCAGAGAACCCTCATAAAAAGGAAAAGCCAGACGAAGCTGCAAAGGCGAATTCCAAGGCTCCTGCAAAGCCAAAGCGGAAGTACACCAAGAAAGACCCTGCCAGCAAGCCAGCAAACAAGAAGATTACAAGCACCTTCAAAACTGCGAAGCCATCGAAACCTGCTGGCGCCAAAGACCGCAAGCCGTTACCTTCTTCACCGATCCGTTCCAGCCCACCAGAGGTCGATTCCATATTCCCAAATCTCGCGAAGCCGTCGCAGACTCCAATGCGACCTATTTCGCCTTCCGAACTTCGCAACAATGTCGATATGTCCGCTTTTTCTTCTTCGCCCCTATCCGACTGCAACTTCCGCACCCCGAGTCCGAAGAATGACCGTAGAGAGACTATCTCGCCCAAAGGAAGACTACCTTCTGGCATGGCAGGTTTGATTGATTGAGCCCTGAATAACGTGGTTTTACATACATAAGCATCATTTTCCTCTGCACAACAGCTCGAACCGAACTAATCCATGCCATTCGATACCCTGGCGGCTTTCTCTTGTCTCAATTTTTAATTATTGCATACTACACTCACGCGTATGAGTAGGGTTTAGAGGGGCTTGGAGTAATGTACATACATACATATCCTCCACATACATACATACCTATTTTTGGGTCCCATAATAAGGCGGTGCTTTGGCGCATGTCGAGCATAGAACATGGCGTTTCTTGGGGATATTCGGATAGCGGGAAGACCGCTCTTACCTGGAGTAGGGCATTATTGGGCGCTAGTGATGTCTTTTTTTGGTGGTTTTCATTTGATATTATGTCTCTTGTTCCATTCATGATGTCTTTTTGGCCTTAGAGGGAGTCTTGATGCCACATTAAATGTGCCTCGCATCGAATACCAAACTTGAGCTGAGCCTCTCGTGGTATTCTGGAAGAGCAAGAGATGAAAATTTAAAGAACTGATCAGCTTTACATCCTTTTGTCATATGTGACTTATCTGCGAGTGAATTAGTGAACTAAACACCAGAAAGTGTACTCTTTGATTGAGAACAGGTATTACCTCGGCTTAAGTTGACCCTGATGCTATGGGGCCCGATTATTGTCTGCGGCTGAAGAGCATGGCTCGGAAATAAACATCCAAGTTATTAAGCTGGTTGCTTGCTCAATGCTTACCCTAGGTTATGCTGTGTCTAGTTTTAGGGAGAAGTCACTCAGTACGTTAGATCTGTTTTATCATATTAAATCACGATCTGAGATTACGAGGCACGGAATCTTTTTGAGATCTTTGTGTTTTTGAATTGAAGACAACCCCGTTTTTGTAGGAGACGTGAACTAGGCAAATGCTGGCTACATAGATCGCCCATACCTAGCCAATCCATAACGGCCTGCTCTATTTATTTTGCAGAGCAGCCCAAAAAGTATCTTCCTATACCGAATCTTTGCCTTTTCCCAAGTTTTTTATCGTAAATGCCTCCCCATCAAGAAGGGTTTCATTACATAATACACCATGAGCACAAACGATGCTCAATATCGGCCTGTTCCAGATCAGGGAACGATGAATCCATCTAA
The DNA here is from genome assembly GCA_000743665.3 of Scytalidium sp. 3C. Lineage (NCBI taxonomy): Eukaryota > Fungi > Ascomycota > Leotiomycetes > Scytalidium > Scytalidium sp. 3C. Next base: position 167,570 of record JMRO03000070.1, on the reverse strand, counting down.
ATAAAAGGCAATAGACGCCGACCTCTGAATGCAATGATATACCGCCGCAATGTAAGATAAACCCACCCATCCTGAAAAAAATTCCTATTACACAAATAACGCCTTCGCAATGTTGTTGAAAACAATATGTTATGAGGTACTCGCATTTGCTCCAGAGTTTCCAGCGTTCGCTGCAGCTGGCGAGTCAGAAGAACCATTTGTGGCGGGAGCTTGGGCTGTGGTCTCGTGGATTCGCTTATACATGCTTTCTAGCTGACTTGCTTGAGGGCCTGGCTCCCCAGGCCAAATTGATGCTACATAAGACCTATAGAGTAATGAGTTAGCGCTTAACGATATGGAATATACTCAGTGTACTTACCAGAAGGTCGGGATGAGTTCAACTATCTGACTATTTGCATTCTCCCTTTTCGTCTTTTCGATGTAATCCCCAATGACCAAGAGCTCTTGCTTCATAATCTTAGCTCGTTCCTTTTGTGATTTGATGTTCTCTTTTCTGGCATATTGGACACGTTTAAGGCTGTCTCGGACAGGCCTGAAGATTTGTTTCATCAAGGCATCATTCGGATCATCATCCCTCCTTGAATCCGGCCGTCTCGCTTTGCTGTGACGTTCATGATGACGATCATCATCTGCAGTGTTATGCTTGCGCTTTAATTCGGGCTTGGACGTGATACTATCACCTGTTCGTCGATCTGCAGAGCGGTGTTCTCCATGACTATGACCACGACTATGGCTCTTATCTCTTTCTCGCTCACGATTCTCGGAATGACGCTTCTTTATTTGCGGAGCGGGTGAAGCCGAGATGGATCCTCGAGTTTCAGATCTGCGGTGGCCATTGATGCGATCGTTCTTTTTATTATTTCGATGATGGTTTTCAACTGCCCGCTTTGCCGCCTGATTATCAGAGTATTTGGCTTTCAACACCGACAATAGGTAATCAGCCCTCCGCACTAGATGAACTGCACCTGGTGCCTTCGCAGATTTTTCGGCGCCTTTGCTACGCTCCTCCTTTTTATCGACACGGTGTTCCTCAAGGAAGAACTTTTCTCGCAGACCTAGATCTTCATCATCCCGGATTTGGACCCAGGCTCCGTAACCATGTCTGTGTATACCAACAAGTAACATCCCATCTTCTCTAGCACCCCATTCGCATGAATAATGTGCTGCTTTGGATGCGTCTGGAACACGGAAATTTCTGTAATCGGATACGGCATTGATAACTTCTTTCAGCATCCTCATCTCGCTAGGTCGCTCCACAACAGTTGCAGCATTTAGTCTGTTCACTCCCAAGAAATCAAAGATAACAGCCTTCCTATCCTTTTTAGTTAGAGCTTTATTAGATTCGCGCTCGATTGCCTCTATCCTTTCTGCTTCCTCTTTCAATCTTTTTTCACTCTCGTCTATAATAGACTGCAGCGTAGAGCGAAGCAGCTCGACATCACGTCCACCTAGACGTGCATCTTTAATTAGCTCTTCCCTGCGATCATCGATAGAACCATAACGAAGAAAAGCTCTGAAGAGATTGCGAGCCTCTTTTTCGTTTAGTGGGCGTTTTGGATCTAGCTGAGCTTCTCGTCTCTCCTCTAATTCATCCTGTTTGGCTTGTTCGCGCGCTCGCTTCTTTGCCAAACGCTGTTCCCTCTCGTATTCTGCTGTGTTTTTCATCGTAGCCTTGCGTGGCGCATTTTCCTCTACGATCTTGGCAAGATATTCTTCGTGCGCCCTCTTTTCTTCCTCAGCCTTGATTGTCGCAAGTTGATCTTTTGGAATAATATCATCCCACTCGAGATCAATTTTCACATCAGTATACTCGAAACTCTTCAGGAACTCCTCTCCGCCATCGGCAACCATTCCCTCAGGGACTTCCGTCTTGTGCTCTTCCGCATTCGCCAGAACGGAGTCGATATCAAGCTCTTCCAATTTCTTTTGATTACCGGACTGCTCGAACATCTTTTGGCCTCGCTTCTTGAGGATTCGGGAAATATCGTCAGACGATCTTGGATCATCGATCTTGCCAGCCTTAACAGCCTTCTCACGAAGTTCCTTCCTTTCTTTATCAGTAACCCCTCTTTGGATGGTGATGAACTCCAACATGAGCTTATTCCTAGCACGCTCGAGAATTTCCTCTTCAACTGTTTCCTTGGAAACCAGCCTGTAAACGCTGACCGGCTTTTTCTGGCCGATACGATGTGCACGAGCCATTGCTTGAAGATCGGCCTGAGGATTCCAATCTGAATCAAATATAATAACAGTATCAGCAGTCATCAAGTTGATTCCAAGACCTCCCGCACGTGTAGACAATAGGAAACAGAAATCAGTGCTGTCCTCTGCATTGAAGTGGTCAATAGCTATCCGTCGAGGGCCAGCTCCTATTGTTCCATCTAGGCGTTGAAATTGATATCCCCTGAGCTGAAGGTAGTCTCCAAGAATATCAAGCATCTTTACCATTTGGCTAAAGATCAGGACGCGGTGGTTGTCCTGTTTGAGCTTTACCAAGAGACGATCCAGAAGCATCATTTTACCACTACTTGCTATCAAGCCTTTCAACTGATCCTCTCTTCGGTCACTGCCTTTGAGAATCTTCTCCTCGGCATTTGGAAACATGTAAGGGTGGTTGCTAGCCTTCTTCAACTCCATCATGATGTTAAGCAGAGTATGCTTCTGTCCTTTGGCACCTTCATTAAGAGCTGCATAGTTCCTGGTGAGAATATTTTTATAATAATCCAACTGGACATCGGACAGTTCAACTCGAATGATCTTCTCGCTTTTGGGTGGAAGGTCATTCTCAACCTTCTGCTTCGTACGACGAAGGATGAATGGCTGTATCTTGTTTGTGAGAGCCGCAATCTTTTCCCCTGCAGCTTCCTCAGTTAGGTCCATGTTATCCTCAATTTCCAGTTCACCCGGCATCAAGAAGTCCATGAGAGCAGACAACTCCCCAAGCGTATTTTGAACTGGAGTACCAGTAATCAACAAACGACTTGGAGCTTTAAAATCAAGAAGTTTTTGGTATAGTTGAGATTCCCGATTCTTCAGCCGATGAGCCTCATCTACGGCCAAGAATTGCCATTTTATTTGAGCAAGAAATGATGCATCCGCAAGGATATATTCGTAGGAAGTAAGAAGGACATTGAACCGTGGGCGCTTCACGTTACCATCGACAAGCAACTCATATTCTCGAATGATACTCCGTGACGCTTCTTTGCCATTATATATCACGTAATTGATGTCCGGAGCCCAGTTGTCAAGCGTATCTGCCCAAGCAGGGATAGTGGTTAGAGGAACAACAACTAGGAACGGTCCTTCTTGATGTCTATCATGACGAAGCCAGTTTAAGAAGGATACTGTTTGTACGGTTTTCCCCAAGCCCATTTCGTCCGCAAGGATAACATTCTTGTTCTTGGTCCAGTTGTATGCCAAAAAGTTGAGACCTGTAATTTGGAAGTCTCGTAACTGACCGTTCTTGATGTAACTTGGTTGTTCTCGAATTGGGACGTGGGGACTCCGAGTATTAGGATTCGATTGCTGGCGATCAGAGGTCAAGGACCTGGAACTGCGGTCCAAGAAACGATCGATAGCGTCTTGTGCAATCTCACTTACAAGTGAAGCAGCCTCCCATGTGCACGATTCATAGTATAGACCTTTCCACTTCACGAAATATTCGGTCTCTTCATCACCGTCTCGCGTGCCAATCACTCTTTCCACCTTTATGTAGTCATTCAAGGCGTCAGAATCCCTTTCTCGATCTAGCATCCATTTTTCTTTTTCTTCGGGGGGAACATCACTACTACGTGACATGTATATATCCTCCAGAACAATCTTCCGGTAATAATTTTCCAAACGTCGGAAGCCTCGCATTCCGGTCAAGGAGGTAGTAGTCTCCCAGGTTGCATGGTAGTGTGACTTCCCTTGCCACTTGATATAATATTCGAAATCATCACGGCCAAGGTCTTCATCGTTGATATCCTTGTCCTCCTTGAGTCTGTGCTTCAAGACGACGTCGATATAGGGAGTGTTATTTTCCACATCCGCGCTCCAATAGTTTGGAGTCATCATTTCGGATTCATCTTCCAAATCATCCTCATCGCTTTCCTGATATGCACCGGCGGTAACTTGAGCAGCACGCCGACTATTCCACCGCTTTTCTTGATATACGGGAACCAGGTTAACAGGCTCAACTTGACGTCGCCGACGGTTAGCCCTAGCTGTGCTTCTGGCGCGGGCACCGCCCCAAGTATCGGTATCGGAATCGGAAGCAGACGAGCGTAGCGCGGGAGTTGGACGCTTGGAAGCTTGAACTTGGGTTAGCAGGAGCAACACTAAGTGGAAGGGCAGTATTTACATCGCTGTGAGCGTTCCTGCTTTCTTCTCTTCTGCCTGTGAGATGTGACGATATCGGATTCTGAATCATCCTCATCTTCGTCATCGTCGGATTCAACCTATAGTCAATTCATTAACAAGACGGACATATCAAGATGATGAGGTGTCAGCGTACAATTTTTCGATGCTGAACTGGACGTGCCTAGTGTAACAAGTAAGCCAGAGAAAATTTTTCAAACGAAGGTAACTGACACTTCTTCTAAGACCGTAAAGCTCAGGGTTGGCTTGTATGAATTCATCCTCGACGGCGTGTTTCCGCTTCGCTGGTCGACGGGATTCTGCCGAAGAAGAACGATCATGTCGTTTGCCATTTGCTTCTGTTTGGCTTTCTTCTAGATCGAAGTCGGCATCCTCGGATTCATCCTGAGCTTCCTCAGCCGATGATACGGATTCCTCTGTTTCTTCAGCACCAAAATCGGATTGATGGCCATTGGAAACAGCTATGGAAGGCTCCTCCACGGCTGGATTGCCAACGTCGGAGAGATCGGATTCACTATCGAAAGGCGCATCATCGTTGGTAAGAGGGGTCTTTCCAGAAAATGACGGGTGACCATTGGAGAGAGGTAGAGGGGATGTCGAGTTCAAGAGAATAGCTGGTGCTGGTTGAGCTGGGTCAACGACATTAGCAAAGATCAAGGGCAGAAGATGGTGAAAGTCAAGTGAAAAGTCGGTGTGGATGCACGAATGAGGCAACGGCGACCATAAACCCATCTAGACAGCATAGGCAGACGTGTTATAGACTTCTAGGGCGTCGTTGGCGCATTTCGAGATGATCATGTTGATTTTTTGATGCAGGGCTGATGCGTGACTACCGATCGATCGATGACTGATTGTGACAGGATCGCGAACATAGACCCAAAACTGACATGTGTAATGTATACTGCATGAGGAATTGCACGAACATGTTCCGATGGGCGTCTGGGCAATCAATGTCGAGAAGGAACGAGCTGGATGATGGATCTTCTGGGCAGGATTGATGATATGCAGCCTTGACCAATGTCGAGAATACAACTCCGAAGAAGAAAAGACAATGTCACTTACCAGCCATGCTGATGAGACCCGCCTTTGAGGCATAAAACACTCCGGATAAGGTTGTCGCCCTCCGAGAATTGTGTGGTGCTGGTATTGAGAGGTGATTCGGGAGGATATGTCTGAGGTAACCTTCAAAGCCTTAAGGTAAGTAGGTCGACAGCCGTTCGAGAAGTGATGCCTCGCTTAACCGGCACGACCAATTGGATTAGGCGCTTTCAGAATTACGAAAATAGTATTACATTTTGTCGTCAAGCGTTCAGTTTTTGTGGATGGTTACAGAATATACAACAAACTAAAAGGCTGGCCATCTTTTTGTGCTATAAGATAAAAGATCGTGCAGGCGACGTCCGCAAACCTTTCGACAAGAGGGTATCACTCCAACTGTAGACTTCTGGGAGCTTCCGCACCCAGTTGAAATTGCGACGATGGCCGATAAACTCACTCGGTATGTGATTTTGACTTTTCTGAAGACCATTCAGAGTTCCACATTCCCAAAATCTGCTACAATATTTGGCCTCAGCTGACAATATCGTAATTTAGTATTGCCATCATTAGCACCGACAAGGTGAGCAGAGACTGAATCATCCACGAACTGCCCCGCTACCCCGCCTCAAAAAGAACTGTATTGATTACTTGTGTCTACTATCAGTGCAAACCAAAAAAATGTCGGCAGGAGTGCAAAAAGAGTTGTCCTGTTGTTCGGAGCGGAAAACTGTGTATCGTATGTTCTTGAAATCCAAGAGAATCCAGCTCGATCCTGACTCTTTCGCAGGAAGTCACCCCCGATTCTAAGATTGCATTCATCAGCGAGACCTTGTGTATTGGATGCGGCATCTGCCCGAAGAAATGTCCCTTTGGTGCCATCAATATCATAAATCTCCCGACGAATCTTGAATCTCAGATAACTCATCGATATTCCGCAAACAGCTTTAAGCTCCATCGTCTCCCGACCCCCAGACCAGGACAGGTTTTGGGTCTGGTCGGATCAAACGGTATCGGAAAGAGTACCGCACTCAAGATCCTCAGCGGAAAATTGAAACCAAATCTGGGAAGGTATGACAATCCGCCTGATTGGCAGGATGTCATCAAATACTTCCGGGGCTCGGAACTGCAGAGTATGTGATCCTCCACGTTTTCACCTATGCACGCTAAATTTGCGTAGACTATTTCACCAAGGTCCTTGAAGATGATTTGAAGGCTGTTGTGAAGCCCCAATGTATGCCCTTCAATCCCTAAAGAACAAGGGAGAAGCCCTAATGCAACTCTAGATGTCGATAGAATCCCACGTGCTATTAAGACCGCTGATAAGTCCGTACGCTCATTGATTGAGGCTGGGGCATCAATGGATAATCTAGAAGAAGTTCTTGATGTTCTTGGTCAGTCAGCTTATTTTTATTGTCACCATTGTATAGAAACTAATTCCCTATCTAGAGCTCAATCACATCTTGGATCGTGATGTAAACCTGTTGTCCGGAGGAGAGCTTCAAAGATTCGCTATAGGTACAGTTTGTGTTCAGCAAGCTGATGTGTAAGTTTCACGCCTTGCTGGATATGGTAAGCCTTGGACTGATCATTTTAGCTACATGTTTGACGAGCCATCCTCATTCTTGGATATTAAGCAGCGTCTCAGTGCAGCCAAGGTCATACGCTCTTTGTTGAGACCGGACGACTATGTCATTTGCGTTGAGCACGATCTCTCAGTTCTTGATTATCTTTCGGATTTCATTTGTGTTCTTTATGGAAAACCGTATGTTTCCCATGCTCCCCTTAACAAGGATATGTGCTTACAAATTTCAGAGCTGTCTATGGTGTTGTTACTCTCCCAGCATCTGTGAGAGAAGGAATAAACATCTTCCTTGATGGGCACATCCCTACTGAGAATCTCCGCTTCAGGGAGGAGTCCCTTACTTTCCGTATTGCTGAGGCTGCTGATGAATTCATGGCTGATCGTTCACGTGCCTTCCATTATCCTGCTATGCAGAAAACTCTTGGCAACTTCCAATTGAATATCAAAGCTGGTGACTTCACGGATTCAGAAATTATTGTTATGGTATGTAGACTACTGGAATCATGCTGATAAGTACTAATATATTTTTACAGATGGGTGAGAACGGCACAGGAAAGACTACATTCTGTCGTATGTTGGCCGGAATCGAGAAGCCAGATGGCACACAAAAGGTAAATCGCTGGAGATCAGAGACGAATAAATATCAACAGAGGTCGAAATTAACAAATATTTATAGGTCCCTGAAATGAAGATTAGCATGAAGCCCCAGAAGATCACGCCAAAGTTTGAAGGAACTGTGCGACAACTCTTCTTCAAAAAGATCAAGCCTGCCTTCTTGTCCCCGCAGTTCCAGACAGATGTTGTCAAACCACTTAAGCTGGAAGAATTTATCGACCAAGAAGTCAAGACTTTGTCTGGAGGAGAATTACAGAGAGTCGCCATTGTTCTTGCACTCGGCTTACCAGCAGACATCTATCTCATCGATGAACCTTCTGCCTATCTTGATTCGGAGCAACGTATCATTGCAGCCAGAGTCATTAAGAGGTATTTACTCTAAATCCTGCTGGCGACAACAATTTACTGAGTATATTCTAGATTCATCATGCATGCTAAGAAGACCGCATTCATTGTTGAGCACGATTTTATTATGGCAACTGTCAGTATTCTACTTGCAGGAAACATTCGCTTTAATCAATGTGTCAACTGACTCTGTGAATAGTACCTTGCTGATCGAGTTATCGTCTTCGACGGCCAGCCTGGCATAAAATCTCGTGCCAACGCACCTGAGTCACTCCTTACCGGTAAGTCTCCTATCACCACTTGAATATTTTCTGTAGAGGCTCATAATTCCAAACAAGGATGCAACAAATTCCTCAAGAATCTGGACGTCACTTTCCGTCGGGACCCTGCCAACTACCGACCTCGTATCAACAAGCTCAATTCTCAGCTAGACCAGGAGCAAAAGCTCAGCGGTAACTATGTTAGTACACCTATCATTACCATTTGTATTTTCCTGCTAACGTTCAATCCAGTTCTTCCTGGAAGAGGAGGGAGCTAAAACTAGTAGTAGTTGAAAAGGGCCTCTATCATGAAAATGGCCCATATCTACAGGATGCATTGCTAGGCGTTAATGGATTGGCATCTAAACGGCGGGAACACTCTTCTCGTTTAGAGGAGGAAGAGATTGCATCAGAGGAGGATGATGACCCTGACGACTAACGACGGTGACGACAGCCTATCCCCTGTTGCCTGGTCCTATTTCTTCATCGATCTGGTATGGTATCTATATACCTTACGGGATACTGGAAAATAGATTGAGGGGCGATGTACGGAGTGGATGGCTGTCGTCTTATCCAATTGCACGGTAGTTGGACTTTGATATAGCAATGTGTCTTGATAACTTAAAATACATACATACATATTTGGGCATATAATAAGTTTTTACATTTGCACTATCTCGGAAATTCAAGTACAATAGGAGAGATGATACACACCAAACTATCTTATATCTTTGATTATGGTGTCTGGATGACACAGTTATGCCAGCCTCATGCAGTCTTGAGCTCTGTCTGCCGGAGTCATTATGCCACAGAACATATGGTAGTGCGATACGTACAGATAGGCGGGTGTAAGGGTCCATCTAACTGATCACTCTTCTTCAATCTCTCCTTCTTCACTGCCAGAATGTACTGCTGGTTCCTCCTTCGGGGGTGGAGGAGTTCTAGGTCTGGAGCGTCGGTCAGGGAGGGGGGAACGCTCACGTGGGGTGATCTCTCTCCTTGATCTCTGGAAAATATTGTTAGCATTATGCCAATCAAAACAATCCTGAAAGTTTGGATGAAGAGGATACTCTCAGCTGGTAAGGCCAGAGTAAGAAAACAGACAATAACATCTTTGCCTGTACACTAGTACCAAACCCCTAACAAACTTGATAGGATAAAGCAAAGCAATAGCGAATTGTAAGGGGGTCATAAGTGGTTTATCAAGTCATTCTGTCAACGAACCTTTGAATCTCTGCGACTGCCAACACTTTCCGCATCACTGTCAGCTCTGCGTCGTCTACTGATACTAGGTCTCTCATCGCCCCAGGGTAACTCATCGATGCTGCCTCTTGGATCGCCTCTCCGTCGATANGAGTTTTTCTCTCTCTTCGTCGCGATCTCTCCTATCACGGTCATAATGGCCGATGGAATCGTCTCGGCGACCTCGGTGTGGTCTGTCAAGATCTCGATCCCTACCGCGGTCACGATCTCGTTCGCGTTCACGGTCTCGATCAAAGCCTCGACGACCGGGGGATAGTAAAGTGTCGGCAACACTAGCTTTACGATAGTTCTTCTCGCGATCTGCGATTGCTTTCCTCCGATCTGCCTCGTAGGCATCTGGTTCTGGACTGCGGCTTGTCCTAGCATGACGTCCACTAGGGCGATGTGATCTCTCACCTCTGTCTCTATCACGGTGGGCTGATCGATCAAGCGACCTATCACGCCGTTTCAGTCGATCCCTCTCCTCGTCTTCCTTTTCCTTCAGGCGTCGCATGAACTTGTCAAAGGCACTCCGCCGGAGTTCATCAGATTGCAACGCAATATATTCTTCGGAATCCTCTATACGAAGACGAACTCGGTCGTATGTATCATCTGACCGAACCGGTGGGTCCAGATGCTTGATCACTGACCTCAAAGCATCAACTGCTCGCCTCTGCTGTCGCTCATTTTGGTGTTTATCATCCTCGGTTCGGCGTGATGCTTTCTCGCGGAGCTTGAAGGATTTGTTAGCAGCCATCGTGTGATAAGTGTAGTTGTACTTACTCGTTCGAATATTAGCAATAGTACATCTCGATCAATGTTAGCAGTTCTGCGATCATTTTGCATCAATGAGAGAAACTCCTCAGCAGGTGTTTTCATTGTAACATCAAACCGCATATCCTGCGACATATTAGCAAGGTTCTGTGAGATCTACAGAGGCTTCTTACAGCTAGGACGTCCAACACTTCGCTTCGAGTGCTTCGTAGAGCGCGCTCTTCTTCTTCTACCATATCCCAGAACAAATCGAGAGGTGTGGAACCTGACTGGCCAAGCATAGCAGTATATCTCTCATCCTCTGCAATTAATGGATATATCTGGCTCCACTTTGTTCCAGCTTTAATCTTGTTAGAAGTCTTCAATTCGTGCAACAACTCCAAGAATCTGTCTCGATTTTGGCGTTCACGTCTTGTTTTCTTAGCTTTCTGAAGCTGACGGGCGTCATTAAATGTCTTCTCTAGTGTCTTGATATGATTCTCGAATGCTGTCAAAATATCTGACTTGCTGAGCGATTGAAATTTCTCGTCACTCTGAAATCTAGGACTTGATTGGATTACGCCTTGTGCTTCAGACCATCTCGTATAAGGCTCAAGGTTAAGCCCTTTAAGAATATCAATCAATTCATCCATTGCGGCTTTCCGTGTTATAGCTTCTTTCTCGACATTAGCCTTCTTAAGCTCAATTATATAATCCTCGAATAACTGGCGTCGCTCGTCGTCATCATTGGCTGATCGGAATATAGTCTCGCCTTCTATAATGGGTCGAGCAGTCTTCCAACGAGTGTAATGCTTGATTTCTGGGTGGCTTCTTAGCATTGTCGCGAAATCAGTACGAAGCTTGGTAAGTCTCTCCTTTGCGCGTTCCTTTTCCTGCTGGCGGACTTCCACAGAATATTTCTCGAATGCTGCTTTTCGATCTTTTGGATCCTTCAGCGCCCGATATTGCGGGTCTTTAATAATAGAACGCATAGTCTGTTCCCAAGTCCAATCAGGTAAAACATTATGTCGCCGTAAGAGCTTGAGGAATGCTGCTTCTGCTTCTTCGAAAGTTGAGTAATCGGGATCAGTACTAGCAGGAACAAACACTTGAGCACGGTTTCCGCCTGCTTCATGTCCATAAGTGATCTGTCGCGATTCCGCAATAGGCTCTCTCTCTCTTGGCTGATCATAGTGTGATCCGAACCCTCCTCCAGCAACAAACGTCGGTGCTCTACAGAAGTTAGCTTTGGTAAATCAAAATACCTTATTCATACTCACGGTGCGACTGGAGTTGGTGGAGCATGTTCCTTTGCGAGCGCTTCCTTATAGACCTCTGGCATCTCCCAGGAACTCTGCTTTGTTTCCGTATTATACCAGTATTTACGGCCACCTTCTGCTGTATACTCCTTCCATGGCTGATTCGCAAGAGCGCGCTGTATTCAAGGTCAATATTCGACTTCGGAAACACTTTAGTTGATTTTTTCTTACCTCTGCGGGAGTCATCAACTCCTCTGGCTTTGTCCATTGAGTCGCTTTGGTGATCGTGTTATAATAGTACACGCGACCATCGGCATTTCTTGCCTCCTGCCATAGCCCTGGAGGACCCCCGTGGCCGTTGACACCGTTCATGATGGTATTTGGGAAGCAAAAATGTGTATATACACCCAGTNNTCGACGTGGAGCTCTGGACGTGGAAAGAAAGTTCACAAAGCTGTCTACTAGCGCGGCAGGGGTCTACCTACCTACAGCGTCGCACGGTCATATGGACAGTTTGGCTTGAGCTTGTAGTTTGACCTAACTCCCCTTAACGGAATGAATGATGCGGGGCTTATAGCTGCCCAAATACCTCCACGAATTTCCTTGGGTCGCTCTATATAAGTGCATAGGATGGCAGAATCAAATGGGGAGTCTAAACCGCGTGGGAGCTCCGAATTTGCTGAGCACTCCGTCCTCGACACAATCATTCCTCTAGCAAGCGACTTGAACATCGAAGAAGCTTTGAGCAAGGCAGCAGAGGAGGCAGACGGAGAAACAGAAGGATCTCTACTGGCATCAATTCCCCAAAGACAATCTCTTTTCTTCGGTAGGTCACTTTCTTCATCAGAGCAGCTGTACTGGATTTCTTACTTATTCACAGATATCAGATGAAACCGTCCACGTATACGTTGTCTTAAAGACTCCCTACTTTGATGAGAGAACTCTCCGATCATACCTTGGCCGATTGGTCATAACACTTGAAGCGCAAGTTGTGAATGCACAGTCAGACAGTGCTGAGGGGCCTCCAGGCACAGAAACAATATACAATGGTTCGGCACAAGATACGGAAGACCCTTTGATCATAGTTCAGGGACTTGAGGAAAACGATGCTGAAACCAAGGGAGGTCATTTACTAGCAGTATGGAAGATGTCTGCGCCTCTTGTCCGACCTCGTCTGCGACTCCAGAACCCCTCAATCGTGTTCTCCGCATCGGCGCACCTTAAGCCGGCAGACCAGGTAGAGGCTGGGATCCTGAAGAAAGAGTACCTGCCGAATCAGGTACCATCTGGTGTCAATTTATTAGAAGCATTTGCAGAGGATCCAGCTCTAAATGGGGTTGTTCCACGGCTCTCAGCGCTCCGCGTATCGCGAGTTACTCCTGCGACGCAATCCGCGATAGATAGAATGAGGCCGCTGAGGAACATATCGCGCCAGTCAATAAAGGNTGTATCCAGCCATCAATGCCAGAGTACGATATGCTCGGCCTAATACGGTGCCATCCAATGTAGCTGTGATGACGCTGTTGGATATCGACGCAACTCATTTTGCAAACTGCGAGATCGTCCTCAAGGGAGTGAAGCTCAGCATGGTTGGAGGGACGATTGAAAGTCTGGATGGAGTAGGAGAGTCATCTCTACCCATGACTTGTCAGCCACAAGATGATGTTACATTTCTCTACCTAGCCTCACCAGATGACACAGACATCACAAACAGGTCATCAGTCCGACGCATCGACATTGCCATAACCGCGCAGGTAAACGTGTTGCCTGGTGTCTGCCAGCCTCAGATTTCAATGCAATGGACCACACCTCTAGACTTTACCCCACCAGTCAATCCAGGCTATGGGACTCCAGCACAGCCCATCCAGCGTGCTCACCGACCATCCCAGCTATCAATTACATCGCCCCTAGAACCCACGCCTAGTGTCTCCTCTCTCGCAGCCACTCGCCCTGATTCTCTCCCTGCCATAGAATTTACAACACGGCAAGAGCGTCTATCATCAGTTGACTTTGGCGTCACAATGAGCTTCACAGCTCCTCCAGCAGATACACCTCTGTACCCAGGGGTCCCTTTCGTATGGTCGGTCTTCGTCGTGAACCGCTCCGATCGTCCCAGAAAGCTAGCCATCTTTGCAATACCCAAGAGACGACGAGCAGAAGCTCGGATGACACGGCCGCCGTCAACGGGAGGCGCGCATCGCAGGAGCAGCCGGGACATTGCGGATGCCGTGGTTGATGATAATATCGTCCACGCGATGCAACGCAGTGCTGCTATGGAGACGACGGAAATCGTATGTTTGAGTACGGACACGAGAATTGGGCCGTTAGCTCCATCCGCGTGCCACGAGGTGGATCTGAAGTTCATGGCGACGAAGGCCGGGATTTTAACCCTAGATGCCATAAGAGTTGTGGATCTCGGAACGCAAGAGCATCTGGATATCAAAGATTTACCAATCATTGTGATTTCCAAGCCACCAGATAACTGACGCTGTATATTATATTAGGTGCTTTGGTGACACATGACAAGAAAAGTAAAAAAAATGAACATTTTGTATCAATATATGATAAAACTCGAACAAGTGTAATCTCTGGTTGTGTGTGCTAATTGTTTTTCAAAGTCCCACGTAATATATGATGGCCTTTTGAGCACGAAGAGATCACAACACTCAATTCAATATTCTGCATAAGTTCTTTTCGTGTATAATGTTTAAATTACATAGATACATTAAGAAGTTCCAGGGACAAGAGAAAACAGAGATGATAGTCCAGTTCTCCTTCTGACCAGCTCTTTGGTCTGTTCGATATCGCCTCCAAGGTGATAGCTAAAACATATAGAAAAGGAAGAAGAGATAGTCGGTAAGTCTTAGCATATACAGGGATGCCCATCCCAAACCTTTCTTCCAGCAAGACTCCTAGAGCAAGATCTATAAAACAATATATATATACAGGAGAAAATTAAATAATAGGGAAGTAAGGTACATGTGTATAAAAAAATTTGGGTATCAAAGAAGCAAGGCTAGAAGCCCACAATGCGCCTTCTCATGACACATACATTCGTGTTCATAAAGGGGAAATAGGAAAGCAAAGAGCAAAAATCCCTTCCCCAATACTTTTTCAAACTTTTATCCAGAAATATGAAATGATATAGAAAGCAAACGAGTGAGATTTTACACCGCACCTTCCTGGCCGTCAAGTACTCGTCTTGCAGCATCGAGCCGTCTTCTCCAGGCTCTGCCTTCGGCGCTCGCACGTCCAGCCTCGCTCATGCCTAGCACACATTGACCTAGACTGGCAACAATTCGCTCCACGAGGATCTGATCCTCCTTAGCCAAGGTGGAGACGGGGGATGGCTGGCTGTCTGTGCCAATGAACAGATTTCCGGCAACCAGGGGGTCATTCCGGAAGTCACGGTCCTGTCCAGCGGAGTTCACACCCGTTGTCTTTAGATCCCCTTGAGACTTAGCTTTGTTGACGAGTGGAAAGCTGCGGGCCGTCCCAGCAGATCCAAACGAGTTGACAGACGCCATAGAGGGTCGGTGCATTCGGCTACCGTTCCAATCTCCTGGAGGTGCACTTGCTCTACCTGATGCACCGCTGCCGTGGACAAGAGGGTCGAATGTGGCTCGTTTCGGGGTCAGAGAAGCGCTCGAACGACGACTGAGGGTGGCACTTGTTGGATGGTATACCGCATGGTTGTCGTGTTCCCCATTTTGCCAAATAACGGATCCGCGGCCCTCAGTGGCAGTTGCAAAAGTCGCTAATGTTGAAATCGACTCCTTACTCCCCTCTCGGGTATGGCCACGAGCGCTTCGGGTATCAGGTCTCTCATCTTTTGGTGAAGTATAGGCCACTGGTCCACGTGTTGTCTCGACTGACGCATCCGAATCGTAACTCCCAGTACTTCCTCTCCTCTCCAACTTCTCCCGACTTATAGTCCCCATCGCACTGTGTAAAAAGAAATGCTCATAATCGAAGGCATCCTCACGGTCCTCGTGAGATACCTGTTCCTGGAAGGCATCGTGATACATCGACGCGCCACTCTCACTCTCATAACCATCATCCTCTTGACCATTAACACTTTCGTTGTAGTCGGTCTGTAATTCGCCTTCCACTTCGCCAGATCCCTCCTCCGCAGCTGTATCGTAGGTTTCCTGATGAACAACCTCTGACTGGACGTGTTGCTCATCAGCTGTATCGTCTGGGCTTAAACTTTCCACGGGTTGATTCTCCCGTACATCTTCGTACACACTTGCAGCATCCGAGTCTCCATGTTCCAGAATATGGTCTGGCTCCTCCACACCAGCTGCAGCCGTTACAGCATGCTCGGCGTCTTCTAGCTGCTTCTGCTCCACAGTACCGCCCGCTGTCTTATTCCATGCGGGATGTCCAACGCCTGCATCCTGGCTTAAACCACCATTAGCATAGGCGGGGGCTTCTGTATACCAATTCTCTGCTACCGTAAAGGGGCTAGGGGTTCTCAAGCTCTGCATGCTGCGACGTCTCATCGCATCATCTCTAGCCCGATCCCGTAAAACCGAGAGTCTGCCTTTAAGATCGTGCATCTGATCCTGAAGATCCCTCATTTGTAGCGAAGAAGATGACCTCGACATATCACGGTGCTCGCCTGTGGGACTCAGATATCCATCGTGGTTGCCTGACCTACTGCCAGATCTACTACCGGTTCGGTGGCCGTCTTCATATCTTGTAGCGGACCTGCTGCTTGTTCGGTATCCATCTTCGTAGCCGGGCCTGGTACTGGCCCGAGACCGCTCAAACTCGTGGGGGGTATCATCTTCACTCAAGGGTTCCAAAGCCACCACACGAGGAGGCGATGGTTTGGCGGGCGGAGTGACTGCTGAGACGCCGCGAATGTTTTCCAAGCTTTTCGACATACCATTCACACTGTTCCCCAAGTATCCAGCGGCGCTTGCAGAACGAACGTAAGGTGCCGCTTGAGGGTCTGCCGGAATCGCATTTTCACTTTGCACTCTAGAATGGCCTGCGCCTGCTTTCGGGGAAGAAGTGGAAGCCTGATGTAGAACAGAAGATATTCCCTGCTGGGGGCTGATCCGTGAGTCGAGTTGTGGTGGTGATGGAGTGGTTCGCGACAGAGGACTGCTGCTGTGAATCGAGCTCATGGAAGATGACGATAAGGAGCTCCGAGCCCGGCTCAAATTACCTTCCATGCTCTAAAATTTTTGTTATCAGTACTCTTGTGCGCGTAAAGTCTGGTCCCTTTGGCACTCACATTTAATCTCCTCTTGGCATTCAGGAGGATCTGCTCGGCTCTCCGACTCAGAGCCATACTTGCTTCTCCCTCTTCATCCCGGTCTTTCGAACCACTCTTTGCCAGCCTCTCAGTCTCAGCTGCTACGACTTGCTCGCTGTAGGAATCCGCCACGCTCTCTTCATCGTCTCCCTGAAAAACGCTATCATCGACACTTACTCCGTCATCGAAATCGGCAAACACTTCGCGGCCGGGGGCCGATGTGACCGTACTGGTCGATTCAATGGATGCCTTCCTCTCGTGCTCCTTCGGTTTCTGCCTTTTTGCAATTCCCTTGCCCGTCGGCCCTGCACTGTCTCGCAGATGTGAAACCTGAGCCCTCATCGCTCTCCTCTCAGCGGGCTTGGGAAGCCGGCTATGAGTGCTCTCCGTCTCCGTCACCTCGCCAATATCCGATAGCATCGTCCCGTTGCCATATATGATGGGGGTGATGGGGGTGACAGGGCCCATCTGGGCAGTCCCAATGGCAAAGGACATATCTCCTCCCATCGAAGTATTCCACGGGTCTGAGCTCGACTCCAGGCTCAATTGGGTGGGAGAGTCAGGAGGGGAATCGTAGCCATCGTAGGGAAGGATCATGTCCGGATTCGTGAGCGTTGGGGAAGCAGGCAGCGAAGGATACGCCATGGCGGCGGTAGTATTTATTGTTTGCGTCTGGATATGCATCGTTCCGCGCACATACGCCAACGCAAGCTGAAGAGGGCAGGTTCAGAGGGGCCAGACAGGGAGAAATCACAGACGAGCGGTCCAGTCACCGTTGCCAATCCTAGACACTCCCAGAGTCGTGGACGCGGGCTTGTCCTTCGGCCGACGGGAACCCAATTCGAAAGAGGACCTGTAATGATTTCGAGGCGCGAGCGAGAAAATAAGGCAAGCAAGCGCTAGCCCGGTCCCAGGGACGAGATATGAGATGACAGGACGCACGAACGACGCAGGTAAGACGGGATATCAGAAGGGGCCTGGAACGAACGCGGCCTGGAATCCTTGGAGGAGCGGGTTAATGCATAACTCTTCGGGAAAGACAGAACGGAGCGAGTGGTCGTGGGGAGTGTTGAAGTTGCAGAAATGATGGGTTGGGGGAAGATTGCTCCTGGGCGAGGATAATTTAGCACAAGCATTAATGCGCGTGAAGGGCCTGGCACAAAAGCGCAGAAAAGCATATGTCTGGACGACGATCTGGCCAGGGACGCGAGGACGATCACTGACTGGCTCCAGCAGGATCAGCCATGCGGTACCTCGATCGCCCCGTGAATTACTGCGACCAGCATGTACCCGGCACCCTTTTTGCGCTGGCGTGCGGTCTGCCCAGGAACCCACCCCGATGCGCGCCGCCGCTGATTCGTCGGGGATGTCGCTGGTGCCAGAGAGCTCGGGGCGCGGGCTGGGAGGTCGAGAAGGAGCCTTCCGTCAAGCCCCAGGGCAACGGCCGGGGCCAATCCAGGCGGCGCCTCTGGACGGTCCTGATCACATCTGGAGGTACGAGTTCAGCAGCAGTGTCGCTCGATCTTTGTATGGCAGATTATGGCACAGCTGGGGCTGACCATCCCCAGGGCCCAGCTGCTTCTCAGTCACGCACGGCCTGCGGTGCCAACTGGCGGTAAAGAACATCGATGCTGTCAGGGCCCGTCAACTGGCCAGGAGGTGGTACAGGCTCAGTCCCTGCTGGCCGTCTTGTCTTAATCCCGCGCCATCATGCTGCACAGTAATGATTCTTTCTCTGGTTGCCGGTCCTGTAATCCCGGAATTCGACTTCCCTATGATTATTTCTTCGCCCGCCGGAGCAACCAGGTGGGGACGCCTCAAGGGGTCAGGCGGGGGAGTGGGAATAGGGGCTGCAGAAATCGATCTCGCGGCTTACGACTCTACTGTCCGATCGTACTGCAGCAGCACTGCGGGTTAATTAAGGTTGTCCTGTCTGTGTTGCTGCTTGGCGGCCGTGTAACCAGGTGTAGCACATTTCTGCTCACGCGCGGGTCCCATTCAGCCATTGGACAGATCTGCAAACTCAGCCTCGGCTCAGCGCTGGCCCTGGGTGCTTCGTACTGTGGCTCGTGTGCTTGCACGACCATCCCGTCTGGGTCTATCACAGCTAACTTGAAGCTGGCGTTGTGCGTTCATCTGGGTTGATGAACGAGGCGATTTCGGTACTTCAGAAACTTGTTAGCGCTAGAGCGAAATATCCAGAAGCCCGTGAAGTGCTCCAAACTGGACTATTCCGAGTTGTGGCCATGGCCAACTGTACGTAAGATGCTGAGGCCCTGAAGCCAATTGGCAAGAAGCAGTCGCTTTCAATCACTTTTGTCTGCTTCCAACCTCAAGCCAGGAGATCGGTATTCTATCTGCGCTATCTGCAGCATTCGGAATTCGGTCCCACCACTGCAATGGCAGAGGAACTCCTTTGTGGCCACTAGCCAAGTCGAACTCCGTCTCCGACACGCATACCGGAACGGCCATGACTCACTTGCCGAACCATTACGATGGTCGATATCGAGGCTCCATTGCCTCAAAAGCTTATATATAGGCGCCACTGCTAACAATTGAGACCTTTCTGAGGCATCCAATCAGAACTTGGAATAAGACTTTATATTCCGAATTCACTATTTTATAGTCTTTTCTCCCGGAAAATTCAAATTGAAGCACGAAATTAAAAAATAAAGATAAAAATCAAGTACGGAATGGTTCTACATCATATAAACATTGAGAGGCGGAAATTTTAATAAAGTTATAGCTCTATTTCCCAGGCTTCCAGAGTCGAGCGAGGATGTCGGTCCCGCCCTTCGTCCTCTCCCCCGTCACGGCGGACGACGTAGAATCTATGATCGCCGTCTACGAGGCTGCCTTCGCCAGCAACCCGCTCTCCTCGCTCCTCTTTCCCAAATCCATCAAGCCTGAAGTCAAGGCTGCCTGGCTGCGCAAGCGCTTTCTGGGTTACCTCGCCAAGCCAGAAATCCGGCAGTTCAAAGTCACCGAGACCAGCACTGGGAAGCTAGTCGCGTGGTCTCGATGGGCGTTTCCCTATGTCCTGTCGCCCGAGGAGAAGGAAAAGCGGCGGAAGGAGGAAGAGGAGAAGGCCCAAAAGGATCCCAAGGAGAGTTACCCTGACGGAGCAAACGTAGGAGCTTGCGAGGAGAAATTTAATGGCTTTGATGAGTTCAGGCGCACCTGGGTCGATGATGAGAATATGTACCGTATGTACCCAGCTCCTTTTTATCCATCCTCTCCTTTTCTTTCCACTCCAAAATTGATGGGTTCTCTTCTCTTCTCCCTTCTTTCCCAAAGAAATAAAAGGCGTCTACGTATTGTGGACCGATGCACACTCTTTTATTGAACTATCTCCAAAAAAATCTTTCGTAGGTTATACTAACACATGGATGAACCACTACAGTCGTGCATTTCCTTGCTACTGATCCCGCTTATCAGCGCAGAGGATTAGCCACGATGCTGCTCAAGGTTGGGCTTGACCTTGCTGATGCGGAAGGGAGGAAAACATACATCGAAGCAACAGAAGACGGGCATCCAGTCTATCTCAAACTAGGCTGGAAAGACGTCGATAAGCTGGTGGTAGATGGGACTAAGTATGGCGGAGATGGACCTGCAGTAAATTATATTATGATGAGGGATCCACAGCCTATCAATTGATAAGATGCACTTTGTTCTACAGGTACATATACGATTTATCCCTTAATGATATACATATGAATAGAATACAAAGAGATACCAGGTTAAAACAGAGCTAAACGTCTGTCAAACTTCTCTTTTACCGTGTGCTGGAGGTTTAATGGCAGATTCGTTGTTCTGGTGGCCTCCATGGTACTCCTAGAATGCTGAAAATCTTCTTTTCGTCAGCCCCCTCCACCAGGGTACCTTGGCTTATCTTTTCTCTGCGTGGACCCCTCATGACATCTTTCCACAGCCCTCTCTGATTTAACCTATAGCCTTTCTTACTGGCCAGCAGCCGGATACTCCGATTGAAAATATCATCTCCGGTGAAGTATATCAGTGCCGCCCCTAATTCTGTGTCCGGTACAAGCAAAAAGTCAATTCTCCGCCAAACCTGATCCCTCGAATCCGGCAGGACGCAACAACCATGCCACTTGGATGAATGCGGGAGCGTCAAAGCTGCTACCAGGAATCCAATATCTGTGAGCTTATCAATAAGTCCGTTTAGGAGTGGCATGATCTCTCTCCAGGATGAAGTTCCCGGCTTCGTGATGATGCAGTCTACATCCCCAGAAGTAGATGCCCCACGCCTGTAGCTGCCGCCCACAATGACATTCATCGCAGGGTCAATTTCCTTAGCATAATGCTCGACTATATTTCCCAAGGCAGTAACTTCCTCACGTGGAATACGAGTTTGAAAATCTTCATAGTGTTCAAGACCAATACGCTGGTTCTCAGACAATTGTACATGCGTCTTTACATCCTCAAGGGTCTCATATCCTTGCTCAACCCATCTCGATGCCTGGCTTAGACCTACGCCATAGATGCCCAAAAACATCTGTAGAATTCTGTCCTTTGGATCTGACTTTGCATTGTCTAATTTTCGTAATCGATGTGTCCGCACGATTTCTTCAATTTTGAGAGCAAGCCGTCCGCCTATGAAGGGTAGTTTCATAGCTTGTTCAGCGGTCGTTATCTTCGTATCTTGTCGTCGAAGCGTTCCGGTTGCCATCCTATAGGCTCTGGGTCGCCAAGTATCGTTGATCCGAGCGTAGTAATCAGACATTTGTTGCAAAATGGATATGGTATCGACGTTGGGGTTTGTATCTGACGTGATTCCAGTACCACCCGTCATACAACTGAAATTACTCTGGTTAAAGGCTCCCTTTGGAGTTTTCTTTGATTCTGGTTTAGAAGAATGTCGCTGCGCTGAAAAGCTATCGTCGTTGGGATCTTCGCCGCTGATATTCAACTGATCCGGTGACGAAGGGGGGCTCTCCTCATCGTCATCGAGGGGAAGGTGTGCTAGATCTGCTGTAGATCTGATCATCTCAGCAAGTTCATCATTTCGACTGGAAACGTGGGTAATGGTGGCACTTTCGTGATCTGTTTTGGAAATATCTTCTTTTGAGATTTCGGTCCTCAGCCCCTTGAGTTCACCTAAAGTTACGTTATGATCAATACAAGCATGGGGCTGTGTTGATGCTTTAGGAGGATTATCCAAAACTGCTCCTTGGCTAGATCCTTGATTTTTCGGTAGAGAACGACTGTAACCTGCTTTTCCTGGCTTTGTTTGCCTGTGTTTGATTTGAAGAGGGTTGGACGCATCGTGGGCCTGAGACAAAATTTGTCCTTTTTCGACCATGTCTGGTTGGCCTCGAACAAAGTATTGCCTTTGCTCATGATTCAGGATGATGCGAAATATTATGCAGTCTATTGGATAGTTCTCATTTGTCATGATGATACCTTGCGGGAGCGTCTCGAGTCGAAGATATTTCATCACATCCTGATATGTAAGACTCCTATCAACGATAATGTGTGTAACATCTGACGTGAATTCCTTCTCCCAGACAGCGCCGTATTCCCTTGCTCTTGCGATTTGTATGCGTCTCTGCTTGGCAATGTCATTTGGTGGGATATAATAGAAATGTTTGCCTCGAAAAATCTGCTGATCTTGGGAGACAGGCTTGAATGAAGTATCATTCCGTTTCCTCTTGCCCAGAGTGGCATTTTCAGCCAGTTTTGTAGACGTTGGTCTGGACTTTCTTTTAGGTACTGTCAAATCCATATCGGCAATGCTACGAGCCGTCCGGTCAGGAGCATCTTTTACCGTAGAGACATCATCGTCCTGGGTTTTGTCGATAAAAGTTTTACTAGAACTTGCAAGTTGGGGTGACTTTGTAACCTCTTGCTCATCATCCGAGCTGTCTTCTAGAGCCGCGAGCTTCTTAAAATATACCACCTTTTCCTGTGTCACATCTTAGCTCGAATGATTTTACCTCTGGCTTGTTACAAACCATGTCTGTCATACTTATCTTTTCAGTGATGATAACCCTGTTAATGACATCTTCNGTGAGTGAAGAAATGAAGAAAATCTTCTCTAGGCAGCAAATGTAAATTAGTTAGGCAGTCGAAATCATTCTCGTACAGTGGTCTAGCCAGGTGGAACTAGTAGACTGGATCCCTAATTACTGCGCTTAGCGGGTTGTTAGCTGCCACAGGCCTCACCTTCCTCCACGACCATCTGCAAGATCCAGATCCAAGTGTCACAACACCAGCTTTGAGAAACTGGACATTGTCTATTCTAGAAAACAGATGACTGCTGTGTCTTCTATACATACTAATTCACCTTTGCACGCATCATCTACATCAGATCTACAATCAAGATGGGGGATACCAGCCATCAGCAGTTCCCTCTCGTGTCAAGACTCAGAAGCAGCGAAGGCAAGTGCAACCCGACTGTTCGTCAGATCTTCGAACAGATCCTTGCTGCGGCAAGTACTCCTGAGATGAATAAATCCTTAGAGTATGAAAACATCGAAGGACCCATCGGCTCTAGAATAGTTGACTCCTTGGATGAAGACGAACGTTTCGAAAGGTGTCATCCAAAGTAAGTGTCTTTTATCTGTCAGTTATAGCTTTATTCCAGCATAGATTAATTCTAACAATTTCCACACACAGGGTCTCATATAATTCTGTTTCTAGAATTCTTTTCGTTGAGATTATGCCTTCCAATATTCATTCTTGCCATTCAAACTGGCTCACCAATCAACTTGATGATATGAAAGACGATGGATTTATTACCAAAGATGAACGAAGACGATTAATTATACGAGTAGATACTAGTAAGTGATCTATTATTGTCATTGCTTTGTATATACACCAATAATATATAGCCATGAAGGGTTTTGATGGTGCTTATCGAGACAGCAGAAAAATCCTGGACTTTTCTATTACCCCTAGAGGAAAAGCTCTTCCAACAATTGCTGTGGAATCCGGATGGAGTGAAACGTTTGCAAAACTCAAACAGGACTCGAGATTATGGTTAAAGGGAGCAGACTGTGAAGCCGTGATTTTGCTTAACTGGAAAAAAATCTTGCGCAACAGAGTCAAAGGGTCTGTTTGGATTGAATCCCTTGATGATGATGGAGAAGTCCAAGTTTCAGAAAGAGCAGATATATTTCCAGTGCCAGCAGACGAAGAGGATCCACCGAAGCTCCATATAACTGCAAAGATGCTCTTTGGAAGCTGCTTGGCTGCTGGTAGAAATGGGGAAGCTACATATGGACTCTCTATCGAAGATCTACGAAAGGATGCTGAAAGCGCAATCCGACTGGAAGGCTTCATCCCCGATGGGATGCAAAATTAGAATTGTGATGAGCCAGATGCCTGGCTGTTTACACATCGCTCGCCCGGTGTATAACCGTTGGGATGTAACAGTTTGACAGTATTGTTTGCTTTCATATCTCATATGCTCATTTTGTTACTATTCATAGAAGACGGGACGGAACCTCCAAGTCTCCGCTTTGGCAATTACCTTAGTGAATAGCCATGAATAGCGAAATACCTCTATAATGCTCTATTTTTGTGCCTTGCAGCTTACCTTGAGTGGCCGATGAACAATTTTGAGCTGGGAAATGGTACATTCGTTTCCTTATGCTCAGCGCAGCCCACATTCAACTTGCGGATTCTTTGATAGCAGCGTGTAGGATTCTTCCACTCAAGAGCATAAATTATCTGAGGTAAACACCTAAGATTCATCCCAAGAAATTCACAAGAGTATATTTTCTACAGATAGATATCCGTTCAGCTCATATTTACAACTGATTAGCAGTGTTGAAATCCTTCAGAGCCTCCTTAACACGAGCAGACATGGTCTTCTCTCCCTCGCGAACCCAGACTGTATTATATCGTTAGCATACTATCGGATCAAGTTGCTGTAGATGACCTTACCTCTTGGATCGTAGTACTTCTTGTTGGGCTTGTCAGCTCCCTCAGGGTTACCAACTTGGCTCAAGAGGTAGTCCTTCTTGTTCAACACATAATCTCGGATACCAGTAAGGTATGCCCATTGGAGATCGGTGTCGAGATTGACCTTTACAACACCGTAGCTGATGGCTTCCTGATACTCCTGCTTAGATGAACCAGATCCACCGTGGAAGACCAAGAAGACTGGCTTGTCTTCCTTGGCTCCGATTGCCTCCTTGACGTATTTCTGGTGCTTGCTGAGAAGCTCGGGATGGAGTCTGACATTTCCTGGCTTGTACACACCGTGGACGTTACCAAATCCAGCAGCAATGGAGAAGTACGGAGAGATTGGCGAGAGGGCCTTGTAGATAGCCAGGATATCCTCGGGCTGAGTGTAAAGAGAGTTGTTATCAACATCCTCATTGTTGACACCATCCTCTTCACCGCCAGTAATACCGATCTCCTATGCATAAAGTGTCAGGAAAATTATTACAGCTATACTGAGAAACAATGAAGAGGTCATACCATCTCTAACCACTGCTTCATAGGAGCAGCGCGCTTAAGGTACTTAGCAGTAGTCTGGATGTTGAAGTCGACTTCCTCCTCGCTCAAATCGATCATGTGGCTAGAGAATAGTGGTTCTCCGTGCTCCTTGAAGTATTTTTCATCCGCATCTAGGAGACCATCAAGCCATGGAAGAAGCTTCTTTGCGCAGTGGTCGGTGTGCAAGACGACAGGAATGCCATATGCTGGAGCAACAGCCCGGATGTAGTGGGCACCAGCGATACCGCCAGCAATTGATGCTTCTTGGTTTCCATTCGAGACACCCTATGGTATTATATGTCAGAGGTTGCAGCAAAGACCCAGATGTCCCTGACGTACCTTTCCAGCAAAGTAAGCGGCTCCACCTTGTGACATCTGGAGGATGATTGGGGAATTGCTGTCCCGGGCAGCCTCGAGAGCAGCAACAACGGTTGATGATGAAGTGACATTCTAGCAGTTACGGCAATTAGCTATGTCCGATGATAAGAACATAAGAACCCAAAGAATGATCCTAGCTCTGAGCCGACCAATAACCAAGAATCAGAACAGGTCGTCAGACACAAAGCTTCAACCAGACTTTGCTCACTCATGGTTGAAGCGTGCATTGGGAGATATGAAGTAGATCAGGGGCGACAGGATTGGTTTGACTTACAATGGCGGGGATGGCAAAGTTATGCTCCTGAGCATAGTTGAACAGCTTCAGGACGTCATCACCGACGATAACACCGGATTTACGGCTGAGAACTTCCTTAGCACCCATGATGATTGATGATTGCCTTTCAAGTTATGAATTGAGATTTGTGTGGGAAGATCCTTTCAGTCTTATCAGCACTGTATTTGTTGAAAAGAAAAGTTTGCCCAATCTGTTGACGTGACTCTAATTTGTAGGGCCGCCAGCAGCTGTATCGGCGCTAGTGGTGGGGGTCCGCATGCAAAGCAATCAAGTTGGCTCATGCAGCAGATTACTTGCAGCGCCTGAGATAAGCAGTATCAGAGATATGACTTACAATTGTAGAGATTTCCAGTACTCGTGAACTGTGAAAGTGTTTGGAGGTTGAGGAAGGAGAATCTGGATGAAGAGAAGACTCCTCCATCTGGCCCCCTCTGGTGGGGTAGTTTGGCGTCATGCCTCTTAGACTGGTTCGGCCGCTTCGTTTCGTTTCCCTGTCCATACCCGTGAACTTTCGTGGAAGCCGGCGAATATCGGAATTGTCTCTTTCACTTTAAGCTATCTAAACTAAGTAAGAGAGGAGACGTGGGATTATTCCGTAGAAAACCTCGGCTGCAATATTGACTGTTTCTCGGGTTTCTACATTGATCGGAATTCTGTAGGAAGCTCAAGTGACCAGATGACGGGAGGGGTATTCTTCACGTGATTCTAGAGTGAGTCGGGCGCAAGAAATATTTTCCGACAAGGAGCCCCAATTAATGACGTTGAGAGGCGAAGGGACCCTCTATTCTGCGAAGATCTCAAGAAAAAATGTGTCCCGGTACGCCTGGTAATGCCAATTACCATCACGGTTTCTAGGCCGCGTACTAAGCTGTTGTACGGACATGAGTAATGAGTCAAGGATGAAGATACCTAGGACGGAAGCTTCATGATAATCTATCTCTATTAGAAAATCGATGCTGCGGGGAAGAGCTAAGACAGGACGCAGTTAAATGTCGATAAGCTACATAAGTACAACAGATAGATGTGGTAAACATAAGACTATAATATAACAAATTCCTCTCATGGTTCACGTAGCGATTAAGTGGTCTAAAGAGTTTCGCACTGCACTACTAATTCTCGTAGCACGGATTGACTCCGTCTTTAGTCATGATCCGCCAGATTGCGATTCTCATGCACCTCTATTCCTCCTTGAAAAATAGTGGAAAGCCTTGTTTCTGCAAATAAAGCACTATGGGAGCTAGATATCTAGTTTATATATCGGGATAGGCGAGCTTGGATTTCAACAGAATTCTATGAAGGCTCGGAGGGATATCCGTATGGAAATATGCACCGGAGTATTACTAGAATTAATCAGCCAGACGTAATGCTAGGTGAAACGTTGGATGAGACACTTACCCTCTCGGAGAACTCCCAAATCATGTTCCACAAAGATGGAGAATAGGGGCTGTGCTTTAGTATAGGGCGGTCTGTTGAGCGCAGTCATATTAGCCCCTATATCATGCCGATGCGGTAAAACTACCGCCGAAGCTCGATTCCGAAGGACAGCGTATCATATTATCGGAGCGGCGAGAGCCAAGGAGAGTTTTGTGAAGGAGTACCTACCGGTTCATGGTTTCTGGGGATTAAACGGTACATCTATTAAGCTACAGGTGGATTCAAAATCATCCACAGCCGAGCAGCAAACCTCGCAGATCAAAAAATTCAACAGACGGAAGCCGGTATTAGCCAGATGGATAAATTGTCATGGTATCATATCCTTATATCGCATATTTGATTCGTTATATGTTATCCCTTCGCCCCCCGCCTTCCTCCTGGAATCGCGTGAGAGATATATAGACCTGTCGCTTTGATGCTAGTGTCACCATTCTAATTTCAATGCCTATATGAAGGATCACTTCCGTACAGCTGCTGGCCCATGGGGTTCCAGTTATTGCTGAACATGTTCGTCATCTGACCCGGAATGGGTGTAGACATCGTTGGTGGACTCTGGTTGGGAGTAGACCGATCCTCCCCACGCTGAAGCCTTCTTTGGTGCAAAGAGCCTAAGAGCGCCTGTGATTGTGATTCAAATGTCGACTGAAGGGCCTTAGAGTTTTCCCATCGCTGCCCGAACGTCTTTAGAATATCATTGATTTGATTAATACAGTTGATGCTTCGTTCAATATTATCCCCCCTTCCCGAGATAGGTAGCGGTGGTGGAGGTGGGGCGCCAGGAAGAAGTGATACGTATGGTATAATTCCATTCAGAAGCCGGTCTTGGTTTTCGTTAAGAACAGCTGTGAATTGACTGCCTATAAAAAAGACACGTAGAGCATCATGATAGGTTATATACGCTGGGTTCAAAGGATCCTTGCTAAATGAGAACATCTGCTGCATGTAGGCGATCGAATATTCGAAAATGAGTGTCTTCCCATATTCTGAAACAGCCGGGACACGGGAGGATGGCGCAAGGCAGTAAACATAACTGTATAGGACTTCGAGATCAAAGAGCTTCTTAATCGGAGCTGGTAAACCACCAGGGTATGACTCAGACCATTCACGCATCTCTTGACAAACCTGCCAAAGATAATTGGAAGACTCCTGAAAGGGGCTTCCGCTTGACTGGAAGAGTTCCTGGTACCAACGCGACTGAGTAGCTCTCAGCTGGAAAAGAAGCAAGGCAGTCTCCAGAGATATAGGCCCAGCAACAGGCGCTGAAGGATCATTAGTTCGTGTCACCGGCATTGACGGAAAAGCGACATTTGCTGTATCATCAGCAAATGAAAAAGCTCGAAAGTGAACCATGCTGATCGACCTATTGCGTGTTACTGATGTCCTAAAGTCACGTTATATATTTGCCCTTACCTATCAAGAGAGTAAACGCAGTAAAAGATCTTCCGTCTCAAGTCGAGCATTTTCTTGTCTGGTTGTTGCGCCTTAGGAGGATCCTGATGAAAGCCCAGATCTACTATAGCACGACACGCAAATCCAATGAGTTGCCAACTGTCAAAGTGTGCGGGGTCTAGCATTGAGTATTCTACGAGTAGAACGAGTGCCTGAATTTGGACCACGTATCCGGGCATGAGAACCTTGTCTGCATACTTTAAGGCACGGCCAACCCATGCAGTGCCATTGATGTAAAAGGAATCGGCTCTGTTCCTAGATTGGGCAACAGACGCAATGGCTAGTGTCATAAAAAGTAGCCAATGCTCAAAATCTGTTACAGGGCGTCCGTTTACCTGGTATATAGCATCCAGTGAGTTGAAGAGCGCAGTTTCAGGGAACACCGGATAGAGTGCATAAATGTTGTCCAGGTAATATTGTACAAGAGCCATTGCTGAAGGTCTGGGTGGAAGCTGGAAAGTTTTCTCACTATGAATCGGCTCATTCATCGTCGCGGCGAGCACAAGACGAGCAAATGTCATGTTAGTTGTGGCAGTCTCGAAGTCCCGGGTCGTGGCGTCAACGGAACTATCAGTGAAAAGTAAGCAACGGAAATATGCTCAAAGGTGGTGAATACGGACAGAAAACCAAAGTCAGAAACAAGTTCATTCACATCTGCTGCTTCACGACGTCTTGCAGCTTTTCCGTGAATTGCGGCGCGAATGGTCGCTAGAGAATCTTTACGGTCAGGAGGCTCAGAGGGTGGCTCATCGGCTTCATGCATAGCCACCGACTCTTTTCGAGATCTAGCATAAGCTATACGTCTTTCAAGCTTTTCAACACGGGACTCCAAGGATGCAACATAGCTAAGAATGGTTACTACCGGGCTGACAAATAATCATTTCAGATAGCCATACCTCCGTTCTTTGCCTTTGGCAAATTGGTCATTAGCACTCGAACACTCGTTGACTCGACCTGATTTCTCGCATGCAGTACATGCAGGCAACTTGCCGTCACACTGTTGCTAGTAAGTATCTCTTCCGTCCTAATCAAGAAGAGGATGAAAGACCAGACCTTTATTTTCGCAGCCCGGCCTGAAGATATGAGTTAGCTTACTTTCGAAGAAATGTAAGGAACCTAGACATACATCTTGAGCATGCTGAAACTGGTCTGGAGACCCTCAATAATGGGGTCTCTGAAGGGCCAGTCCTATGCATCCTGCCAACAGAGTGGCTCGTTCACACAAGTCTTCGCTTACAAGATTAGACACGGCCCTGATCCCATGCTCTCCAGAGAGGAGAAGTCTGCTTAATACAAGAGTTAGCTTTGATAATACACTGAGAAACAAAAGATTGTCTGTCATGAGCAGCGTCTGTTGTTGCAGCAATGCAGGGGAATCTGGTCACGGTGCGGGGCAGGTATGAAAAAAAAGAACAGGGTGCATATGCACACGCACGACAACTACTGAAGAGCAGACAAGTATAGGGACTGAGAAATGAATTATGCTCCATGCCTCTTTTACTCACAACTGAAGTGTCTCAGGAAGCGAAATGATGGGTTGGGTACGCCCACTGTGTTTTTGAGGCTGAAGAGTCCGCAAGAACCGCAGACGTCTGGGGCGGGTAGGTGTCCAGGCGCGCCTCTTCCGATGGCGCTTCGAAGATCCGCTTTTGGACCGGACAAGGAGCTCTGCTGCGCAGGATAATTTCCGTTTCCAAGCCTGGTTCCGGGGAAGAGAACTTTCGTGGAGTGTTCACAGGTCCAGCCAGGTAAATGACGATAAGGTAAGCTTCTAGTCCCACCTCTGATGTGCGGCGCTCTAAGCGATTTGAGGACCAGCAAGTTCAGGGGCCAAACAACAGCCATGGCTGCTTTTACACATTATGTCTTACTCCAACTAGATGCCTCTTTGGCCGCCTGATAGGTCTGTACAAAAGCAAATACTAGCAAGCTCATCGACAGCCGCCCAGTAACAATTTCGCGTCGCCCAATCGTCAGCAGGGAATTCTCTTGCCTCATCAGAGACATTTGGGAACAGCTAGATCGACTCCAGAGCTTCTCATTCGCGTCGGCTCTCTTCTAAGGGCGAGACCCACGAGCCACGATTGGCACTCCACTGATTCGCCGTGCGGGCCACAGGTGGGCATTATTCTAGAGCGGGTTGATCCTTCGCCGCCCAGGCCGAATACAGCATCCTTTCCACAACCAGCCCATATGCGATGATGCTGGATCTTGCGCTGTCAGATATAAGATCATCTCGCAGAGTCGCCGACAATTAAATACAACGGTCTCCATGACGCCAGCAGATCCGTTCCGTCATGGCGCAAGGGACGTTAAGTCGTTCCGTGAAAGCAGCCACGAGAGCGAGGACCACTCACCAAGAATCGCGCATACATTGACTGCTTGTTGTAGATGTCGCCAGGTTTGTAAAGCGAAGGCTTGTTTTGATGTGGCACAGGCGGACTGATTTGGTGCTCTTAGAGGAAAACAAGGTGCGATCCTAATCTTCCACGCTGTCTTCCATGTGAGCGGGCGGGTTCCGTATGCGAATATTTCGATACAACAAAGGGCAAGAAGATTTCTCGAACGTATGTGATACATCTCCAGGATAAGGTTCAAGCCTTGGAAGCAGAGCTCGCGCAGTACACAGAAGAAGAAGGGCTCCCCCAGAATACCGAGGATATTGTTCGTCCTGGTGGCCTTGTCCGTCTAGATGAGAATGATGAAACCCCACGGTATTTGGGACCTTCCAGCGGCATTGCGATGACGAGATTAGTTATGGAAGAGGCGAAAAAGTATACGGATTCAAGGTCTATTAGGGATTTGGTTCCTGAAGTTCGCCAGCGCAGAAAACTTGCCCAAGGAGCGCCTGTGGTTACAGAGCGAAAGAAGTCATACCCGATGATCAGCGCCGTAGCCGCACAAAGTTTACCAAGCCGTCTGGTAACTGACAAGTTAGTAGAAGTATTCAACCAGAAGGGTATGTAGTGCCGATTCGTATTTAGTCTGCTTGGTCAAATATTTCGAAACCAAGCGTCGTATTAACGTCTTGCAGCTCAGTCATTATTACCGACGCTACATGAACCAACATTTGCAAAAGACCTTCATGATGTCTACGAAGGTAACACTGATCCGTATAAGAACTTCGTCCTACGGATGGTGCTGGCTATAAGTATGCAGAAATTAGATTCTCAGTACGCCGGTCTTGCAGACAGTTACTATTTAGCCGCCATGTCTTACATTGAAGATGTTATCCGACCAAAGGACATCCGGACGCTGCAATGTTTGGTTCTGATAGCGCAGTACTCGATGCTGACCCCAACTCGCACCGCTATCTATTATATCGTTGGTTTGGCGACAAAGCTCTGTCAACAGCTCGGATTAACTGAAGAAAAGACGATCACGCAGGGTGTTTCCATGGGACTGGTCAATCCTTTACAACTCGATATGAGACGACGATTAGCATGGATTGTTCTCTCCATGGAGTATGGTTTAGCCCATAGCATGGGACGACCAAACGCTTTTGCTACGGGTCAAGACCACCATGTCGATATAAAGTTCTTTGAGATCGTAGGAGATGAATTTATCACCGAGGACGGTATATTGCCAGCACAACCATCCGCAAATAAGGTGGTATCAGTGCATTTCTTAAAAATGAGATTGTTACAGGCTGAGATTCGGAGAGTCTTATATCAGAAGAAGCGTTCAGAGCCTAGAAGTGAAGATCATCCATGGTTCTCAAAGATGGAGCAAGAACTTCAGGATTGGCTTGAGCACTCTCCTTCTAATCCAAGCTGGGCTAAACCTTGGTAAGTTTGACTAATTCGAACGTGGCATTAAGTAACTAATTATTCCATTTCATAGGTTTAAACAAAAGTACAACACCATGGTAGTATTCCTTTATAGACCTTCTCCACAAGTTCCAAAGCCGTCGGCCCGTTCAGCTCTATTGTGTTATGACGCATCTACCTACAATGTCAAGTTCCAAAGTAAGCAGATGCAAAGTGGACAGACAGATATTACTTGGATATTTGTTTTATCCCTGTTCATGGCTGTGAATACTATCCTGTGGACCATCTCTTATCCGGAGGTTCGTGCTCTTCATCGTAAAGAAGAAGTTGAAGAACACATGGATATTGCTCTTGAGACCATTGAGAAATGTGGAGAACGTTGGCCAGGAACGGCAGCAGCCTTTTCTCTCTACTCAAAACTTTCTAGAGCTTGTATGATGAGTTATAGGAATGATGGTTCACATCCACCATCTTCGCTCTCAGCTAACTCTCCATCTTCCCTTACGGACGCTAACTCCCCATCCGCATCGGAACACTCAAGCGCAACTACAAGTTCCCTTGTCCCATCTGCATTCCATTCGTCACCTCCCCAGTTTGGATATGTGTTCGATCAAATACCGGAGCAAATCACCTTTGACTTTACAGATTCTCGACCGCCTCAACCTTCCTTCCGATCTAATTCGATATTTATGTCTCCATCCACCATGCAGACAGATCGTCGCTTTAGTTATTTCCCTCCGGATTTCGCACAGACGCAGTCCTTGCCCAACACCTGGAGTCAGAATCCAGAAACGATGCTTCAACCCCAACAATCGGCACTTCCAAACCCTCAGATATTTGTCAGCACGAGCCATTTCACACAAGCGAATCCATTCAATCCGCATCTATTCAACGAGCAAAGCTACGATATAGGGTTCAGACACGGTAGCTTAAGTCAACAACAACAGTTGGAATTGATGCAAACTTTAGAGGCGGAAGGTGTAGCGGGGATTGACAATTTCATGAACCTTTCATCGCAGTACGAATTCCCTTTGAAGTTTGAATGAGACTTTTATATCATGCGAGCTTAACTATATTTGCATCAGATACTGGATATCGGAATGATGCTCATCAACTCCCCGCCTCGGGTCCTTTCTGAGGCATAAGACATTGTAAATTCTGGCGGTTATTGAACTTTGATACTCGATAGCCGATGATGGAGGACCCATAAGATGGTGACAAAGTGTTCTACACGAATATGATAGATATGTATACAAGATACAAATAGACGAGGGAACGCTTCGCGGTCAAGCAGTGTATCAGATATGCCGGGCTTGTTTCAAAGCTATATGTATGTTTGATTTGATGAAAGAGTTACGACCGGAATGTAGGAACTTCGATACGTGATACTTGTTCACTGTAGCATCGAATTATTATTATATCTGCAATATGTACTCGAATTGATTTCGAAGTTTATCAATATATTGTCTAAATATCAGTATCTCACCCTGCTCTCGGTTCTCTGAATGCTTCCTCGACTGCATCAGCCATATCACCCAAGCTTTTAAATCGCCAGGTATAGTCAACGCTGTCTTTGACTTTCTCCAATGTTTCCACATCATTATATCTATCAACCCATGCGCTGGTTATACTCAGACTCTTAGCAGGCACATGATCATATGTCAGGCTCTGAGCAGTATGCAAAATTTGTTCTTTTTCCACTCCAAGATCTTTCTTCACTCTGTCCAGAAGATAATGGAAATTATTCAAACTAGGCTTGGAACTACCAATTTCCTCAGCCGTATAAACGGCATCGAATTTGAAACCTTCGAGTGGTCCAGCTATAGTCCTCGTGATGGAATCGACATCGATATTACTAAGTGGAACAAGCTGGTAATACCTTTTTAGTCTCTTGAGGGCGGGAACCGTATCCGGGAACGCGGGCCAATCTCCTATACGAGCACCAAAATTCCACGATTCTTCCGAGCTTGGAGGAGGCAGCTGGAGAAAGGAGGCGAAGGCGGAGTATGCTAGCGATTGGTACTCCCTCCAAGGTAGATTCGGCTGAGATACTTCTAATTCAGATTCAATTTTCTGAAATGCTGCAACCGTGTGTTTCCTGTCATTGATATATGGATTAGGGACCGGAAGCCGCTGAAGCAGAGGTTGAAGGTCAGAGAATATCCCCCCTACATAATTATTGTGTCAGCACTTTGAGAATTCATCTTATGAGAGTCTAAGTTCTCCAGGCTCCAAAGGAGATGACATATTTACGAAAAAGAATCTATTCTACGTAAAGAGATATGGAAGCATGAAGAAAATCTTTAGTTGGATGGGTTTGCAGAATCTCAACAATGGGTCCAGAACGAGCCAAACGGCATCATAGGCTGGGATTTATTGAACTAACCTTTTACGTCAATTAGAGTTTCGTACACATCAAAGGAAAGTAATTTGAAGTCTGTAAGCTTCGCCGGGTCATTCAATTTGACCTTGCCCTGCTGAGCCATATTGAGAGCTNGTTCAGTAGGAAATCGAAGTGTTATAACCAGATACTCAACGGAAGATCCTTCAGAGTATGAATCGATTTCAGGAGTCTACAATGCCGGCTATAATCTTATATGATTAAAAAAAAGATACTGCACAACCTTGTCGTTAGTGCTCTTTGTCAGTTATGACTTCACCGACCATATGTATCTCCTAGGAAAGCTTACCGCTGTAAATAGCAATTGCTCCGTTCATCCTTAATGACCAACATCTAGTCAGCAATATTACAGCGGGGTAATGACAAGTCTATCTAGACTGTGATATATATCATTCAAAATGTCAAGCGCTTTCCATGGTCAATTTGACGATCGATGGTTCATCACACGCCTTTCACGCCCTTTGGATGACTATCAGACGGAACTAAGTGGGGATTCGAATCACGACAGAAGATCCGGCCCTACTGCAGATAACAGGTGGACGAGCATCAGCTGTACATTATTTGCATAATGACAACTTGAACGTTTGCAGCCCATGACCACAGGCAAAAAGCTCAAGAGATAGCGCAATACACTTATTCCTACATTGATACTAATCTTGGATTACGTTTGTACATCTGGTACATGATGTAGTGGTCTCACAGTTATTGAATCTTGGTCCTGAGCCGCATAATATGATGAGTGTAACAGTAATTATGATTACTATGCTGATGGTCGAATTTCAATCTTATGAGACCCTTGGTTTATACGGATATCCTAGGAAGTAAGAGCTCATGCTGTGTTAATTCACGCTCGCCTTCAATTCTCTAAACATGGATCTGTGCTGTGCTATCACCACTCCAGCGTTTCAGTTCCACTTTTCCGTCAAGAACTGAGTGCTAGACATGCATCTACTGCTAGTCCCACCCTTAATAATATTAGTAGAATTCGATGCAGTTGGAATTACCGGGCATTCTTACCTGCCTCCTTTTTGCACGACCACGTCGCTGATAATGTCCCTATCGAGGTCTGGAAACATAGATGATAGTGTTTCAACAACGTTAGAATGCTCTGCACGCTGTAATCTATGAGCCTCGGCAGCCTCTGCACTGGCCTGTCGCGCTGCTGCCTCTTCAGCATTCATTCTACCACGAGATTCCTGAGATAGTGTTCCCTGAGGACTTTGAGGCTGCTCTGTGCTAACTCTAGGAGATGGTGTCAGACGAGGCGTGTTACCAGGGAGGGGTGTTCGCGCTGGACCACTCTGTACAGATGGACCATCTTCGGAAAAGATTCGGCCGATTGACGTTAACGGCTTCTGGATACTACGCAGGAGACCACTCATAGCTGCTTTTTCGTCCGTACCACTTGCATTCCCGCTACCGCTGTCATCTTCATTTGAAGACGTAGATGGTCGAGGAGCCGACGAATCACCCTCCATAGAGTGACGAGGTGTTCTCTGGACTTGGCTTGGCCTAGACTTCTCAGAGATTCGTGTTTCTGAGTTCGCTTGCTCAGCTTCAGCCTGGTGTTTCTCTGCAATCGCTGAAACGGCTGCTTCAACGTACTTCTCAAAATCGTCATCCGTTATAGTCAAGGAAGTCCTATCTAGATTTTCAATAAATTGGATGGCACCGAGCTTTGCATGATCAGCGATAATTCTTACGCAAGGCTATCGTGGAGTCACTTACCAGCGATGAGAGGTAATAACCAGCTTCGCCTCCGAGCTTTTCTTGATTCCTGAATCTTAATATATACTGGACGTTGGAGACAAGGTGTTCAGGATTTGATCGAAGGACCACATATATAAGTAGAGGCATGAAAGAATCTGCAGAGGAGTCGGATTTGGAATGCTTGAGCAGGCCTGGATTTAATTAGAGTGAAACAAAATAAGACGCAATCCTTGACGTACCAAAAATCACCTTACAGCAGTTGAGTATGCATATAATCTTGTCCCGAGGGGCTCTATAAGTCTTGATTTTGAGTAGTTCTACCCAAGGAATAATCAGATTTGCAACTTATAAATGCCAGTGAGACTTACCCTGCTGCGCGAGCACCAAAAACCGCCTACCACTTTCCCCAACAGGCGCTATATCTAAATGCTCTTCCTTCACCCATGAGTATATGCTTATTTTCTGAGCAAGCACTTCATCACGCTCAACATCTTCTTGGTGCTGCCCTCTCCTTCCAGGACCCATTGGGCGTTCAGCACCTCTTCGTCTAGGTTTTGATCCAGGAAGTGGCTGTGGAGCAGGTATTGCCGGCGAGAACGTCTGCGTATACAGTCTATTCATAACAAGCTTTTCCATTCCCTCACGAGCGTTATCGAACTCGGCATCAGATACGTCTCGCCACACCTCGCACTGAGCCATCTTATTGGATATAAACGCCAGGAAATCGCTAATTATCTTTACTTGCTCGTGCACCATCCACTGCTTCTTGCCAAACTCTTGTAGGAAAGATCGTAGGAATTTTGCTACCGGGTCTGCTGTTTTATGTCTTAACTGTTCCAAAAATCTGTGGAAGTCAAAGGGAAGGGCTGGTTCGGGCTCGGGCTCTGGAGGCGGAGGCCTATGCAGAGGTGGGCTGCTGGGATTTATAGCAGAATCCATATTCGTATATCGCTCCTCAGCTGCCCTCGGTGAACTTAGGCTATGGATACTACCGGGTTTTGGTGGAACAGCAGGGCCAGCATCATTTCTAGTGGCATCGTTGGAGGTTAACCGAAACTCTTGCAGACTCTGAGCCACACTAGGACTGAGGGGCTCAAGACTTGATTTTCGTGGAGGATGCTGTATAGGGTGACCAAGTAGCGGTCCAGCAATTTCAAGACGTGGAGACATGACTTCTTCATGACCTGGCCCTTGACCTTCTTCGCTAAATTGATCCATGATACTCTGAATTTCTGAATTCGCACCTCCATCACGCTCATCCTCACTTGTATTCTGCTTTTCATCGAAGCCTGCGTCCGATCTCGTTGGTGAGGATGGTGGCTCAGGCATTAGAGCATAGTTCTGTAATTTTGGGTCTCTGGATGAGGATCGCGAAGTCGGTTGGGAGGCTGAAGGTGCGGATTGGCGGTGATGTGAAGATGTCGCATTCTCAATCTGTGGCTCTTTGAGTGAAGGTGTCTCGACGGAAGGAGTCTCGGCCTTCAATGTTGCTACCGATGACTCCATCGGATCAGGAGAATGTACCGCCTCAGAAGTTGCGGATTCTTCACTCTCTGCTGAGGTTTCAAGCTTGTGAATAGGAAATCCTTCCTCTTTAGTTTCTATTGCTGCTGGACTCGACCTGGTATCATCTTGTAATTGGAGTACGTCAACACTCCCCGAGCTCGGTTTCTCAGCCTCTCCGCCATCACGACTACCTGCATCCTCCCCCTCTGGAACCCCTTCCTCTTTTGCAGCTACAGTCGATGGGTTTTCTGTAAGTTCATCGTCGCGATTTGTATCTTCTGCCGACTCTCTGGGAGAAGACATACATCCACCAGCGCCTCGAACGGCGTATGCTTCTTGGCTAGGTATTCTTAGCGGGGTATTCGTTGAGGTGTAGACTCTGCGGAGCTTAAATAAAAGGTAATGTGCGACAATAACAAACAAGCGGTAGAGGTATTCGGCAGTTAGGCATCGGTGCCTCGTGGTTGCGAGTTTGTTTCCAGGCCTGGGCAGTGATCGCTCTAGGTTGTGGTCTGGAAGCCACCCAAGTCATAGGGTAGGGGACTCTGTACTTGATACCTTAGCTTCGCCAATAGCAGGGAAGCGAGATAGCTACCGAAGTGAGGTCTTCGTGGCGTAAAATAGCCGGACAGTTTAAGGGTTACTATACTAGTACATAGTCCGACTAATTTATCTTACCTCGATAGCTTATCGCCAACACAAAAATTTCGAATGCTGGGTTTAACGATCTCTCAGCGTGCAATGGCCGTGACCTGCAATGGAAGAATTTGGTAACAGGCGTGACCTGACCTCCGCCCATTAGCACAAGCTCAACAGTACCACACACCTGAGATGTGTGGTATATTTGCATCGATTTCCAGTCACGGGTATCGACTCCAGAGCGGCGAGCTCACCCAGCTACTCCGCAACAGAGGGCCTGATTACCTCGGCCAAGCTCAATTGCAACTTACCACCAAGGATGGAACCGCTTACTGGTTATCATTTACATCCACAGTTTTAGCTCTAAGAGGCGGTCATTTAACAACGCAGCCTTTCAAATGCTCCACCACTAACTCCGTGCTTTGCTGGAACGGTGAGGCCTGGAAAATCGGCCAACGTCCTGTTGAAGGCAATGACGGCCAAGTTATCTTCAATCTTCTTCTAAACGCGATTTCTTGTAAGCTGGCGTCCGACTCGAGAATAGCTGTTCTCAAGGTACTTCGCAGCATTGCTGGCCCCTTTGCATTCGTATTTTTCGACGGGCTTCATAATCAAATATATTTTGGCCGTGATCGACTAGGGAGACGTTCCCTCCTCTATGATACTGCTAGATATCCCGAGTCGTTGGCATTTGTTAGTGTTGGAGATTCAGCCGGTGGCAACTGGCAAGAAGTTGAGGCGGATGGAATTTACATCCTCTCATATGAACATGCAATTCCTAGCTTTGAAGATACTCCAGATAGCCCTATCCGGTTGAATTCAATAAGCTCTATATGTAGAGAGCCATGGGATGAAGACGATGTTGGTTTAGAGGTAAGTCCAGCTCAATGAAGCTGTTTCTGTGTCAGCAATCTTCCACCCATTGCTCATCTGCGATCCATTTTCTGACCCAGGTATACTAGAACTTGCAAATAGGTGTATTCAATAGGAGTATTCCTGACAAGAGTTACAGCTTAAATTCACAATCACAATCAGTAGTTGGCCTTCGAGATCAGTTACATGAATCTCTGAGACTCAGACTGCTCAACATTCCCATACCGCCAAAGGTAGACCAGGCTCACAATGCCCGTGTTGCGGTCCTATTTTCAGGCGGGCTGGACTGCTCTGTTCTCGCACGAATGGCGCATGAATTTCTTCCATCAGACCAGGAGATTGACCTCTTAAATGTTGCCTTTGAGAATCCAAGAGTAGTACAAGCGGCAATAAAAGCTGCTGGTAAACAACAATTGAGCATACCCGTATCACCTTATGAGGCTTGTCCAGATAGAGAGACTGGCAGAAAAGCATTTGGAGAACTCCAATATTCTTGTCCAAATAGGAAGTGGCGATTTGTTGCAGTAAGTTAGCAATACCAAGAATATAGATACGACTACTAAAATGCGACCAGATTGATGTACCATATACAGAGACAATTGAGCACAGAGCCAGAGTTATTGACCTCATTAAACCTCACCATACTGAGATGGATCTCTCAATAGCATACGCATTATACTTCGCTGCTCGCGGCACAGGGCTGGCATCAGTCAATCAAGAGGCCGCTATTCTTTATACTACGACAGCTCGGGTCCTTCTTTCTGGACTAGGCGCCGATGAGTTGTTTGGGGGCTATACACGGCATGCAACTGCATATAGCCGAAACGGCTTCTCGGGGCTTATTGATGAGCTTGAACTGGATGTGAGAAGACTAGGAAAAAGAAACCTTGGCCGGGACGACCGTGTGATATCACATTGGGGAAAAGAAGCCCGTTTCCCATATCTTGATGAGGCCCTTGTGAAGTGGGCGATTGAGCAACCTATCTGGGATAAATGTAGCTTCCATGAACTGGGATCTAAACCCAGACAGGATGAATCTCCGTTTGAGCCTGGCAAACGAGTTCTTCGCTTGCTTGCCGAAGAACTTGGAATGCATGCTGTCGCGAAAGAAAAGAAGCGGGCGGTAAGCAGTGTTATATATTGGAGAAGATATCATAGCTAACCCGGTACTTAGATCCAGTTCGGTACCAGGACAGCCAAAATGGAGACCGGCAGAACAAAAGGCACTACCCTTATATCATGAAGTCCGCATGCATGGCTATGATGACAGAAAGATACTGCTGAGCTGTCCTGTACCCTTATCCGTGTGTTTCTACTTTGATAGTAACCTGGGTGAGGATGGTATCCAACTTCGGACCAATATGGACAACATTGATGCAGTAAAGGCAAGTCTGAGCCCGCTCATGAGAACTTCAGTTGGAGCAACGCAGGGTTTTGTGGCGTCTAGGGAGATGTGGGGACCCCCAGCATCCCTTGGCAAATGCGATTCCGCACTACATTGTAGTGTTCCCCATGATATCAATAAGCTTAACAAAATAACACTTTGGCAGAACAGCGAGATCTAATTTTCTTCGCTGACGACATGCCCATTTCGGCTGGTTTTCTGCCGATCCTATACCCCTCAAAGTTGGGGTTATTCCCGCGCCAATAATCTTCGTGCATATCCCCGTTAAGCCCCAGACCGTGGTAATATTTCTCCACATGTACTATATATCTGCAGAAGGAGTACAAGCTTCAGCAGCTCCGGACGCGGCCGCTTGCCATCTCAATGGTGGAAATTCTAATCCCTGGATCGTTAGGTTCATGAGCCAATTCTTGAAAATTTCCAGCATTGCAAAGTAATGCAGATAGCTCTTAGGATAGAGCTATATAGCCATAGGTATCTCCTTTGTCGCAATGTCTGGACCTGCCTCCAGCTTTGAGGGGTATTTTCAATAAGAATCCTCCTTTCGTTTATTTTGTGACCCGAGGTCTCTCCAGCATGCGTTTCTGCAGCTTGGTCGCGCTGGCTCTGCCATTTGTGGCAGCAGTGCCAACCCAATCCTCCAGGTATCTAGAATCTTTAGATTTTGATAACCATAAGCATTGACACTAGCCACAGCTCGCACCATCCAGAACCATACTTCTACAAAGGCCATGATCTCAGTTCTTTAAAGACAATGCAAGATGCTGGCTTTCTTTACAAAGACACAACGCGCCACAACGAAACGAGATCCGCAGAGGACATCCTTGGTGATGGAGGTATGAATACCGTTCGTCTTCGGATATGGGTAAACCCACCGGATGGCACAAATGGGCTGCCGTATACCATTGAACTTGCTCGCCAGATGTATAAGAAAGGTTATAAGATATATCTTGACTTTCACTTTGCGTAAGTCGCCCAGTATTTGCTCAGGCCTGAACTAAATCGACACCCGCGAATTTGGCAAATTTGAGTGCGAATACCTCAACAACCAGTAAGCCAAAATTGGCTAAAATGAAGGTTTTATGAAAGGTCCCCTTAGATTAATTGCAATTATGATCTTAATTGTTGTGTTTTATATATAAAACTATCGCAGAAATGTCAATTGAAATAGGTGAGTTTGACATAAATTGACCTCGTCTAGGACTTCGAAGATTCGTTTTAAATTTCCCGACATAGCGGCGTATGTGTCGATATAGGAGAATCTGTGTGTCGATTTAGTTCGGGCCTTTATTTTATCGAGATATGTTTCTAATTTGCCCTCCAGAGATTCATGGGCAGACCCGAATAAACAACCACCGCCAGCAGCATGGCCGACAACCCTCAAGCCCTTAGCTTCAACATTACGGAATTACGTGAAAGACACCCTGGTATCGTTTAAAGAAGCCGGCATCAATCTCGAAATGGTTGCCCTCGGGAATGAGATTCGCCATGGGATGTTATGGCCCTTGGGGTATGCAGATGTGGACGTTGAGCCATGGCCAGCAACTGTGAAGAACTTCTCTAACCTAGCTTACCTATGGAAGGAAGCCAGAGCTGGAGTCGATGA
Source organism: Scytalidium sp. 3C (assembly GCA_000743665.3). NCBI lineage: Eukaryota > Fungi > Ascomycota > Leotiomycetes > Scytalidium > Scytalidium sp. 3C. The sequence continues at coordinate 124,913 of JMRO03000070.1, read as the reverse complement.
TGCTGTTTATGCCGGTGTTACGAAACCCCAAGTCCTCATCCATATTGATGATGGCTGGAACTTGACACTCCAACAGAGATGGTTTGGTGCCTTGACAGCCAACGGTGTCCCCACAAGTGCATGGGATGTATTCGGATTCAGCTTTTACCCATTCTACGGGACAGCCGCAACTTTCGCTAATCTGAGAGAGACCGTCAATACCATTGCTGAGGAGTATCGAAAACCAATCCAGGTAGTTGAGACGGACTATCCTGCAATTTGCAACGGAGAGTACAATCCAATTCCTCAATCTTCTGAGCCTGAGATCCCATACAGCATTGCTGGGCAGACAGAATGGACGGATGATGTGATTTCAATTGTGCAGCAGATCCCGTACGGGCTTGGAAGAGGAGTGCATTACTGGGAACCAGCTTGGTTGAATAGCACTAGTCTCGGAAGCGCGTGCAACGACTGCATATTGTTTTCGCCTGATTACAGCACTCCTCAGTATATTGGATATTCGAGGAGCTCTGTAAACATGTTCAATGTCAGAACCTAAAAATACTGTATATGGCTGAATAAACGCGGTCGCATCTATACGCGCAGGTAGAAGGTTCCATACCTTCACTTCCTCTACTCCTCAGGAGTGTATAAATCCACCGGTCTTTTAGCATCCTAGTACAGTACAGTTCAAAACAATGGAATCACAAATGAGTATTTCTGTTTTAAGAATACGGCGACCAAAACTCACTCGTGATCAAAGGTGCAATGTTCAAATCTTATATTTTAAGGCAAAATGGACAAAGGAAACATGGGCTCTACGAAAATCATATAGAACCCAAATTAACACATCGAATTAGAAAATCAGAGATCTATTATTTTGGCCATGTGGACTTACCATTCAAAGAATTAAATACATATCTTGGAGTTTAATCTTAGACAGGTTAATATTTCATGAAGCCTTATTCTGGGAGAAGAAATGAATGACAATTCATGAAGGGTTGTATTCTAGAATTACATCATCATTCATGCAACGCACTCTTCAGTAATATCCCAGAGATTCAGTTCCAGTAAAATAATGCAAAAGGTAATACTTCAGCTTTTACAATGTTACTATTTGGAGAAATTGAAATCCAGTTTATATAGTAGCCTTTAAAATTTTCTATATTTCAATTCTATTAAAACCATGTAGAATGATATAAAGGATTATATTGAAAAGCGTCCCCCAGGTATTCAGAGCTTATACTGTTATACATAAGGTTAAGAATTGTCGTTAGAGAAACTTGGAAGTTAACCGGGAAATACCAGTACGATATAAAGCAATGATCAAAGCAAAAGAAGGCCATACAAAAATATCAGAGGAATTCAATAAAGCGGTATCGGATTGCACAAATTAAGCATGGTGTGCGCACTTATGCAATAGGGGTTTAAGAGGCATAACATATACTGTACCGAAGTACGGAGTAGAAACGACGCCAAGCGGGCACGCGACCAGTAAAGTGCGATCCCAATCCATCAAGAAAGGAGTGATTTAACAGAAACTGAGATCCGCTACCCTCGGCGGTAATGTTCTAGATCTCTCAAATGGAATATATTGTGCTGTCCATGCATATTTCCAAAGCTGTTGAGTAAAAATGCCAAAGAGCGATTTCCATAGTCGCATGTTCTGATACACCGACCTGCTGTTCGAGGTGATGATCATCGCAAAAACAGCGCAAGCGACGGCGCTGTTAGATTACGCAACGGCCTCTCCAGTTTCAGCTTATTACCCTCCTCTCATCCCGCAGACATCTACTCCTCTTCGCGATAAATGAGGTGTTCTCTGGCGCACTCCCCCAATTTTGTCGATACTTCTAGAAAAAAGCCCTTTTCTGAAATCTCCATCCCCATTCTTCGGCCTAAGCCAGCTGCAGACTAGCGTCAGCGCCTCGTTTCCCGAATTGTGGTCCGCGAGCTGCAGATCAGCTTCCTTGGGCGGAGGGCGCGAAACAAAGCCTCACGTCATATATTTCCACTGCGCTACCTTGCTTTCGTGTCCCCTTTCGTGTGATTCACTGAGCGCTAGGGGCCCCAAGATGGTGTTCGATCTCGCACGACTCCAGCTGGTGCGGTCGGTCAATAGCAAGTACATTTTTGGGGACGTTGTAAGTTCGCCTCTCATCCTGACTCTATGACGCCAGCGAATAAGCTCCTACCCATCCCTTAAAACACATTCTCGCTCAGCACGCACTTCGAAGATTCATCTGCTGATACTCAGAGCTTCTATGTGGCAGCCTCTGTTGCATGCTATTGTTATCCTGATCGAAATCTTAATCATGTCGAGGCTTGTAGCCAAATTCAACAGCTACTATGCTGACCGTCCTCGTATGGCTCCGATCTGATATGCCTCTTCCGTGATAGCTCTAATCTTTGCTTGCAGTTTTGACGATGATGGTATCGAACGCCATATTGGGAGGCATTGCAGACACAGTTGCGCAAACAATAACTGCTGTCAGGCAAAGATCGCTGCGGAGGAAGTCACTCAAAGAGGACCCCGTCGCTATCGAGATACATGAACTTGACAGGAAGAATCCTTTGTCTCAATATGAACTGATTCCGGAATCAAAAGATCTCCCTCCACCATTCGACTTTGAACGGTTGACTCGGTTTATGGCGTATGGTCTGGGCATGGCGCCCATCCAGTTTAAGTGGTTCCAGTTCTTATCGCGTGCCTTTCCTATCACAAAGACAGCGGGGCTGGTTCCGGCTATGAAGAGAGTGGCTTTTGATCAACTTATCTTCGCACCATGTGGTATGTGTCTAGCATCACATAGAATGATCGTCTATCAGTTGCTAACAATACCCAGGAATTGCTTTCTTCTTCACCGCGATGACGCTTGCTGAAGGTGGTCGTAGCCGAGCTGTTGCCCACAAACTGCGTGATATGTATATTCCGACCTTGAAGGCGAACTACCTCATCTGGCCAGCAGTTCAGATAATCAATTTCCGGGTCATGCCCGTTCAGTTCCAGCTCGTAAGCCATCATCTTTGAACCGTTACATTAATGGGCTTCTGCTAACTTCGACGTAGCCATTTGTATCAACTGTGGGTATTGCCTGGACAGCGTACCTCTCTCTCACGAATGCTGCGGAAGATGTCATGGATGCACAATCAGCACCCCAGACTCCAAGGACTCGCATTCACTTGTAAATCTTAACTTGAAAGGTCTTGCAGTGTTATGAAGATGGTCTGGCGCAGAGAATAGGCAATGAACACACACTTAAACAGGCGTTTTATGGCGTGAGGAAACTGCATCATTATTGTACTGGAAAATCACGGGATGGTCTTGCATTGTACTACTTATAGATAACTTTGAAAAGGCATACCTTCAAGGCTTTGTGCCAGTGGTGTTTTCAATTGACTGACTCTTTACTTTCCATTCCTGTCCTGAAAACACTCACACATGCCACCTGAATTGTGTCCATCTGAAACCCAATCGTTCGGTCTCCTCAAATGCAGCGTGATATCCACGTGTATTCTACAAGCGTAAAGCAGCAGCCTCTTCCGTGATCTCAAAATTCTTTATATTATTTTGATTATAAATACACCACTCAACGTTTCTTGGTCGCCTCAACTTTCTTTAGCTCTTCTCTAATTGCAAACTGTCAGTAACTAGCGGACGAAGAAGCTGCCCACAAAAGGACAACAAGAGAGTGCAAGCCACATACTTTAACTGCGCCGAGAAATCATCGCTCGTATCATCGTCGTCCCAGCTTTCCTCCCACAGGTGTGTGCTATCACCAGGAACCTCGGTATCTTCTTGTGTCCAGTCTGCGGCGGAGAGAATAATCAGCAGGAATCTTTAAAATGACGTTTGCCGCCCTCGGAAGACAAACGGCGAAGAGCCTCCTCATAGAGCGGACGGTAAGATAGCTGGTCCCAAGGCTACATACTCTCTACCGGGAAGTCCTCGAACTCATCATCTTCCTCCAGAGCCGCGGTGGGCTTCACATCTTTGCTTGTTTCTGCTGGCTTCTCCGATGAGCCAGCCTTGGCCGTCGAGACCGCGCCGGAAGCAGGTGCCGCTGACATGGTGGGAGGGTATGGGAAACTGTACAGGTGGGAGCGGTGACGCGTGACGGTGCTTTCCAGGAGCGTTTCCTGTGGTGATGTTGTCTCTCTGGGCCGGTGGAAGGATGGACGCAGCGTTGTGATGCTTTGCTTAACAAGCTACCAAGCACTTGTGGTTGAAGCTTCCAATAGTCGATGTCGCAAGCGACGAATCGGCACAAAGCTTAGCCTTGTGGCTGAGGCAATAGTAGCCAGACTGCGATAGGGCGAATATACGGGCACGCGAGTGCGGCCGTTTCTGGTGCGTGGGCCGCCACCCTCAGCAGGGGAACCCACGAGCCCCGTGCCCGTTTTGGCATCCAGAGAGGCTGAATGACGAGGCACTGCATTAACTCCGGGCTGAGTAGTCGGCGCACTCTCCCGCCCTGGCCTCCGTCTTCTGGCCATTCGACTTGGGGTCTCGACTGCAAGATATGGGGGCACACGGGTTATATCCTTCCTTTTCACCTTGATTAGTTCTGCACCGGGGGTTGGTCCCTCATTTCTTCTTCTTTTTCTCTTCTCTTCTCTCTTCTCTTCCCGGCCCGATAACGCACAGGAGCCGGCCACACGTTTGCCCCTTCTTCCGGTAGCTGCACCCTTACGAGCCGTTATCCGGCTTCCCAGTGGGTCTGCCACCTTTATATTTACCCTCGAATCCCTTTCTCCCGCTTCTTAGATCCAGATATACTTCCTTTTCTCTTACTTCGATTCGATATTCACATTGCTTCGTGCTGTCCGGGAGTCCGGGCTCCGGTGGTGCTTGGTGTATATGCCGCACTGTGGTTGACAAATCACTTCCAGTTGATTCAGAGACGCCAGGATGAGTCGGTGGTTTAAGTCTGCCGTGAAGGCAGAGGTGCCTCGAATGGTGGCCGACGAGGAGGAGCGAAATCTCAAGGCGGTTGAGCAAGCATTGAACCTACTGCTGAACGATGACGTGAAGGAGGCCAATCGAAGGTTGCTGGAGAAGGATTCGTCCTACCATTATTTGGGCCGTGGCATATCAAGCTTTATGGCATCGATGCTGGGTGCGGAGAAGGAATTGATGAAAGATGCAGCTGCAAAATTACAACTCGCCGAGACCAAGACATGGGAGGCTATGAAGCAGGCCGAGAAAGATCATACCGCCTTTCGTTCGAAGATCTATCCTCCGGGGACCGAGTATCTTCTCTGTTACTCAATTGCCCAATTGACAAGCGCAATCACTGGTGTGATGAGTGGAAGTATATCGGAGGCTATCAAAGGTTTCTACAAGTTAAGAAAGGCGTTCCTTACTTTAGATGGAATTATGCAGGCCGAATCGAGGTATCTGAAACGGATGGCAAGCGCGAGCCGCAGCTCCCTTTCATCCTACTCTGGATCTCGGGCAGGAAGCGCACAAAGCACCAAGTCGATGCCCCTCGGCAGAGATAACAGCTCCAGCAAGCTTTCTACCCTCACTGGAAGTCTAAGCCGAGAGGGTTATGGGTCTGAAGATGACACTCCCCAGAGCGCCCCTCCAGAACTTGCCAATAGCGAAAGTCACTTGAACAATAATGGAATACCAGGGAGTGAGCTGAGTCCTCGTCTTGCGGCGTTGGATCTCGATAACACTGCGGGAGATTCACAAGATGCGATTCCAAATATCACCATCTCAGAACATCCGATGATCGAACCTGAAATGGCTGCTGAGATATTCACACAACACACCGATATCTTCATATATTCAGGCACTCACTTATGTTACGGTATCTTATTATTAGTCCTCTCCATGGTGGAAAACCCTGTATTCAGTAAGATCCTTTACATTGTTGGATTTAAGGGAGACCGGAAGCGAGGTGCTCAGCTTCTCTGGCAAGCCACGAACTTTGACAATTTCAACAGTGCGATCGCCGGTATTTCACTTCTTGCATTCTACAATGCCCTTGTTGGAGCTTGTGATATCCTTCCAACTCAGCCTGGCGCTGAATATGATGTCTCTGGATATCCCAAGGCCAAATGCCACGAGTTGCTAGTCACCATGCGAAGACTGCACCCGGATAACAAGTTCTGGAAGCTTGAGGAAGCTCGCATGCACTCTTTTGACCGCAACCTCCCAGCGGCCCTAGCTCTTATAGAGGAGAACTGCGCAAATTCCCAAGACGGCTTAAAGCAGATCGCCATCATCAACATGTTTGAGAAGTCCATGACATGCATGGCTATGCATGATTACCTTGAAACAGCTCAATCTTGGATGGCATGTTCAGAGCTTAGCCAGTGGAGTCCTACCCTGTATGCCTACTTGGTGGGTGTCTCATATCTAGAGCTATACCGTGAGCATCGCAAGACGGATCCTAGCCTTGCAAACAAGTACAAAGTCAAAGCCACAGAGTATCTCAAGAAGGGGCCTCCTCTAGCTGGCAAACAGAAAGTTATGGGAAAGCAGCTGCCGTTCGATGTATATGTGGTAAGGAAAATGCAAAAGTGGGAGGAGAGAGCCAAGGCATGGAATGTGGATTTGGTTGACGCCGTCGGCGCCAGTCCTTACGCCGAAATGGTTTACTTCTGGAATGGAATCCAGCGTGGTGGTCCTGAGCAGCTGGAGAAATGCTTAGCTGTTCTGGAATGGGATCGTACAAGTCAACCTGAGAAGCACCAGGAAAACCTGGACGAGCAAGCGATTGTCATCCTATTGAAGGCATCAATCTTTAGAAACATGGGCAAATATGACGAGGCACGGCAACTCCTTCAAGAAGAGATCCTGATACATGACAAGTACGTACATGCATTATCCCGTTCCTCCACCTGATGATGAAAGACTGTCCCATACCAAAAGTTAGTGGATGTTTGCTGACAAAACCGTTTCGATACAGATCCAAATTCAAAGGCCACCTCAAGGACGACTGGACTCTTCCGAGTGCTTACTACGAGATGGCATGCCTGGCATGGAAAGAGAAGGATTTCGACGGCGTGGACCCCAAGGTGAAAGTTGCAGAGTGCGAGGAGTGGTTGAAGAAAACCGAGAACGTGGAGGCGTACGTCTTAGAAACGAGGATGTCTTTCAAGATCAAGACGTCGCAGCACACTTTGAAGAAGTACAAAGAATATCTGGGTGTATTGTAAATTAGGCGGGCGGGAGTTATGGGGCAAATCTTTTTTTGGTTGTACTATGTGTAGACAATGCATGAATAGACACAAGGGTGGGCTATTTTGGGAATCAGAAAAAATATAAAAAAAGAGCACATCGTTTCGGGCATGATAAAAATGATATATGCTTTCAAAGATTCTAGATATATGCTTATATGGAAAACGGGGTACTTCCAAGCCTACGCAATTTTACTCGTAGAAAGTAAGAAGGGGGGTATCAAACTCCAAGGGGAAGAGAGACCAAGCCTTAGCGCAGTATAGCTAGCTAGCTCCCAAAGTTTACATGAGACCAAAACAAAAGCGTACCAGTCTCAAAACGTGTCGGTGTATCAATGACGAAGAATTAAAGGCCTTATTATTACCATGTGTGAATTCCTTCCGAAGAAAGAATAGTAGTATCCCAAATTCCCTTAAAACTCCCTCCAGGAGTATCCATAAGAAAGATATCAAGAGCCGAAGGAAAAGGCTACGAAGCTGAACTACCGCCACGAAAATGCTCAAGGACCAGGAAAAAGGAAACCAACAGCCAACTACCAACCCAAGAGCAAAAGGAAAGGCGAACGCAAACGAAAATGCACGACACGTGTATCCCATCCCAAACGAATTCAGCCCAACCCGGAATGTCAGAATGTGCAAAGGCAAGACTCCAATATATCTGTGTCAAAAAAAATTAATAACACGAGAAATCTCGCCCCGTTGATCTCCCCCCCAGGATAATAACACAGCAATGGAGCAACATGCCCGCGTCCCGTCCAAGATCCATCAAACACAAACTAAGAGACTTGGAAGGGACATCGACCTCCGCCACATGCTGTTGAACATTCCCAGTAATCATTCTCTTAGGCGATGCCAGAATTGGAAGGAAGAAGCAAGAGTGGAGGGAAGAGGGATAAACCAACAACTGTTAACAAAGGAATGATAGAGACCCAAATGTGCCAAGCAAGAAATAAACAAAGAAAACAAAGAGGTATATATATGTTTGACAGCCCCCAAGCCAAAGCACAAATGCTAACCATGAGCATACTGTACAAAGAAAATTAAGGCATAGCGAGAGTGAGTAAGAAATTTCCTAATTCCAGAGACAGGACGCCAACTCCTTCTACCTGGCCAGATGCTACCAGATACTACCGAAAGTAACAAATTATCCACCTGTCGATTCCCCGACTCGTCAGACCACAATTGATAGGGCGGTCCCGAGTCCAACGTGACGCGATATTATATGCAAGGCATGATTGAGTCAAGTGATGTTAATATTCGTTATCATTCTCTTGACTTCGTAAAAGACATCATCATTGATATTCTGACCCCAGTATGCTCTGTTCCGATCATTGCTGCTGACCTGCCCATCCCCAGTTACCTGCAGATCCCTGAGGTTGTTGCGGTGCCCAGCCCTGAGCACCTCCCTGAGGACCAGACGTGTTCGTGGGTAGATATTGGTGTGAACTCTGATCAGCTTGATACAATCCTCGACCTGGCGTCTGGTAAGTTTGACCGAGGCCTTGCATATTCTGATATGGCAAAGGTGTTTGGAGTTGTGGATTGCTTCCGGAGGGACGCAGCTGCGGTGGGGTCTGCTGGGATACTTGCTGTAGATGAGGTGATTGCTGGGATGCGTGAGGACTGTACCCGGGGAAGCCAGCATGCTGCGAAGACTGCTGAGGCTGAGACCACATCTGGTTTTGGGGCGGGTAGCTGCCGTATTGATTAGAGCCTTGCCCAAGGCTGTTGGATGCCATCGCAAGAGCAGGCGATCGTCCTTGCATTTGATCTGATCTGAGGGCGGCTTGGGAGACGCTTCGCATGGGTGACTGGGGTATGGGATTCTGCTGATGAGCAGCTGTCTGATACGGTTGCGGTGCAACCATGGATTGAGAACTGGCGTGAAGTGCTGGTTGTTGTAGCCCAGTAGCAGAGTGACGAGGAGATTGCAACGCCGGAGCTGCTGGTAAGCCGTCGCTGGTCACTACAGGCGGTGGAGCCATGCTGGTAGACGGCACCTCGTGTGGTTGCCTCCAACGACGATCAATATACTCATGGCTTCTTTGTCGCTGAGAATTTATCTGTTTGTTGTAATCTGCTGCACTATGTGCTTGTGCCAACATATCCGTTGCAGGGCTGATCTGAGTCCGATCCTGATACGCTGGGCCCGTGATCTCTTGTCTTGGCCTTGGGACACTGCTGTAGTCTCGCATCCTCATCTCGCCTTGATCTGGGCCTAGGGTGATCATCGGAAGGGTGGTGGCACTACCTGTTCCACTGAACATGCCGCCGTGTATCGGTTGAGCCTGGGGATGGACGAAGTGACCGGGAGTGTTGCTGTAGACAACATCACCGTGATGCACCAACGACAGCGACGCGTTTGCATTTGCTTCAGCGGCTGCTGCATCTCGTGCCTTGGCAGCTCCAGGCCTCTTCTCACCCGCAAGATCCTCCTCTGTGAACCCCTGCTTCCTGGCCTTGGACTCCCAGTAATCATCTCGCACGCGTCGGCCATTGACAATGACTCTACTGCCAAATTGCCGAAACATGGATTTGGCTGTTACGATCGCGATTTGACGCGACCGATAAGAGAAGGGAAGAATTTCCTGATGGATGAGATCTTCCTTCTCAGCCTGAGATGCTATGATCTTGTATAATGAGCGGTTCTTGTTGAAAAGAAGGTAGGAGTCTCGATAACCCAGCACCCTTGCACACTCCGTCGCCAGCATGAACAACTTGTCTCCTCGGTTTGGCACAAAAAAGGTCCGGCATCGATACTCTCGACCATCAAGGAGATGCCCAGTGGCGGTGACTTTCTTCTCGCCAGCTTCGTCATATTCGCGGGGTATATACTCATCGCCCTCCGGGCCAAGCTGATCTGTCGTGTGGTCTCGCACAGTGGGGAGCGCCTTGATTACGGTTTTGGTCGGTGTCTGCTTGGGTGGCGAGACTTGCGTAGGCGTGATATTAGTTAACTGGGTAGGAAGAGGAGCATTTTGCGACTGGGGCGTGTGTGGAGGTAGATTCTGCGATGTTAACGGCATCGACGACTGGATCGGGCTCTCCGGCACGGTTCCATATTTTCCTTTCATTGGACGTCCGCGCTTTCGGGGTTTGGAATCACCTAGAGAAAAATGTTTAGTATCAACACAAAACCTTTCCTTCTGTATGAGATTGCGGAGAGAAGACGTGGTCAAAATGAGGTTTGGCCCTCCTCGCGGCAGGAAAAAACAAGTTTGGTCTGACAGGCTAACATACCATCTTCTCCACCCTGGTCTCCCGTCTGCAGCTCGNCTGTAGTCATCTGGCGAGCGACTGCGCTTGACACCCCGCGGCGTCGTGTCCGGCGTGATGGTCGATGGAGGATTCGGGAGAGTTACTCCTAACATCGCAATTCAAAAATCAGTCAAAAGTTCTCGTACAATGGAGTTTATAGAATTTTCATATCGGTCATGTTCCGCGACCGCGTCGCAGAGATGCAGAAGCAAAGAGCCTTCGCGGCGCGGAATCGACCACGGAGGCATATGCGAGATGGACGGGTTGACTGTACCTGATGAATTTAAAGCCGCAGGATTGATGGTCCCGGTGCCGTCTGTGATGCCGGCGCTGAGGCCGTTCGTTTGCGCCGAATACATAACGGCGGAAGGGCGCGATGCGCGATACAGCGACGAGATCACCGTCAGAAGAGAACTGCGATGAAGTGAGAGGTTGGGTCGTGGCTATCAACGCGTGTGCGCAAAGAGGCAAGCTTGGATGAAGCCGGTCCGCTGCATACGAACTCACTGCTGGGGATCGCATGCACAGCGCGATGGCGAAGACTCGAACTATGCCGTCAACGGCTGAAGGTGCGAAAGCGTCGCGATTAAAGGCTGCGACGATGCGACGATGTCCAGTGATACTTGGTTGGATGCTGGAATAAAAAAGGTGGTTGTGGTAGTTGAAGGAACTGCCCCGCTGGTTGGACAGGTTCGGCTGCTGCGTCGAGATAATCCCAAGGCGAGAGAGGGAAGCTTTACCCGCTCAAGCTGCGCTCGGCCACGGATGTCGCAGCGAAAAGGAATACCTCCTAAACCCTGTTGATTCCCGACTCGCAACGACGGAAACTACGCAAGGATACCAAAGAGAGGCTCGCTCGACCCGTGAGGACCTTTTCCGGGGATGCCAAAGCCAGCGACCAAGGGTGACGGCCAAGCGTGCAGCTCACGTTGGTCCAGCGTAATCTCTGGCTCGGAGAAGCGCGACTGACGAGGCTACGACCTGCCGAAGGAGAGAGGGGAGGACGCGGCGACGAGGAATGAAGGGAGCCGGCAACCCAGGCGCAACGAGCCAGCCGCGACGAGCAGGCGCTGCAGTTTGCGTAAAAGCGTCCAACGGTGCCGGAGGAGATGAGGTTTGAGGGGGTAAAAAAAGGACCAACGGTGCGATGGAGCTTCTCGCGCGCAGCAGTCGTGGCCCAGAGTGGTGATTAGTCGGCGTAGCTACTAGATCTAAATAACTTAGCACCCTGGAGCACACCAGCGCGCAGGACCCGGTGGCGAGAGAGAGAGCTTCAGAAGCTACACCAGTCGCGCTGCAGGACGCACCCACTCAGAAGAGGCGGGAGATCGAAATCTTCGGACAAATTATTCTCGGGTCTGGCTGCATAAAAGAAGACCTGGGACGCAGGGAGCGTCGTGCAGGCTGAACTCGCGGTCGTGCTCACGGTGGGCATGCGCAGTGCTGGGCACGCAATCAGGCCAGCCACAGCGAACGGAACCCGCAACAGGTGCAGCGAGATCGTCTCGGCGTCGCGTCCGACCAGAACAGATGCGGATGGCTGTGGTTCTGCGCCGAGGGGCGTGAAGATCAAAAGGGAAAGGAAAAAGAAAGCAAAAGGGTCAAAGAGGAAACCGCCGTCAGCCTGGCAGTTGGATGGATGGGACTATTGGAGGGGGATAATGCGCGATGTCGTTAGAAGAAGAAACAGACGCCGAGCAGAGAAGCTTGCGATCGCGCGTGCGCACAGAGACCAGATGCGAGCGCGAGTCGGCGACGGGTGGGAAAGCATGCGATATGACGGAGAGGCGCTGCGAAGGGCCCGGTCGGGTCGATAGACGGCGGGCCTCTCGGATTCCTCGGCTCGCCCAGGAATCAACGACGACGACGACTCAGATAGTACAGTAATAAATAGGTTGCGCGCGCTGGAATGGGACGACTTGGGGTGTTGCTGACTAGACGCAGCAGGTCTCAAGGCCCTTCCCGTACGGTAACTTATGTTCGACTCTTCATATATTAATCTCCGACGAGGTGGTGCAGAGGTGTTTGGGAGGAGAGGAAAAAGGTTTCTAGCTCGCCAGCCCAGCGCAACAAATCAACGCAAAGCAACAGTCAAATGCCATCCAAGCTGGAAGATCCAGGAATGAAATCGCTTAAGCCACCCAAATCCCAAGTGCGATCATAGACCGCCGCGCTGCAGAGCTCCGTACCGTACCTCCGCGACTCGACACGCCAAAAGTCGCCTTCGCTCTGGCGCGTCGACCGACGGACCCGCAGCTTCTCGAAAGGCATGAAATTAGATTTACCCACCGCTCCAGCCTAAAAGACGTGCAACGAAAACAGCGTGGCCCATCGCCCGAAGCGGTAAGCAGGGCATGGCATCCCGGGCATTCTTATTCATCAAAGGTCATCCCTCGCGTCTGCTGTGAGAGTGCGCGCCCAGGGGTCTCGCATCGCGGCTCGCTCATTGGCGGACCCAGCCTGCCAGAACGAGGGTCCAAGAGACGCGATATCACGCACGAGGTCACCTGCAGCCGTGAGCGCGAGAGGCAGAGAGCCAGAAGCTCCCAGAGTTGTACGGGTCCAGCAACCAACATAGGGAAAAGCTCTCTGAAGACACCGTTTAGCGCTTAGGCAGATTTAATGCAAGATTTCGCTCCTGCGCGTGCTGGCGACGAGAGCGACGAGAACGACGAGGCGCAGGCCCTCCGAGCGATCGAGCCAGTCAGGCATATCAAGTGTCAAGCACCACGCACGCCCGGTGAGCACCCCAAGCACCGATCATCGATATCCAAGGGGGAGCGATCATCGATGCGTCGACTGCACCAACGCTCCAGCCCTCGCGCACGGCGCCTTCTCCTCCGTAAACACCCCCAGCTCCCAGACGACCAACATGGGATCTCTGGGCGCACCGTGGGTGAAACAGGCAGCCGTCCCGTACCGGGAACCTCTCAGGCTGAGCAGAGGCAACATGGCTGGCGGAGTGGGCGGCCCCGGGATTGGCTCAGCGCGCGACGAGTGCGCAATGCGGCAAGGCCAATGCCATGGCCATTGAGGGGTTACCCCTCGATCGTCCCAGCCCGCGCGCCCATTGGCCCGCACGGTGAAGTTGGGCCATAGCCCCAGCCCGGAGAGGTCATCGACACCTCGGCGACAGCGCCACAGCTGAAACCTGATTGAAGAGGCTTTCACGTTCCCCCAAATGGTAAGCGGTCCTCATTGGCCAGCAGGGTCCTTGCGCGTCCGGTGGATCGCCCGTTTGACACCTCGTGGATAATAATACAGTAATGAGGGGCAAAAAGCTCCCTGCGCAACACGAGAACGATGAGAACCTGAACCATCAGGCCGCGCTCGCAACATCGTGCCGTGGCGGGAAGTGGTAAATGCTGTTTGATTCTCGTGCACATGCAAGACCTCGTCCGGAGCTTCTCCGCCTCGTTTTCGAGTTGGCAATCTCGCTCGCTGGTGGACGGGGAGTGGGAGTTTGTCGACATGAAAGAAACATCATCAAAGCCCAGTCGTGCATGTTGATATCTGTGGCAGATGCGCCAGGAGTCCCACACATTCCTCGGCACCTGGTTCCTCATTCCCAATGCTGTACTGTACTTTGGGTCTGGATCGGAGGTTATTTCGACCGTGCGCAAAAGGACGAAGAAGGGATAGCATGATATGCAGGCGGAGACGTCAGGATCAAAGGTCTCGTATCAGGATGTGCATTTTACGTGCCATTTCCCATGATCTCATCGCTCATCGCGAGTCACAGGACGAATGCTGACCTGGTTCCCGGGACGCCGGCCGCTCGGATTGGTGGAAAGAGCGAAACACCGCGAGAGTGAGAGCAGAAAGGCAGAGAGCGTCGCCAGCGTCCACGCTTCACGTACGCACGCATGGATGACTGTACCGACAGGTACCTCAGACCACGTACGTACACAGTACTTTTTTTTTAAGTTCGCCGTGCTCCCGTAGCAAATGCTGTACAGTATCCAGCAACCAGTTTCTTCACGGTACTCCGGCTGTGCATTGCAGTGCAGCGCAGCGCAGTGCATCGCGGTAGAGTACGTGCTGGGGCCCATCGTCAAAGTACACACCAACCACAGGCCACCACCCGACCGACATACAGAATGGGCGTTGACTGGAAGATCGCGGGCTTCCTATTGATACGGGCAGAGCCGCACTTGCATAGTGAGATCATTGGGGCCACATGACTCACTCGCGCAAGTGAGACATTTTAGGTGGGCGTTGCATGGTTCCCCCTCCCGTCGTCTGTCAGACGGTGCGCTTTTTGCTCTCTCCTTCCACCGCCCATGCCTGCGAAATGCCCCCAGGTCGCTTGATGCTGGCTCCGGAGCAAAGCGTTATCCAGCAGCCCAGCGGGTGGTGGGTCAGACGGTCCAGCCAGTGCCGGGCGGACCGGGGGAACCTAGCATCGACCCAGCACAAGCCCGCAGCCCAGCAGCGTGAGTGTGACCACCCGCCCGCTGCGAGGCGGGCAACCCTCCGGCATGGTGGGGGGGAATTGTGGACAAGTGCTGTCTGTGTTTGGTTGAGCGTCTATTTGCGAATGTCTGCATCAAGGTATGGATGCATGCTGGTCTGGTCGACGAGGATGGTTCCGTCTCGCTGATGGGATGCCATGGAAGGGCTTTGGCTTTCGAGCTACAGCATCGCCCAAGCATGCAAAACATCAGGCGGTGCAGTGCAGCGCACAGGATGAAGCTAAGCTTCCACCACCCACCCTCCTGGGCACGCCTAGGTTTGCTTTACGGAGAAATCCTCCCTAAATTCAAGCATTTGTGCTGCGGATCTTCCTTATGCCTGACCACTACGTCCACCGCCAACCCCCCATCCTCCGCCATCCGCCGTCCCAATCTGGGTGGTCTCATCCCGGCGTGGTGTTGGGTGAGCGCATCTGGCTGCTGCCAGCAAGGAACCTGTCAGTGCTCTTAAGCGCGGGTTGTCTAGTGCTGTGGATTCGAGCCAACGACGGTCACATTGCAAGTCAACTGTAGGCGAGCTGCAGGCGCGACGGGAGATCTTCTCTTCACACCCACCGCCAAAGTGACTTTCACCAGAGGGCCAGGGCCCAGCATGGGCGGTATTTTTAATGTTGTGCGTCTCACTCACTGGGAGCGCTCCGTGGCCAGCGACAGGCTCTAGGGTTCCGCCATTTAAACTCAGTAGGGCCAAGCCAATAGGTCCAGACCCAACTCCAACTCCTACTGCAAGCCCCCCATCATCCCATATTTCCCACCGCAACGGAACTGCATTTATTGTCTAGGAGGATCTATGGCTACAGGATTGGATAGTAGCATTAAGCTTCTTTCTCTGCGCTCCTTGGTATTCCGAAATCATACCACTTTGCAAGCTGGTTTCCGTCACACTTCATCCATCCATATGACCCCCGTGCATAGCGTAATTCTACGACTTGCCCGGTGGACGCGCTGGCTAACATAGCTGTAAACGCGCCGAACCGGCTTCTCTAAGACAGCCTTCCAGGTCAAGCCCCGTCGGCGTAGCTCATTGATGATGGGATTGTGCAGGATCTGGTATGTGCTCGATCTCCTCTGAAAGAACTGCTCGAAGCTACTGACCCACGGTCCCCCGTTAACGTGCAACTGGATCGCGGGAAAGGCGCCGACTCCCCACTGGTTTGCGCTTATCGATAAGTCACGTGCATCGAGGGGATCTGAGACGCACAGGACACCGGGATAATCGATAAACTGGCCGCGCACAGAGAACACGCCAGTGACGCAAGCCCTCACATGATTTGCGCCCAGAGACATCCCCATCTGGGAAGCACTTGGACGCTTTTTTTTGAGATTCGCATACTGTAATTTCTTTTGATTCAGAGCCAGAGACAGTTTTTCTTTTGTGAAACCACGCGAGATCCAATAATTGCTTCTTCGTAAAGGGTACTACCGCTGCAAGGACTAAGCATCCAGCAGCAGAACCCGGCGACTCAGAACTGTCCGGTAGTCCACCCAGAATCAAAGCGTCCTGACACGTCCCGGCGAGGCACATAAATCACCTTCCGAGATCTGCATAAGGCATGTGATGCTTTTGTGAAAATCGAGTTCTGGGGGAATTTGCGGTGTAGAAGTAGATGCGCCTTCTTTTCAGGGCGTGCATCGTATCGTAGGCTGCTCCGCTTGGCGGACGGGGTCCCTATAGGCGATTAGCTCCAGTAGCTCGCTCGGCCAGGAACCACCGCCAAAGCGTTATCGCCCTAAAATCTAAATTTCGTAACCACGACCAAAAAAGAATCCACCACCACCAGTGCCGTACTGCACCACACGACGCAGCGCACCAGAGCACGCTGCCACGCTATGTCCAATAGCATCACCTCCTGCCCCTAATCCATCCACACAGGCACATACGCGCACGATCACTCGCTCGCACGCGCGCTCTCAAGCACCATGACGAGTCTCAAGAGATCCCTGACTTCGGATCCGTACTCGTCCAGCATATCGAGCAAGGTCTATGTGAGGTCAACGAAAAGTGGCAAGGCCCAGAAGATTGTCCGCGAGCTCTACCTGCGGCAGGATATCC
Organism: Scytalidium sp. 3C; assembly: GCA_000743665.3. Lineage (NCBI taxonomy): Eukaryota > Fungi > Ascomycota > Leotiomycetes > Scytalidium > Scytalidium sp. 3C. The sequence goes on along the minus strand of JMRO03000070.1, from coordinate 107,954 downwards.
CGTGCTCCTCCAGATTGTGCACAATTTGCCTGGCCAATGCCCCCAGGGACGCTTCTGGAAATGGTCCGTTTGGAACATCCTGACCTCTGCTGCCGCGGGGTGCACTTTGCGAATATGTTCACAATGCTAACGATGTTGCAGTCGCGCCTTTCGTCTTATCAGAAAACCCTGCAGGCACGAAGAAGTTCCCACAAGGCCACTATATCGTCCCTGATACGAATGCCCTGCTGAACGCTCTCGACCTCTTCGAACAATCCTCGGCCTTCTACGATGTTATCATATTACAGACCGTCCTGGAAGAACTTCGAAACCGATCTTTGCCCCTGTACAACAGACTTATTGGGCTCACAAAGAGTGAAGACAAGAGATTCTACGTCTTTTTCAACGATTTCCGGCTGGAAACATATGTGGTCAGAAGCGTGGGTGAGAGCATTAATGATCGGAATGACAGGGCTGTTCGGCGTGCCGTCAAATGGTACACCGAGCATCTTGCGCAGGCGGCAAAGAAGGTGAAACGGCCAGCTAAGAATACACCAGCTGTCGTGATGCTGAGCGATGACAAGGAGAACCTTCGAAAGGCCAAGGAAGATGGTATTGCCGCAAGGTCTTTGCAGGAATACATAGAAGGGCTTGAAAATGCTGATCACCTCCTCGACATGCTGAATGTTGCAAAGGAAGGGCGTGAATTACGAGATGCCAAGGCCACAGAAAACATCTATGCGGAGTATTTCTCCATGTCGAAGATGATGACTGGGATTAAGAATGGCACGCTTCACCAAGGCATTTTCAATGTCTCCCCGTACAACTTTCTGGAAGGTTCCATCCGGGTTGCCGCGTTTGAAAAATCTCTTCTTGTTCTAGGAAGGGAGAACATCAACAGAGCTGTGCAGGATGACGTCGTGGTCGTCGAGGTACTTCCAAAAGATCAATGGAAGGAGCCCTCTACCAAAATCATAGAGGAAGAAACCATAAACAGAGATGAGAATGCCGATGCAGAAGAGGGTGAGGAAGTTATCACGGAGAGAGAAAGACGAGCACTGCAAGAGGAAGTCAAGAAAGTCCACCGAGCTGGAGTAGAAGGCCGGGCTCAACCTACTGCCAAAGTCGTAGGGGTGATCAAACGTAACTGGCGACAATACGTCGGTCACATTGATGAGTCTAATGTCAGTCAGTCAGCGAAGCAGAGCCGGAAGCAGCAATCTGTCTTTCTCATACCAATGGACAAGCGAATACCAAAGATTCGCCTCAGAACTCGACAAGCTGGTGAGATCATCGGGAAACGGATCCTCGTCACTATTGACTCTTGGGACCGGGACTCTCGACATCCTGTCGGCCATTTTGTAAGGTCACTGGGAGACATGGAGACCAAAGGTGCAGAGACTGAGGCTCTCCTACTGGAGTATGATGTTCAGTATCGGCCGTTTCCCAAAACAGTTTTGGACTGCCTACCTAAGGAGGGCCATGACTGGAAGGTACCGGCTAGCATGGACGATCCAGGTTGGGTCGGTCGTCGCGATCTGCGGGACCTTCAAATCTGCAGCATTGACCCTCCGGGGTGCCAGGACATTGATGATGCTCTCCATGCCAGACCGTTGCCAAATGGCAACTTTGAAGTTGGAGTACATATCGCCGATGTCTCTCACTTTGTCAAGCCCAATAATGCCATGGATTTAGAAGCAAGTATCCGCGGAACGACTGTCTACCTAGTGGATAAGCGCATTGATATGTTACCGATGCTTCTTGGCACTGACTTGTGCTCGCTGAAACCTTATGTTGAGCGTTACGCGTTCTCAGTCATATGGGAGGTTACGCCGGATGCAGACATAGTCAACTCGACCTTTACTAAATCGGTTATTAAGTCAAAAGAAGCTTTCAGCTACGAACAGGCCCAAATTAGAGTTGATGATCCTTCCCAACAAGACGAACTGACTCTTGGCATGCGTACTTTGCTGGCACTTTCCAAGAAGCTCAAGCAGAAGCGCATGGACGCTGGTGCGTTGAGTCTTTCGTCTCCGGAAGTGAGGGTAGAGACCGAGTCCGAGACGTCTGATCCCATTGATATCAAGACAAAACAGCACCTTGATACTATGTCCCTTGTCGAGGAGTTCATGTTGCTTGCCAACACAAGCGTTGCTGCCAAGAATTACGAGGCTTTCCCTCAGACAGCCATACTTCGTCGTCATGCCGCACCTCCAAAGAGCAACTTTGAGGAACTTGCCAACCAGCTCAAAGTCAAACGCGGTCTGGAGTTGCGCGTAGACTCGTCCAAAGCACTGGCCGACTCGCTAGACACCTGTGTAGACCCTAAAGAGCCGTTCTTCAACACTTTGGTCCGGATCATGGCCACTCGATGTATGATGTCTGCCGAATACTTCTGCTCCGGGACACAGGCATATCCTGAGTTCAGGCATTACGGTCTTGCATCAGAAATCTATACCCATTTCACGTCACCCATTCGTCGCTATGCCGACCTCGTGGCCCACAGGCAACTTGCTGCTGCCATAGAGTACGAGCAACTGGACGCTAGTGTCCGCAGCAAGGGCAAGCTGGAGCTGGTATGCAAGAACATCAACGTCCGACACCGAAACGCACAGCAGGCTGGGAGAGCCAGTATTGAATACTACGTCGGGCAGGCTCTGAAGGGCAGAGTAGTTGAAGAAGAGGGCTTCGTGATGAAGATCTTCTCCAACGGATTCGTGGTGTTCGTGCCGAGGTTTGGCATCGAGAACCTAATCCGCCTCAGGGACTTGGCTGACATCGAGCCTGAATCCTCTTTTGATGATGAGAATTACGTGCTGAAGACGATGGGCAGTCGAGAGGTCACGGTTGAGTTGTTCCAGAAGGTTGTGGTGAGGATAAGCGATTTCAGAGAGGAGGGGACTGGGAAGAGAAAGGTCAAGTTTGAGCTTGTCAAGGCCATTTCTAGGTAGATTGTAGGGATCCATGTATAAATGGATTAATGACGACTTTTGTGAAATATATAATCATAGATCTTTAGGGCCTATATGATAACTGGCCCACGTTTGCACGATATCTCGAAAAGTATATCTTACTCGAATGTTTTTTGTTCACGGTATATATTCTAATACTTTGAGAGATAGAAATCTGTAATATAGAAATGCTACCGTTCTAGCAATCATATATACAACCGTCAAAGATCCAGAAAATGCGCCAGAACTCCCATTATGATTTCTTTTTAATATGAAACCCGATTCCTCAAAAAAGAGACTTTTACGTGCCATCTTTTATTTATTCCTCCATGGCGACCTCAGCAGCTTGATCATCCTTTCCATCACCCCAGAGCCCCTCAATCTTAAATTCCGCAGCCCACTCCGTAACTATCTCCTTCTGGTCACCGGCAGGGGCGCTTCCATTTTGACCCTTGGCAGCTCCGTTCGAAGTAGAAGGAGCAACAGGCAGAACAGGAGCATCCATCCAGCCCTGGATCCGTCCATCTCTCCAATCTGCAATGACCGTCATTGCGGCGCTAGAGATGTTTGGAATGCCGCCCTTGGCCAGTCTTCCTCGCTTCCGGGCAACCTGGACGAGGAAATCCGTCGTTGGGTCCCCGTTGGTGGTCATGAGTGGTGGTAAATCGTACACGGCCAGCAGCTTGTTCATCATCTCCTCGGATCGAGAGAGCCTCTTCAGGAGCAGAGTAACGGCCGGTGTGGGGTCCTCGATCTGCTTCGGTGGGATGGCATTGAGCAGAACCAGTCGGGCTTGTTCTTCGATCTTAGACTGCTTGGAGCCGTCTCCAGTGGTTGGGAAGACAATTCCCGGAGAATCCAGCAGTTTCAGCTTGCTGTCAATCTTGACCTCGCGGAGAGTCGTGGTCACGCCTGCTTCTGCTCCAACAGGGCATGCGGCTCCTGCACCACCAAGACGGGAGGTCAGGGCGTTGATGACGGAGGATTTGCCTACGTTGGGATAGCCGATGACTCCTACGGAGATGGAGCGCTTGAGTTGCTTTGCAGCTGCGTAGGACTTGAGTGCTTTGAACAGAGTTGCGGAAGTGCTCTGAACTGTGAGCTGTTTGTGATTGAAAGTGTGCGCATTAGGTGCTGCTCCTGAAGCTCGGAGAGGAAGAGTCGGGAAGTAGCGTCTGAGGTGGACAAGCCAGGCTTGGAGAACAGGAGGAGGAATCAAATCGATCTTGTTGAGGATAAGGATTAATCGCTTTCCTCCGCTCGCTGCGGCCATAACCATTCGCTCTACCTCCTTGGATCGCGTTCCCTCGGGGTCCCTGGCATCGAGGACGTAGAGAACCACGTCTGCTTGATCGACGACCTGCTTGAATACCTTGTCGAATGCCTTTCGAGAGCCATCCTTGCGCATATGTAACTCGCCGCCTTCTTCACCTTCTGAGCCATCATCATCTTCGTCATCGTCTTCATCCATCTCGTCGCCACTCTCGAATTCTCCTTCGTATTCTGCGGCAGCTGCTCTAGCACTGGCAAGTAAAGCCGCCATGGGATTCGCATCTTCGTCAAGGTCCTCATCCATTAGGTCTTGATCGTCCTCTTCCACATCCACTCCTTCCATCTCAGCTTCCACCTCCTTCTCAATTTGCTCTCCGGTTTTGGCAGCCTTGGCTTCTGCTCGTCTCTTTGCGGCCTCCTCCGCCTTGCGGGCTCTTGCATCCTCAATCTCCGCCAGGATCTTGTCCTTATACGGGAACAAGTTAGGAATTCCAGGGTCCTTCTTTAATCTCGACCGCCATTCTGGGTTTTTCTTGGCTTCCTTGCGTGCTTTTCTCTGCTTTGCGGCGGATGCTTTCTGGATCTTATGTCGCAGGCGCACCGGTGTGCGTTTGCTCTTTGGCTCTGCAAGAGGAAAAAACAGAGAATTAGCAATTAGTCTTGAAGATAACGAATCAAACCTCAGCACAAATTCGATAATTACTTACTTCCTGGCTTGTTTCCTGGCATTGTGTCCTGTTGTGTACAGGTATATATTATTTTGCCTCGAGATTTCTTATCGCAAGAAAATTATCATTCAGTGTATCGAGATTATTACGGTAACCGGTAGGCGCCATGTAGCGCACTTTAGTGTCCCACCTATCCCCGCACTCACCGACATGCCAAATTGCACTGCTTGATTTTTCTATATCATCTGAAGCATGATTATCAGTTATATATTCTATATTCTCATTATGATTTGGATATAAGATGACTCGGTCTGATGCCGTGTTATATTCGTGCTGATAAATGTGGGTCTTGATCTTTACGTAGTTGATAAAAGTAAATTCTAGTTCTCAAATGTGCGATTCAAATGCAATAAAGTGTTTAGTGATTCTCATTCCGCTCTATCACCTTTTACACTTTCTAGATTTGAATATCTAGAGCAGCCTTCGAGTAAACGTCAGCATATAGAATTCGGCGGACTTTCCTTCCCGGGTCGAAATTCCACTAAATTTGCGCCGGCTGACCTTCCTGAAACGACAGAATTTGAAGTGGCTGATTGAAGCCAGCACTGAATGCTCGTATATATAAATCTCTTCCCCAAACAAAGATTATAGAGTACAGATACATAAAGGCTTATTTTCTATATCTCAAAGATGGGTTCAACAGCTCCCACTTTCTCAGCCCCACCTCAAAGGGTGCAGTTTCACGGCTTGCTCTTTGATATGGACGGGACTATTATCGATTCCACTGAAGCAGTAGAGAAGCACTGGCACACGTATGGATATATCCATTTCCGTTGCTTGACTCTGTTATATTCTAAGACCATATCTAACCAGCTATGCAGCATTGGAGAAGAGCTCGGCGTCGATCCGAAAGTGATTTTGCAGACTTCTCACGGAAGACGTAGCATTGATGTGTTGAAGATAATCAGCCCAGAAAAGGCAAACTGGGAATGTAAGTGACTATTCTATTCCATATTTTCTAGTTCTTTCAGCTTGAGAGGCAATTTTTTCTTCGCAGCGTTCCATAAGATGTGTGAACGAGTGCTAAAATATCCCTTCAGATATTTGCCACATGGAAGGACTGTTGCCAAAGCTCTACAGTGAAGATGTCAATGAAATTCCTGGTGCAAGACGTTTATTAAATGAAGTTACGGAAGCCAAGGCTCCGTGGGCTATTGTCACATCAGGCACGTCACCTTTAGTGTCAGGATGGATCAAGATTCTTAAGCTTCCACCTCCACAGCATCTTGTCTCAGCAGAGTCTGTCGAAAATGGGAAACCGGATCCAACCTGCTATTTAATTGGGAAAGAGAAGCTAGGACTGAAGAGTGACTCTCATGTTCTTGTTTTGGAGGACAGTCCTGCTGGTATCAAAGCAGGGAAGGCTGCTGGGTGTAAAGTTTTGGCTGTGGTAACCTCCCACACGGTTGAGCAGGTCCTTGCGGCTGAACCGGATTGGATTGTGAAGGATCTTGAAAGTGTTAAAGTCGTAGGTACCTCTGGCAATGGAGTGGAGCTAGAGTTTTCGAATGCGTTGGAGTTGAAGTGATCCTGAACCTGGATTGTGAGGGTGGTCTCTGATCTCTCACCATTTATGCAGGCTCCCAGAGAGCTTGAACTCGATATATATATAGATGAAAGTTAGATGGAAAATTGGTGTATGGAGATTTTGGTATTCATATATAGATAGAACTTGGTAATTATTATACAGCGGCAGCAGCAATGGATTGATTCGAAGCATTCGAGGAAATTTAATTAAATGTATGCTCTTGAACTTTGCTCCATTTTACAGTTTCTGGAATTATATGAACATTGTTTAGATTACGAGTTTTTATTCAAAGGGAAGAGATTGGTTGTTCAGATGATCTAATTTCTGTATTCCCATACCAGAATGATAAATATTTATGACTACTCTATTCTTCTAATTAATATGCTACAACCGCCAAAACTTTAGAAACCGAACGCGGTTTAAAATAAAAGATAATGATGGCAATCATTTCTAGCTAGCCACAACTATAACATGGCACTGAGCAGTGAAGTCAGAAGTTAGACACATAAACCACCATATGCGACAGAATATAATGTAACCATTTTTGATTCATGACACTTATATGAGTACAGCAATATGAACACAGTGGAGGAGATGAATATCTATGACGAAGTAATATGAACAAAAGAGCTTCAAAAATAGATGGTCTCATCCTATACTCATCATCAGATATAGGAGGATTGTGTCTACGAAGAGCCTAATTTATTTGATAATTCTACGACATCAGGCGTTGACCCACACATGGACTATGCTACGACAGGACCGTTGCCCATAGAAAGGTACTGATATTTGTGAGAGCGGTGATATTGAGTCAATCAGAAGGTGAACTGCTACCATGCTGACGGTTTAGGAAAGTAGACGCTCAGAATGTGTTATTATAGTGATAGATGGGAGCTGCGAAATATCCTCCCCCATTTTTGGCCTTGCTAATTGACAGAGAGAGAGTGTGAGGCTAGCTCTTCTCAGTCAATGTCATAGACTCAACTCATCAAAAGACACATCGGGTGACTATCCAAGTCATAGAAACAGAGCCTCTATGATCTGACAGAGCTTCTTTGGGATACCAGCCCCTATTCCTGCAGTCACATTCACTGCCAGTTGCAGTTCAAGGCTTATCAACAGGGAAATTAAACTTGAAAATTCGGAAGTGCCACATCTGCAGACTTAGTCACGTTGCCTGTGATGTGGATTGTGATGGCGTTCAGAGGGCTCACAGGGCTTGCAGTGGCACTGCAAGCCATTTCCGCCATGCCCATATATTCGGCCGCTGGCGTCCACCACAATAACAATCAGAACAGTAAAGAGAAGAGAATAGGAGATTTTTCGACTCGGACCGAGAATGCCATTCTGTTTCTCTTTGCCACCACATAACCACCTCTAATCCACAACTCCGTTACAGAAAACGGTAACACATGAACCTACCTCTTCTGAGTAAGACCCAACGTTGCCATACGCAAGGACGCGTGGCTCGTACTAACACGTAGTTCAAACGTCTCTCAATCCACCGGTGTCTCGGAAGTCTTTAATTTTGTGTAAACTGAAGATGTGTGATCTTACTAGCCTCTTGTGAGACGGTAATCCATGCCTTCGCGGTACTTTAGTTTAGTGCATTAATTCAGGAAATATGCGCATGGTACATTACTGATAACATTCACCCATCCTATCCAAACCGATGTTCACGCCACTTAGTTAATAGCACGTAAAGATAGACTCTTCTCCTCACTCCCAGAGCAAACAGACCCTGATGATCTACATCAGGATCACCGGATCTACTGCAGGGTAACCCGAACTTCCTTCCGGATACCCGTATTTACGCGTCACGGTAACATCGCTTTGTTGATCTTGGAAACAGGGAAAAGGGGAGCAAAAACCGAGTGAAGGTCACTAGCAAGACGGCACGGCAGGAGGAGAGACGTGTGCCGACCCCCATCGGCGTGCATCAGGACCGGCAAGAGCAATGCTCAGCTGTCCACACGCTGCCTTGATTTTGGAACCCGTCTCTCTGGGAATCCACATCGCACAGACCGTAAATCTCTTGGCTTTCGTGGAATCTCATGCAAAAGGGAGAAAACAGAGGGACCGAGGAAAAGGAGAGCCGCATCATCAGGTGAGAACCACGGCAAAGAGATAAGTTTGAGTAATGGAAATAAGCTAATCCCAGCCCAAGGCTGTGGTAGTGGTTTATGCGAGAAGTTTAACTCACCACCGCCCACGTAATTCAGCCTATCCCACTCTGCGGTTTTGAAGCAGACTAACAGCTTTGTTTTTTTTCGGGGGAGCAAAATAACGTGCTATGTGCCCACTTGGTTACGGGGTTAAGATTACTTTAGCACACCGGATTTGACCCTTTAGCTCTTACGCGGACGGAGCCTTGAAAAGAAGGAAAATATCCCGTAGCTCTAAAAGCAAAAAGGTTAAACGCGCAATCCGGTGAAGAAACGGTTGCTCATTGGGTAAAACAGGCCCAATCAGAACCGTGCAGATACGATAAGTGGAGCATCACCGTGCGGAGTGCACAGGAGTCTTGTTGGAAAGCAAAGATCCTTTCCAAGGAAGAAAAGCAACGGGACCGGAGGAAGAGCTTGGGCCTGGCATTTCAGGGTGCAGCGCGATGTGTCAAAAGGCACGGCTACCCGGGTCCAGCAGGGCGTCGCACATCTCCCGGTCCTCAGGCACCGAAATCCGTGCCTGACATGATTTTATAGCCTAGCGAAGTAGCCGCATCCCCTCACGTGCATGATGCCATTTCAATTCACGGTATCTTGGGTAGCAATGTCAATTTCCGTCTCATCCGATGATAATGGCTGTGACGTCTATAATATTGACCACCATAACCGGCTTGCCCGCCCTCGAGAGCCTTCTATGGTCTATATTACGAGGTGTGTGTGCGTTATTTTTAAAAAGTGTTGTTGTCTAATTTCCCCTATGCAAGTGTTCGGAGATGGGCATGTTCACTTTCTCTATCCTTTAACCGCGCGCACCCACTCGCCTGGGCCCCCGGCATCCAGAGAGGTCAACACCGCACAACGCAATGCAGCACAGCTAACAAGGCTAATCTGTTGGACCCGAACGGAGGGTCAAGTACGTAGTGAGGCAGGCTGAAAGGGTACCTAGCACATCCCCATTCGGCCCCTCCCAGCATCTACAGCACCGAGTGAGTGGACAAGGTTATGACAGCTGAAAGGGCCACGAGGGGTGCCTGCTTCAGACGGCCTAGGGTTTGATTTGTCCAACGCATTAGATATCGCACATGTTACGCAAGGCCAGGAAAAGTCCCATCTTTTGTCGTCATGATCAACCCTATTGATTCTCATTGATCGACGCGGCGGTTCAGAGAGTAGCAAAATGGGAAACAGTTGCGAATCGCCGCCGAGCAACAGGTCCAGATGCGAACATCGGTAGATCGTTGCAAAGTGGAACTGAAAGAGTGACTCTAAAATATGACACGACGATGAGGCTGTGTGCATCTCCCATCGTGCCCTGATGGGATCCCCAAGTCGGAAGGGGCCGATACGTTTTCTTTTTGACCAAGCGTCCTTTGCTATCGGAGACACAAACATCCGTGCAGCTTTAGCCTACTTTTTTCCCTCGCCGATGCGGGTGCATTTTAACGTAGTTAAGTCTGTTGGGAAGGAAAAAACAAAAAAGTTACACTGGGTAGTGGCGCGCCATCCAAAGAGGTCAACGGCCTAAGCCTTTTTAAGCACGAGTCCTTTGGGAAGGCGGGGGAAGGTACAGTAACGCTTTCGGACGACAGGGGTGCAGTAGCACAAGCGGCGAGGAGATTCCTTATCTGTCAAAGTATGATAAATCAGACCGCGCGCGGTTGCACGCGGTCGCACTAAGGGAGAAGACCGCAGCAGGGGTCCCGAAAAGCGCAATCGTTTCCTGGGACGGTATTTTCCTTGCCGGGATCATGCCTGATACCTGATGCCGCCCATGACTTTGGTGCCCCAGCCAGTTTGTAGTCGAGTACATCCTTTTGTGGCGGACGCTGGGCGTTCTCCAAGGTACTCTGTACCTTGCATGCATCTCTATTCCCTTGCAGGGTTGAAGTCCGCCTACACGTGGCCGCTCAGACGCTTTGTGACCTGTGAGTAAGCCCGCCCCTGTGGAATAACGTGAACTACGCGGACTCGTGCGCCGGCGCTGGCACCCCTTTTGTGAAAGGGAATCCAGGCCCAAGCCTATCAGATGGGCTCAGTCCGCCCTCGGGAACGGAGATTGGGTATTGTGATGTGACCAGCGAAGTGATCGGTTTTTTTTGGCCTGGAGCTACACCATTACGGTGGTACCTGTCCAGATATTTACGAGAAAATCAGGAGCATACCAGAGTGTTTCGCCAGCGTTACAATTCCCACCCATATGGCTGGATACAAGACAGAGGACGCAAGGCTTTGGCAGCCCACATGGGGCGGCGCCGCGGCGCCGGCGGAGGACGGTGCAAACGGGGCACAGATTCGGGCGCCTGGGGTACATTCCAGTCTGTATAGTTGCTGCAACATAACAGTAGAGATGATGTGACACGGCTGGATGACAGCATACCGGAGATCGCAATGGCATATCCAAAGGCCTCGAACTACCTGATCCACGGACGTGGTAACTCCCGAGAGACGGAGGCATCTTAGCATATTTCTTCTGCCATATCAGAATTTCTTCTTGCAGACCCCGCCACTCGTACTGATCGTCTTTGGATAGGCCAGTTCGTTGGTTGCGGATGCTCCCCCCAGACCCTCGGGAACGACGAGGCTCTGTCAGTCAGTTTGGAGTGGCACCACGGTGGAGAAATGGACATGGTTAGTTACCGCAGCTGCTGGGTCTGGGTTTGATAGGTTTCTGGTCCAGATCCCCGTTGCCACGATGATTTTCGTGCGGGAGCGTGATGATCGCGGTGGTGTACCCGCTACGTCGCACTTTGGGCAAAGCTAGACACAGGGCTGGCCCCTCCCTCCCAGAGGGGAAGACGAGAGACAGAAAGTGTACGCCAAATCCGACGCCAGCCACGTTGCTGGGTTCATTCTTCGTACTTGGTCCAATGGCAGCTGCATCACATCAAGGTGTCAGTTTTGGGGATGCTCCTCTGGATCCGGGGGCTTGTTGACGCCAGCGCCAACCGATGAGCCTAGATCAGAACTTGGGAGCACCAGGTCTCCTTCCAGGAGCCGTTCTGTTGTGTCGGGCCCGAACTAAACTGGCGTGACTGGCTCCATGTCTGGGGGACGTTGCCTGGCGCAGATGTGGTTGAGTGACAGCAGCTCGATTTGGCAGGCTCCCGTGAATCTGGGATCCAAGCATCTGACGAGATACGGCAGTTTGGATTAGGTGGAGCTGCACGCTGGTAAAAATATCTCACCAGGCAAATCTGGAGATGCGATTCGTAGCTTCGCTAGTTACTGCACCCTTCGCAGCTTCCTTTCTCTTGGTATTCCCTCTGCGGTATCCGGTCCCATCTTCACTCACAGCTGATGCTTCAATATTGGATGGAACTGCAGAGCAATCCATACAGAGTTCACGTATTTCGTCTGAGACATCGTCATGCTGATAAGCAATAATGGTATGTGGCAAAAATCCTTCATCACAGGCACAGGAACCCATGCGGATTTCTCCTGCGCCCAGCAGGTGTAAGTCGCGGTAGATGAGGAGGAGGTTTGATGGGGGATGATTAGCTTCTGGCTGAGCACCAACCACCGAGCACCGACGGCCGAATAAGGCTAAGTGCAAAATGGGTCGCGCCCGTCGCATCTAGACCGGGCGATGAACCATTTTCCTCGGGATTTTTCATCACAGGGTTTCTGGGAGAAATGCAGAGAATACTGTAGACTGGGAGTTGCTTATGTCTTCACCTGCACGACCGGATGAGACAAAGCTTCTGGCAGGATCCGAGCCAGCATCTCGCCACAAAGCCATTCCCGGGTCTGTCCCATTGTGACGGATTCCAGGTCGCAATTATGCTGGATCTACAAGACAAACTGCCCTTACTGGACATGCTCCGTTAAGAGGTGCGCACGATACATTTGCAAGCGGCGACGCTAGAACCCCACACGCGCATAGAACCATGGATTTTGCGAAAGATCCGAACCAGCGTGCTCTTGTATCAAACCTACGACCGCTCCTCGGAGGAGAACCCCAATGCTGCTTGCTACCTTGGGGTCATGGCGGGTTTCACGTATACGGCAGTGGTCTGGTGTGTAAGCGGGAGTCTCTGACTGACGGACCTGGAACTTCGAGTAGTTGCACCACAGCGTGTTTACACGGCAGCTGACGGACCGTGCTGTTGCCGACATGTCATGCGATTTTGAAACTGCCCTCAGTGGCCAGGCGGATTTGGGGAGGCTCAGACCCGTGATCGAGAGAAACCGGGGAGGACCCATATTGCACGTACAGCAGAAGGGTCAGCGATATTGTTGTACAGTTGTGATCATACCTCAGCCTTCCTACTCAAACCATGGTAACCGGTGCGCTATCCTCCAAGGCAGAAATGGTCCATGGGCCTCCTTCTGCGATGTTTCGGGCCTCAGCATACGGTGGCATTGAGCCGCACCAGACCTCTGGAAAGAGGTTGGTCCCTTGAACCTTAGACGACACCAGCACTGCGTTTTGTTCCCTGTGCAGATTTTCTTAAGTGCACATCCTATTGCACATCTGCTGATCTGGGGGCTCACCGACCAGCCAGTCGCAACTGGTATCTCCTGGCTGGGAGCCTCACCCCGGTCACCCGTCACGCCTCGCGAGAAGGGGACGGTTGCATGGGGCTGGCTCCTTCGGCTGAGCCGGTGCTCGTGGTGCTGGTGCTCGCTTAGAACAACGTTGCGCCTCAGGCTTTTTGGGTGGAGAGGGACCACTGAGAAGTCGTTGATGGTCCTCCCTGCTGGCCATTTAGGGGCAATTAGGGCAACTCCACCATGGTCAGTGCATCGCTCATGCTATCCGCCCGTGGATCGCGCAACCACAACACCTGAGGATCTGAATATCTCAACGGTACCACGCCTGTTGTACGTACGTCCTGTACCTTCTGCATTGGACGGATGTGGGCGGACAGAATTGTGTACACATGGCCCATCATGAACAAGGAGGTGAGGCAACCCGCAGAACTCTCCAGAAGGCCCGAAGAGTCCTCGCGAAAAAGTTGAGAGCCGGATGCACGGCATGCAGGATGGGACATATCCATGACCTCCATGACCATGTTCGTCTTTCAGCGGCCTCTGTTAGAGTGGAATGTCAGAATGGTAGCGATCCTTCATGGAAGCAAATTCGCCTTCTTTGAGGTAAAAGGCCCCACGCTACACAGGACTAAATTAATCATCATACAGCCGCAGGTAGTTCAGCAGACTTGACCCCTCCTGCTGACTCGCTGGCGCAGGGCAGTGAGCGAGCCTGTGAGAGGGCAACGGGACCGAGAGCGTGAGCGAGAGCGTGAGTATGAGTGGGATAAGGTTCTGTATCGCCCCGACGGTCACAGTTTGATCGCGCTGCCTGGTGGTTGCTGCGGGACATGATGCACGTCCCAGGGAGTCGGGCAAGGGGCTAAGGAGTGTGGGCCAGAAATAGAACTCTGCGCCTTCGTCCGGCCACCCTCGCCAAAGTGGCTCGCTTGGAGCATGAGGAGGCCTTAGACCCAATCAGCGCTCGGCCACCACCGTAGTTTATCTCAAAGTTAACTCCAAGATGGTGGGCAGCGACGGACGTACCCAGGATGTGATGCCGCCTCTCTCCTCGGACTTTTTAAGACCTGTGCGCCGTTTGTCAACCCTGGGTCAGACTGAGCCGATGCTCAACGACGCCTAAAGACCCTGCATTCCTCGACGTTGTCCTTCGTATTTTGCTCACGATAACTGGACATCAGCCGACAAGAGCTGAACAGAGCGACAAATGCATAGAGTAAGAATGACCAGAAATGCAGGACTATTGAAAGGATCAGAATTATCGGCAGTTGCTACCAATCGCCGCTGCTGGCGCTGTATTGTCCCTTCACGAGGAAGGAAAGATGAGATTGATTTTCAATAGCGATACGCATAGGGTGTTGTGGTGATGGTGGTAATTGCACTGGACGGCCGCCGACATCGTACAGCGCTGAGTGTGAGCGTCACCGACGCCTTGGATGCGCTTTCATTTCCGCATTCCTTGGTGGTGGATGAGTGCAGATGGGGGACGGCCCCTCGTGGAGCGCGGAGGCAACGCCAACGTTGCCGGGAAGGGACGACTGGCTGGCCCGGCCGCACGTTTTGGGACGGACGGTGGGCGACAGGCTCCGAACCAGGTGCCTTCTGCGCTCTCATTCGCCTGGGGCCATGTTGCACAGTTGCTGCCAACGGCCCAAAGCAGACGGACGAGGCATCGCGCTGGCGCTGCACGATAGGCTGAGAGACGAAATTTTCACGTCTCTTCCGCCCCCCTGCGCGTACCTGAGCGTCCGGGTAGCAGGGCTGTGGCTCATCGGCGTCTCGCTCCCCGACCGCAGTCTGGCAGCAGGGACTCAGTAGCAAGTACAGTCCAGTCCAGTACGGCAGTCTCAGTTCACCCGAGGGCCGTAGCAGCAATGATTCCCCTACTGTGGTGCGCTCACGCACGCAACGTGGAACTGCCCGTGCGATATGACCCTGCGGTATCTGTCCTGGCGCATCCGGCTGAGGCTCACCGCGCGAGTTTCTAGGGCAGAAAGGCGTCCTTTGCTACCGGTGAGCCCCATTCTCTCCGCCCGGTCTGCCTGACCTGAGATCTGTACAGTACAGCCAGGAACCCACGGGCGGCTGGTCTCAGGCGCCGCCTTCCAAAATGGCACAATGAGGAGATGACAGGCAGGCCCGTAATGGGTTCGGATGGTTTTGGGTGCAGACGCTGCGTAAGGCCCAGCAGCGGAATCGAGACGCGGCTCGAGCTCCAGCCGAAGGGAGTGCAGCCTGACAGCGCGCTGAGGCGAGACAAGACCAGACGGACAACACAGCAAACGCCGGATCGGCTGGGGGCGTTCCCAGCACGAGGGAGAGAGATCCAGATCCCCGACAGCACGATGGTGACAGTTGGGGGTTTGGGACCAGTCATGCCGGCCACTTCCCTCCGCGGGGAGTGCCGAGGGCCCAGAGCCCGCGAGCAACGGATTCACTTCTCCATGGGAGGAGGGAAATTTGGGAGAAGGCAGCGACGGGAGCGTGAGACATGGCCAGCAGACTGGACCCGACCATACGAGGTACTTCCCGCGCGCTCACTGGGAACGGCATAGCTAGGGCGGAGAGCGACTTGGAGCAGCAGCCGGCTAGGTTGGTTCGGGCCACCGTCCAGGGCCGATCATTTAGCGCGGGCCTCGATTACCACGCGCCGCCAGTCACAGAGCAGCGGTTCTGCCCCCCCGGCCCTACCCAGGCCCCAGGGAGCATTTGCTGTGAGCCCAAGGGTCAATCCTGAGCCCAGCGGCGTGGGAAACCCTGGTCCCCGTCATCGACCCCCTTGCCCTTCTCCCCTTCCCTCTGCTCCCTTCGCTTGGCCCATGGCCAGATCATTTGCCGCCACCAGAAGGAAGGAGCCCCAGAGCAGCGCGCGCGCGAGATCCAGCAAAAGCGTTCAGGTTGACGCTGTCCTCCTTTGCATGGCGATTTTGCTTTTCTTTTGGGACACCGCAGGGAGGAACGGCCTGCAGGAAGCAACGCAAGGGCATGGGTGAACAAGCCCATTTTTCCCTTTTCGATGCACGCTCCTTTGAGCGCTCCCCTGCCCTGTGCTCCCGGTGCTCGAGACTGCGCACGCAGGCGTCCGTCACCCATCAACCCACCCCCGGCACTCGATGTTGCGAGGCGCCTGTGGAAATTTCGGATTCGCATAGCCAGACTGATGCAGCACAACCCCCAGCAGCATCGAGCAAAGCACCGTGCAGCCAGGACCAGGAGAGCCAGCAGCTGCGCCGGTGCGATGAGGTTGCTGGGATCTCTTCTGGCCCCCCCCGAATCCATGCCTTGCCATGCCGCTCCCTTGTCGCCTGCTGGGCCTGCCTGCGATGCCCGGGACGTCGGTGGCCTGGACCTTCGTCGAACGCACGCACCGGACGGATGCGCTCGCCAGGCTGGCAAAGTTTCTCTCTCCCTGCCACAACCCTGGGCGCACCNCCCCGGTTGCCTCCTGCCCTCGGCCCCGTCGACAGTGCAGCGACGCTTTCGCCCATTTCGCGCTCTTCCGTACCACCCACGCTAGCACCCCCCGTCGTGCTCCCTTGCAACGGCCTGGGTCGACCATCATGGGCGTGCTCCTCATCCTATATTTTGTCTCTTATCCCCACGACTTCTTGCCCAGGACGAACGACATTCTTCATTGTGCCGACTGAACGACAGAGCAAGCTCCTTGCGTCTTTGTGTGTCACTGTGTTACCCGTGCTCACAAGCTCTTGTTGACCGGGCTGTCCATACGAGTGACCCGAACGAAAGAGTGAGACCTGACTGAGAGCACCCGGGGCTCGAGGGATCGCTTACAGTGCGTGCCGCACCCTCGTATCTGTCTGAGTATGTCCCGCCAACCTCCCTTCCTTTATTTGTACTCCACCTCTCTCCCCTTTCTCTCGCGCCATTCTTTCCTTCATCACCAACTGACCACTCGATTGCAGTTCATATCGTCTGCAGCAACGCATACCAAGCTGTTGAAAAGCAATTGTCTATTTCTCTCTCTCCCCTAGCTTCTGGTCACGGGAGTTACGCCACCTCGACTTTGGCCTTCAATCCGCCATCTCTTTATTCGACCTCAACCAATCTACTCCGGTATCTTTCCATCACCTAACCTCTCGACTGACGGAATAAGGCTACCAAATTCCATCACCCACCAGAAAAGCACGACACAACACACTTTGAAAACTGGTTGACTGTCTGTCTCACGTGGGATACTACCTGCAACCACAGATCCTTTAGGTAGTGACAACTTCTCATCAACTTATATCGGTGAGAGAGATTCCTAATATGGAATATCTTGAGCAGCCTGCTCAGTACATGGCATATCGTCAACCCATCTCTCATCCCAATTCTCCATATCGCGACCATCCCCAGCACTATCCAGTTCAAGCATTGCCACAACCCAATGCAACCATGATGCCAATGCCCCCAAAGATCCACGATCCCAAGCCCAGACTGGGCAAGGAAGAGGTTGAGATCTTGGAGCGAGAGTTCCAGAGGAACCCCAAGCCCTCAACTCAGGTCAAGCGACAATATGCCGAAGAGATGGCCGTTGAGCTTCCAAGGATCAACGTAAGTACCTGGGACCGTTCTCGAGCAACTTGCAGCTGCTAATATCATCTGAATAGAATTGGTTCCAGAACCGCCGCGCAAAGCGAAAGCAGGAAAGGAAGCTAGAAGCTTTGGAAGCCAGCAAGGCTCAGGAAGCACGTGGTACTTCTGAGCCTTCTTCGCCTGACGCCTTCAATGCACAGTCACTTTTCAATGGTCATGAGCTCTCGCCTCAACGATCAGTCGGTTCATTCACCACCTTGAGCGACCCAGCAACCACAATGGCTTCCTTTCAACAGTATACTGACCGCAGCACCACAAGCACCGATTCTCTACAGCAGGCGTTGTCTGCTACACATGTCTCATCAGACAACGATGACTTCCAGAATGGATTTGAGGAACAGCATGAGGGCTTCTCATCAGTGTATGGATCGGACTTCCATGGCATCTCAGATTATGCTTACGACGGTCAATATATTAATGCTCAGTTCGATGAATCCACTTCGTCCTACAATGACTATTCTCTTCACACGATTGAAGGAGTCAGGCCCGTCATGATGTCGTCCTTTCCTTCGCAGCTCCTGCCTGGTCAGTCTCATGACTCGGCAGACAACCAGAACTCTAGTGAAGCTACAATACCCGTCGGCTTTAGCTACTCCACCACGGCATCTGAGGAGTCTCTCTCTCCTCCAGCACCATCGCTCCCTTTCAAGCCACCGCAACCTACAGACATTGCATCTCGCCGCAAGAAGGTCCACAACAAGCCTGCTGCCTTGGGAACTGATAACTCACGCAGTCGTCCTCCAGCGGGACCCAGGACAGTCTCGCATGCGGATGGGATGCGCCGACATGCAGGTAGCCCTCAAGGCTCTCCCATGCGGCGCATTAACTCAGCCGGAGGCAGTTCGAGAAATGTCATCTCTGGCCGCGTTAACAAGTCTGGCATCGAACCTGCACAAAGGTCCCCAATTAACCTGGGTGGTTTTGCTACCACCGAGGCATTTATGGAGCGCAATCAGCAAGGTATCCGCTATCCTCTTGCCATGACGAGCCAATCGTCTCTCAACGGCAGCCTGGCACCCCCGACCCCAATGTCTCCCCATGGAGGAGAGATGCTTTTGACCAAGAGCATCAGTGTCGGATCCGCCTCCCCCTCGGATAATGGCATGAATTATATGCTGAATAATGGTTGCTATGGCTCAATGGATGATCAGAACCTCGCATCCCCTCCA
This sequence comes from Scytalidium sp. 3C, assembly GCA_000743665.3. Classification (NCBI taxonomy): domain Eukaryota; kingdom Fungi; phylum Ascomycota; class Leotiomycetes; genus Scytalidium; species Scytalidium sp. 3C. The sequence continues at coordinate 89,069 of JMRO03000070.1, read as the reverse complement.
GAGACTCCACAAGCGCCAATGTTCATGCCTGCAGCTGGCAACGGCTGGACAAGTGGTCCAGAGATGCCAGAGCGACAATGGGACTACGACGTTTCAGATCAGCCACTGTATACCCCGTCTCACGACTCATTCCTCGAGTTGCACATGCCTCAGCCTGTGTATCTGGCCACGGTGAGCCAACCGGTCACCCCCCTGGGCCAGTTCGATGGTATCTCAGAGCAGCAATCCCCTTCATACATGCAAATTCCCGGTCAGACAGAGTATCCTTTTCCTGATATGACCCAGTATGCTATGATGGCGGATCCAAATTCCGCTGCCGCGAGGCAGAAGACCTTTCAATTCTCGAACTGCACAGCTGCTGATTTCTCCGAGAAATAAATGCACCGGTTGTGCACCGTTTCTCTACTATTGTGGTGATTTGCTTCATCTCGCCACGTGTACAACATCTCGAATTACGACTGCAGTACTGTTATTGTTTTAGCGTTCGAGCGATCCTTTTTTTCTGGCACCGAGCTCTCCAGCTCACACATTTCCTAATGTAATCTGGATGATGAGGAGTTGTCACTTTGTTAATGGTTCACGACATATATAGCGAAGGAATACACATATACCCAAAAAAGGTTGTAACGACTTGGTCTGGGGAGGAATATTTTGGGAAGGCTGTCAGCTCGACAGCCTAGGCGTAATCGGTCATGTATTGAAAGAAGGACATCTTAAGATTTGGGTAGGGCATATTCTCTGTATATAGTCCAGTCTATAAACCAAAAGCCGTGCCACTTTTCAACTCCTTTTCACTCTTTAATGCACCGGATTACGAAGTGACTTTGTCTGCGTTTGAACCATTTTGCAGCGCTATCGAAACCGTTACAAGGCGGTTATAACAGTGTTCTAAGGACTACACTTGCCTCAAGAGTGGGTAGGCACTGGATACCTTTGCCATCAGCTAATTGAATTCTCTTAATGCTGAGAGTTCGCCAGACTGCCAAAATGGAGCCTGTTGTCTTACTGTGAACCATGTTGTGGAGTCTGCGTTACCTGACCGTTATCGGATCCTGGAGGGAGCGGGGCTACGTCATGAATGATTGGCTCAAGCCCAACCCCCACTTTAAGCCGTCACAAAGCGGCAGCTTACGCCAAGCTTGATGATAAAGGTACAAATCACCTGCGACAGAAAGGTTGAACGATCATTCTTGAAAACATCTTACTAGCAAACAAACCCATAGGACGCTGTGCAGTAGGAGCTGGAGGTATTACCATAGATTCTGATAAGCTTGAAATTTATCCACGATGGCGTCTCAGAGCTTGAGGAGCTCGTTACGAGCACGGCAAGCTTATCGGTGCGCAGTGACCGTTCCTCGCAAGGTCCACATGTCCAGCATAGCGGCGTTCAAGGTGCCCAAAGTCTTCAATGAGCCAAATGTAGGTACAAGCTGACTCTGAGTTCATTTGTTCAAGCTGATTTTCTGTTCCTTCAGCATCATTACGCGAAAGGATCTGCCCAGCGTCAAGGTCTCACCGCAGCGATAGACCAATTCCAAAAGAAGATACCGCTGGAAGTTCCAATAGTAGTAGGAGGCAAAGAGGTTTGTATTTTAGCCGTCTACTCAGTTCTGGACACAGAGTAGTTTACTGAATAATACCTCTAGATCAAAACATCTTCAACTGCCACGCAACACAACCCAGCGGACCACTCTTCGACCGTCGCTACCTATTCCAAGGCTTCCCCGTCTGATGTCGAGACAGCAATTGAAGCTGCTCTGGCTGCAAAATCCGAATGGGAATCTCTCCCCTTCGCAGATCGAGCGGCCATCTTTCTCAAGGCCGCGGACCTCATAGCTGGGAAGTACAGATACGAGATCATGGCGTCGACAATGCTTGGGCAAGGAAAGAATGCCTGGCAAGCTGAGATCGATGCCGCAGCTGAGGCAGCTGACTTTCTCAGATTCAATGTCCAGTATGCAGAGGAGTTGTATTCCGCCCAGCCGGTTCACAATTCGGCTGGTGTGTGGAATCGTGTCGAGTACAGGCCGCTGGAAGGATTCGTCTATGCCGTTACCCCATTCAACTTCACAGCCATCGCTGCAAACTTGCCAGGCGCGCCAGCATTGATGGGAAACGTCGTTATCTGGAAGCCATCCGACTCCGCAATCGCTTCGAACTGGGTGGTTTATAACATTTTGCTTGAGGCTGGCCTTCCTAAGAATGTCATTCAATTCGTGCCTGGAGATCCCGAAGAAGTTACCAAGGCTGTGCTTGGACATAAGCAGTTCGCCGCACTGCACTATACTGGAAGCACAGCTGTCTTCCGAAACCTCTACGGACAGATCTCCAACGGAGTGGCAGAGGGAAAGTATAAGGGTTATCCACGCATAGTGGGAGAGACCGGAGGAAAGAACTACCACTTGGTTCACTCGTCTGCCGACCTCGAGAATGCGGTCAACCAGACGGTCCGTGGTGCATTTGAGTATCAAGGTCAGAAGTGTAGCGCTACATCCAGAGCATATATTCCCAAGTCTATCTGGCCGGAATTCAAGGAGCGTCTCGTAGCTGCCACAAAAGCTCTTTCTGTCGGATCTCAAACGGACCACAAGAACTTCGTCGGACCTGTCATCCATGATCGATCCTTTAACAAGTTATCTGGAGTGATCGATGCAGCAAAGGATGATAAGGACCTGGAACTCCTTGTTGGTGGCAAGTACGACGGCTCAACAGGTTACTATGTCTACCCTACCATCTATCAGACAACAAATCCCAATCACCACCTTCTCTCTACAGAGCTATTTGGTCCTGTTTTGACAGTTTACGTCTATGACGACACAAACTCTCCTACTGAGGCGTTCTCCTCCGTCTGTAAGCTCATTGACTCAACCTCTGAGTATGGCCTTACCGGCTCGGTGTTTGCCAGCGACCGATCCGCCATCCGCTTCGCAGAGGAGACATTGAGGAACTCAGCGGGAAATTTCTACATCAACTGCAAGAGTACCGGAGCTGTCGTTGGACAGCAGCCGTTTGGAGGTAGCAGGGCAAGTGGCACGAACGATAAGGCGGGTAGCATGAATCTGCTGGGTCGGTTTGTGAGCATGCGGAGCATCAAGGAGGAGTTCACCCCAGTCACAAAAGTGGAGTACCCCAGCAATGAGGTGTAAATGCCCATATATTCAGCAGAAGAGGCAAAAGGAGCATATTTCAGGCGGACTGAGTCTGTTTGAGTGACGACAGCGGTGTTGTGGAAAACAAGGAAAGGGTGGCGGGTGCATAAATTATGATATCTTACGTTGTATGACAGTTCCTATTGTACATACCCGACAAGCCTGGATTGTGGAAAAAATATATATATATGATCTGATATAAGACAGAATAATCGTGGCCTCACAGGAACATATTGTTTAGACACTTGTGTTATTCGTTGCAAATATAGACTATAAACGAACAATTTGCTTTTAAATGAATAGCAAGCGCCAATACCGGCAATATCCCATATCTATCCAGAGTCATGAGACCTTCCGGCCTACCAGTTATATACACCATGTGCTGTCACGGCCCAAAGCAACGAAATTCCATTGGTAAAAAAAAGAGAAAAAGACAGATCGAACACCGTGAATGCTAATATTATGCCTTTGCGTTGCCTTTCCAATACTGACTGGGTACAAAGGGCATTTTTGCTACCTCAGCCTTGCGTTTCTTGCCTCTAACAACAACTTCAACTGGGGTGCCTGATTTGTGGGAGCCGTCTTTGATGTACCCCATGGCCACATTCTTTCCCAATGTAGGACTGGGGCAGCCGCTTGTAATGGTGCCAATCTTCTCGCCCTTCTCATTGACGATTTCCGCGCCCTCTCTCGCTGGGGCCCCCTCCACAATTAATCCCACTCTTCGTCGCTCTACTCCGCTGCCGCCCTTACTCTTGGGAATAAGTTGCTTCAAAATGACCTCATCACCGTGGAATCCACCTTTGCTTCTCCTGTCCTTACCGACAACCCAGCCGAGTGATGCTTCAACTGGTGTTGTCGAGTCGTCAAGATCATGGCCGTACAGGCACATGCCAGCTTCCAATCTCAAACTATCGCGAGCACCAAGCCCTGCCAGTTGCAGCCGTTCTGGGGTTGCTGTCTTCAATAACGTCTCGGTGACGGCTACAGTCTCCGCTGGGGGGATAGAAATTTCAAATCCATCTTCACCTGTGTAACCACCTCGTGCGACATGCAGTGGGCTCGAGAGCGATCCATCCAAAAGCTTGAGTGTGATATATGCTGATTGACCAAAGTACAATTCTCTCAGATTCAGCTCTTCAGGATTAGCCATGACTGATCGCAGAATCTCTTCCGATAAAGGACCCTGTAATGCAACCAATCMTTGGTCCTCCAGAACTTTCCACTCTACCTTCTCTCCGCCTTTGTCTTTGAACTCTTTGAGCTGCTCCGCGAAATACTTTAGGTCTTTCTCTCTGCAGCCTGCATTGGTGACGACATAAAATAGTTCAGGACCTAGCCTGGTAATGATCGTGTCATCGACAATTCCACCTGTGCCAGGCCAGAGCAAGGTGCTCAATCCGCTGTGATGTGGCGGTAAGTTCTTTAGTGAAGCTGGAGTGATTCTTTCTAGAAATGCCGTAGCTCCAGGACCTGAGAAGTGATGTTGAACCATATGGCCAACATCGAAGAGGGAGGCATGGGTGCGTGTGAAACGGTGGGAGTCGCCAACACTTAGGGAAGAGTACTGAACTGGCATGTGATATCCACCGAAAGGGACCATTTTCCCGCCATTGGCGACGTGGAGATCATAGAGCCGAGTTTTTTGAAGTGGCTCATCTGATGTCGATGATGAAGCATATCGTACTGGGCGTGAGAAGGCAGAAGCTGTCCTAGGAAGGCTTGGGTTGAGTTTCGTAGCCCTTGGAGAGCAATTGTGATAGCTATTAGAGCTGCGATAAGCCGCACATGGCAATAGTCGAGACCCACGAATAGCAGGTCGTTGAGCTACACTCAAGTTACCAAGACCTGATACGACCCGGAAACGTTTCATATTTGTGAATTGGAATTGGGGTTCGGTGTAGAGGTCAATTGCTGAGAAGCAGATTTGAGTTGGAAGCTTCCAAGAATTGTGACGACAGAGAGGTCGGCTATCGGCGGGTGCGGGGGKTAGCTTCTCTTCTGCGAGATAACGGAGTTTCAAATCCGCATCTAACAAAGACGGATTTTAAAATCCGAATCAACGACGCGGTCTATTCAATTGTACTAAAACTAATTGATGAAGAAAATCAGCCCAAGGCAGGGCTGCCTGGGGATTTCTGTCATTCAAGGAATCCCTACCATACAATCACACTAGAGCAGGACTGTATACGTATATACAAACACAAAAGAAACCAAACGGATCAAATTCCCAACACTACAGCTTATTTGGTTTCAAAGCTGTATTTGAGCCATCCACCCAGAGCATTTAAGCTTTCCCATCTCACCGTCTCATCTGCCTCAGTCATTAACTCCATGATCCGTCTCTTCAACCCAAGCTTCTCTAGTTGATATCTCTTCTCAGGGACTTCTTTGACCAACCAACCAATATCATTACAGGCAATCGCAAGCACTTGTTTATCACTATCCCATGGTTTGCTCATAATCTCTGCCAATTTCCTCGGTAACTCGCCATTCTCGTGTTCGAGAATCTTACGAGCATTCTCAGCCCAGAATGTCGGACTTCGGTGAGGTGGAGACCAGCGTAGATGTCCTGCATTCACCTCAGCGTAATATTCGTCAAAGTTAGTCTGAGTTTTTGTATATTCATCCAACATCTCGGTAAGGTTCTGGACGTCTTCGAGCAGATCTGGATCTGTTAGGTGACGGCCATTGAGGTTCTGGAGGAGTGCTGGAAGTCGCGCAAGAGTGGCGACTGGAAGTAGAGTCTTCTGATCAGCGGAAAGAAAGTTGTAAAGTGTTGAGACGAGTACACGAGTTGTCTTTTCTTTAGGGGACAGACGCAGCAGTTGTGTATAAAGGAAGATAAACTCGTATTCGCTGTAAATGATCAGTTCAGTCTCCCATACCAATCTCCGGACTACATACCTCTCGAGGCCTTCCCCAACTGAAGCGCCTTCGAAGCTTAGTTGCCATATAACGAGAAGCACGTGATATAGAAGTTGCAAACCAACACCGCCTCCCAAAGCCCCGTCAGCAGTACCACCACGAGGAGTGGAGCTGCCACTAAAGAGTGTCGAGCCACTATCGCCATTTGTACTAACATTCGAAGCAGCTCTCAGAATATCAATTAATGGACTCACAGTCTCCTTTCTCTGAGCCCAGAAGATCTGTCGTGATTCTTTACCGCGCAGGAGAGCAGAATACTGAAGCACCGAGATATCTTGGAGGCCTCCATCGTTGCTCTTAGATAAGAGTGATAGGTACGAGTATAGTTTCGGCAAGGCAGACTTGGTCTGAATTGAGGATGATGGGGACGCAGCTACGATGGAAGTGAGCACCGTTGAAGTTAGGAGGGGAATTGCATCCTCTGGGCTGCTGGGATTCGATAAGAGTGGCAGGAGGGACTTGTAGGGATCTGGGTGCTCGGAGAAGGATTTTGATAGCTCTGGGATACCTGCTGAAAGTTAGCTATTTATGAATCCGTTGAACGTTCATCGCCCAGCTGCACGTACTATCTAGGAGATCTCCCAGGAGCACCAGTAGATACTGCACGACATCGGCCCGCCTTGATGCTGCCTCAAAAATACTTGGCCTATTGCCGCTTCCCAAGAATAATTCCCGATATCCAGCTATATCTGCCTCTATCACTTGCTTTCTTTGTTCCTTTCTAACCTTGTCGACAGCTCTAATCTTGCTCAATTGATCCTCGGAGATTGTGCCAGCTCTGACAGCTCCCTCCCATGGAATTGGCCGTCCACGGATATTGTTCTGAAGTGAGAACAGATAGGTAGGAGGATCTAGAGACATTGTAGAAGATGACCCAGCTCCTTGGTTATTGAGAGATACTGTGGACCGGGCTATTGCTGCAATGATGTATGTTTGGGGCTGGAGAAGCTCTTATCGAGAGATGCCTTATGAGGCTGGCACGCCGCAATTCACCCGAGAGCACCCACGCAATTTACGGAAGCACAGGCCATGCAGGCATGGGTTGAAGACTTGGGATTGGCACGACAACCAAACACAGAGAGGCATCCATGGAATTTGCTCCAGGTACTTTTCCATTCAGAATATATCTACAGATGTCCCATGACATGATGGAACGTAATTCCCTAGTAACAATGCCATAACAGTACATATCAGAGCACTGTTCGGTCTCAGCCACATGTGTATAATCAACGCTGGCTCGAATAAAGAAATGTAGTTAAGAAAGCCATACTCCAAACAACCAAACAAGTTTCAACACAGACGCCGGGGTGATGAACAGCAGAGGATAAAATAGATAAAATGCAGAACCGCCGACTCCGGTCTAACCCAGGAAAATAACCTGCACGACATCTGACCAAATTCGAGACAATCAGACCAGGATTGAGATGTCCATGTTGCAAGGAATTGAAATCCCCAAAAGTCGTCAATCCATCATCAGGTAAGCCCTTGTTTTCGTATCCCATCCAAACAATGCAAGTGTATCTAGCGACAAAAGCTATTTTATAGCTTGTGAGAGTAAAGCTATTCATTTATTGGATCATATCAAGTGGTTGAGAAACGTCAATACCAAGAGCAGGAGCGGTCTCCTTGGCCCATTTTCGAGTAAGAATAGATGCTACATCAGTTAGTGTTTAGTTATTACATACTGATTGAACGTATGCACTAACCTTTGAGAAATTTCTTGCTGGCGTATTTCTTGAAGAATGCTTCGTGGACGACTGGTCTTGCTAGGTAATCCACCATAAGTTTGAAGACCGGTTCAATCTCTTCCTCAGTATAACCAGCGTAGTGTGCCAAAGTGGCATCCTGATTCGTATTAGCACACGCTGAAGAATTGCGAAGAGGTTAAACCTACCCATTCACCCCTTTCAAGGATCATTCGTGCAAGATACATGGATGCGGCTGCTATGTGGCTAGGAAGGTAATGCATAAACCGATTGTCGAGAAGACTAATCTCCATAAGGTATTTTCCAAGCGTTCTGGTCTGGATGTCATAGTTGTCCGCTTTTGAAATGCGACGAAGGAAGTTCATCGGGTTTGGATAGCTGAGATCATAATTGAGAGCTTGGAGAACATATCGTTCAGCACTGAGGATTTCTGCCTCTGTAAAGCCATCATCGGCAACATGGCGAAAGTTGGCGACATGAGGAGAGAGAACTTCTTCATACTTGGAAGCAATGAACATGGCTGTGACTCCAACAAGTTGCAGGCGGTCGAGCTGCACGACCTTGGTGGACAAGAAACGATCGATGATGTTGACCGCGAGGAATAGTGTCTCAGGAAGCAAATGGAAACGCGTATGCACCTCAATGAGCCAGTCAACTAAGATTCCTCGCATCTTCCACTCCAGCTCCTCTTGGTGATCCATATAGTCAGCATTGGGTCGGGTTGCGACCTCCAACTTTCTCAGGTAGTCGAAGATCTCGACGACATACTCAGCAACCATGAGAGGATCATCCAAATCCTCCTGGTCAAGATCCTCGACTCCTTCCGCAAGGTCGGCCTTGATGGGTTCTTTTTCTTCAACATATTCTTCGACTAAGTTCAGTTCGACGTTCTCTTTTGTTGTCTCGACGACTACTTGATTTTCGGCCTCGATGTGGATTTTCTTTCTCGACGGCTGCTCCTCTTCTGCAGGTGTGCTCTCCTTAATAGAGGCTGGGTTTGATGTAGAACTTGTCTTCCTTTTTCCAGCCATGACACCGGAACCAGCTCGCTTTAACTCTGATGGCTTCTTGTTGGCATCCTTAGCACCGAGAGCTGATCTGGTGGACGTCGTCCTGGATGCGTTTTTCTGAATTCCAGTGGGTTGGGCTGCTTTAGAAACAAGTCCACCTTTGGTACTCTTCTTTGTTTCGGCCTGCTCGCCTTTGGTAACATTGCTCACGTCACCAAGGGCTGCTCGTTTGCGTAGAGGCTGAGCGGTTACCGTGGATTTCTTGGAAGGGAGGGAGACATGCTCCTCCGAACCAAAAGCAGCCGCCTTTGATCTTGTTACGCGTGCTGCAATAGGTCCATTCTCATCGTTCTCATTCGTGACAGCTCTTGGCCGTATTGCTCGACTCTGCATTTCTTAATTAGCAAGGATGGGTGGGGCGAGGATAATCCTCTGAAATATTGGAGGCACGTGTCCAACAAGGGCAAATCGACATACAGGAGGCATCTTTGTTGTTTGTTTGTATTAAGAATTAGTTTTAGGGTGTTGAGGACTGTTATATTGTCAGTACGACGCGATATCAAAATCTGTCCACCGCGTTGATATTGACGCCATTGCCGACGTGACGACGCGATATGTAAGGTTCAAACAGTTCTCAAGGAGGAGGGACATACAAGAAAACACCTTCAGGTGTTGGAAAGGTCGGACTCTTCTGTTATCGTTTCGTGGAGGTGTGCATCCAAAGTATCAACACTGTTGACAATGGGTGTCCCACTCTGTGCCAAAGACGTCTCGACAGAAAACCGAAACTCCTCAAACCGTCACCAAAGAACTGGAGCTATATTTCAAGCCGGACGGTGATATATGGTGAGGATTGAGAGGGGAAAGGGAGAATTGTTTGTGTTGTAGTCGAGGGATGTTGGAGAGGAATGTGAAGCTGGATGAGAGAGGTTGATCTTCAATGTCCCAGCCTTCGCTTGTTATGGCTGGCGTCTTAGCGCGAATATGGATCCCTGAGCGGTTCCACGAGCAAGCACGATCACGGCGCGAATTTTCGCGCAGACAATGGGAAAAAAGGCGTCTGAAATGAATATTCAAAGAGAGAATCTCTAAATATAAGTTCCAGCGAACTTTCAGCAAACAAAGAGCGTGTTGTGAGTTTCTTGTGAGGCCGTGACAAAGAAAATGCCTTATAAAGCGGGCTCCAAATCAATATGACTACCCCGCTGACCGGGCAACCAAAAATTAATGCCTCAGGTTTCAAAACGCGTCAACTGCTTTGTCCTTATGTACATAAGTAGCTTAATTAGTCCCATCCCTGTCAAAGGACTAACCTAGTTCGTCTAAAGAATTTCTTGAGCCTAACTCCAGATCTAACCTCACCATTCGAGCATCTCCAGAGTCTCAACTCATTACACAGACGCCCACTGGCGGGCGTACAGATTGATCTTGGTGGCAATGTTGCAACCAAGAGTACTGCTTCGGCAGTCCCAATGGACCTTCTATAGTGGCCGTACTGTTCAACAATGCCTCCGACAAGCTTACTCGACCGTTGTAGAGCCAGCGGAAAGCCAAGCTCCTCCACCATTGTTGGATACCACTGGCTTCGCACCTCCTGCAACCGAAGGTATCAGTTCGACCTTTGCAATGCGAACATATAAGCCTCGAACACCCGGTGTACGACATCTTAAGCGACCCATAAACGATCACTTATGGAAGGGGAGGCCCTTCCTCCCCCTGACATTCACCAAGAAGGGTCATGGGAAAGGTGGACGAAACAACAGCGGTCGAGTGACTATTAGACATCGTGGAGGTGGTCACAAGAGAAGAATACGGACCATTGACTTCCAGCGGATGACGCCGGGAAAGCACACCGTGGAACGCATTGAGCACGATCCTGGCCGAAGTGCACACATTGCACTGCTGAATGAAGAAGCTACAGGCAGAAAGAGCTATATCATCGCTGCTGAAGGCATGAGAGCTGGTGATGTCGTGCAGAGTTATCGAGCTGGCATTCCAAAGGACCTCCTGGACAGCATGGGAGGTGTTGTGGATCCTGGTGTGCTTGCAGCGAAGACCGCTTGGCGAGGCAATTGCTTACCTCTTCATATGATCCCAATTGGAACATTTATCTACAATGTTGGTTCAGCAAAGACCCGTGGTGCTGTCTTTTGCCGGAGTGCCGGTACATATGCTGTTGTTGTTTCCAAAGAGGACGAGAGCAAACAGGGAGGCGATCGATATGTAACAGTCCGCTTGCAGAGCGGAGAAGTTCGCAAAGTTAGCAAGGATGCATGCGCTACAATTGGAATAGCCAGCAACCCCCATTATCAGCATCGCCAACTCGGTAAAGCTGGTCGTAAGCGCTGGCTCAACATCCGGCCTACAGTTAGAGGTCTTGCTATGAACGCCGGTAAGTTTGTCCCAAGCATTCTACGATTTATGACTACAATCTAACGCTTTCTCAGCCGATCATCCTCACGGTGGTGGTCGAGGAAAATCGAAGGGTAACGTTGACCCCGTCAGTCCATGGGGCCTGCCTGTATGTCACACTAAAAGCATCATTTATTCAATTCCAGCTAACTCTATGTACAGGCCAAAGGAGGTTACAAAACTCGAAAGGTCCGGAACCCCAACAAGTGGGTTGTCACTCCTCGTGAGCGGAACCACGGAAAGCGCAGGGCGAAGTAAGATGCGTATTGGGGGTTGGTATATATGTGCGTTTCGAGATGTGCTCAGTTTGTATATGGGCCAAGTGTGATTGAGCCGAGCCACTAGATTTGTATTATTTGTAAAATAGAAACCTTGGGTTATGAAGCATAGGAAGATAAGAGGCTGTGCCCCAACTCGCCTTACAACATCACATATGCAGCAACCGCTATTCTCATGTGACTTCACCATCCTTGCTAGAATATTGCGCGGTGGTCTTATCTAGGCAGAAGGCCATCTTACCATTTTTCAAGACCAGCTTCAGACGTGACGCGGCCAAAGAAGCCTGTATTGCCGAAACACAGACGATCTATTGGGCCTATCCGCGTACAGGACTTTAGGAACGGGAAGTCTGGAATCCTTCAAGCCACCATGTGCTGGAATGACTCACTCCACATTCTCTTACAATAAGCATATCCCGTACGCCATATCCACATGAAGTTGAAGAGGGAAATTATTAGATTCGATCTACTAGTCATCATCTGAGAGAGATTCTCTTTTCTCTAATAGGAGAGGCAATTAAAATAATACATGTGCCCTGCCATCCCAATGAGCCGAATATCCGTATATAGATCCCACCGAGGGATCCGGCCAGCCAATTGGTATCATTTGGCGCCCCAAAATAATCACTCTGCCCATCCAGCCTCGTCTCCTTGAAACGCCTAGAGTCCCCAAAACCCTTGTGGAAGCCAAAATGCCAGCCTTTTAATCCATCCACGCTGTATAAATCACATAAAATAAAGTTCGTAACTAAGATCCGCCATCCCATCCCAGATCCATGGGATCCATTGGCCCCAAGCCCATCAGATGTCTAAAGACCCCTTCGCCAACGGGCGTCAGCCCGGTCGTCTGCTGACTCATTTCCCACCCACTTGGGACCGGGAATTCCTTGCCAGGTGTTTCCGGCATGGTAAATGTATTGTCAGGAGTCAACCCCGTAGGCATAGTGAAGTTTGCCTGAGATCCAAAGAAAGACGACATATTACGGCCATCGGCCAAGCGTTGCTGATTTGACATAGAAGGACTGGTTTCGTAAGAATCATGAGCAGAAGGTGTGCCTCCTTGCTGCAAACCGGGTCGAGCTTCTGAGCCACTGGAGTTCGGAGTCGGCCTATTGGAGGATGAAGTACCGGTATCAGGAGACAAACCAGCATCGGGTCCAGTACTGCCTTCGCTATTCCCGAAGCCGCTTGCTTTATAAGAAGTTGGCATCTGGCCAAGAACAAGGCCTTGAAGGGTGCGCTGAACATCCTGTTCAGGTGCGAGAGAGACCCAGTTCTGCGAGTCCTGATTGAAACTAGTATTTAAACCGGAGTCCGCAGTGCGCTGGGATTCTCCAGAGCGGTTTGCATCCGACGGACTATCCGGATCCATCCCTCCAGGGACGTCTTCTCTGAGCTTCATAAAGTTACATTCATTGCCCCACTGCCTCCGCAAGGCGCCTACTGGCGTTTCTCCGATTGGCTTTATTTTAGAAGATGAAATCCCAAGCTGCCAATGTTAGTTTCGCCTTTTGTTTGCCAGAACTGTCTAGTAAAACTTACATTGTCTTCGCTGTATCCAAAGACAGATTTGTATTTTGGATGCCGCATTCCGAGGCCCTCAAGATCAACATCTAACTGGACCATGAATGATTCGGTTAAAGGATTCTTCTTTTTTAGAGCGTTCATGGCAGATAATAGGAATCGTAAAGAATCTGCCGTTTGGCTGTCATCTGGCCTGCTTTTCAGATATTGAACATATACTCGTGCGGCTACATAGAGGCAGAAAGATATGAAAGGATTCATCTGCTTCAATTAGTTATGCCCAAATCAATACGACGCCATAGGGGCTTACCGATGAGAGGTCTTGGTGCGAAACTATGCGCATTATACTGCTGATTTCATTTGCCGCAGTAATGCATCGTATCTTGCTTTCTGCACCGACCGAAGCAGGCAATCCATTTTTCTCTGCTTTGTATATGGCTGCCTGATGCAGACAGATTGCTGACGTGTGGATATTCATATTGGTAAATACCACGTTCGGGTTATTGAGACCGTTCGGTAATTTGAAACCAGATGGCATTGACAGGGATGTGTTGAGAAGTATGTTATCCATATTCCGATGCCTCTTCCAGAACTCGCCATTGAGGTCCTCATCTCGATCATCGGTATCAGGGCGGTGGAGGTGGATCAGATTTTTGCCGAACAGGGCCGCCATTAGTATGACACCCGCGAAGGGGGAGAGTTTTGAGGCACCCGATGGAGTGAACGCTTCGGCCAGGCCAAGGCTTTTCTCCGGTTTGCTCATCTCAAATGCCTCCTCAGATGACGGGAGGTCGGTCATGATATCTCTCTCATCAATCGTCATAGGCCAGCCTGTTCCGATGCTTGCATAGCGGTCTTCTGCGAACGCCATCCAGAATGTTCTCCGCCTCTCCTCTCTCTCTGTCCAGTCCCTGGGTGGTGGGATGCACTGTTTCACATCTAAGCCGGCGCCGTCCAGTCTGTGGAGGCCCATCCTGTATACGAGTCAGCGGTTGCAGGTATACACGTTTACATATTGCACCCACATTTGAACCATACGGACTGCAGCTCCGGTACTCATCCATGCCCTAGGAAAATACATCATTTTGAACTCATATGATGCCAAAAGGATGTGTGTTTGCGCGTGAGCGATTGATATCATATTCTCTCCATGACCCTTCAAAATATCTACTTCCATATACTTTCGGGCACGAAGATAGAAGTGCTCTTTCAAGTCCATGTACTTTTCTGTTACAGAAGCTGCCAGAGTCCACATAGCATAACGCAATGTGACGGGCGGACGCTGGTTTGGAGCTCTACCGAGACATTAGAAAATGCAGAGCAAGCCATAAAATGGATCTTGGAGTACTCACAGATTCATTGCCGCCAGATATCTGTATTTATGTATAATAGGAAGAGATGGGTGGATTTTGTCAAAATAGACTTGGTGTCTAAAGCCCACAGGTCAGTATCATCCAGGAATTTCACCTAATGGGCCACATACAAAGCATCAATGGTATCTTGCGGCGGGAGAGGTTCTTCGACACCGAGTGATATCATCTCCCATGTGAATGAATTATCACCCAGCTCAAGATCCAGGTTCATATTGGTAGCAAAATTGAGGTCATTCATTGGTTGTTGCGGGGAATCACCATGTAGTCGCCAGCGATCTGAGCCTAAATCGGGAGTGATGCCGAGAGTAGGATTTAACATATTGAAGTCAGTTCCTTGCACAGGTGGCACAGCGAGGTTAGGTGTAGCCTCCGGAACAGCAGGATTGGAGTCTTGCGATTTTAATAAGGTCTCAACTTGTTCTGAAAGGCGGGTTGAGTCAGCTTCGTGCTTTGAAAATGGCATCTGATGTGGTGCAAAAGGTAGAGCTCCCTATACTATGTCCAACCTAAGGTGGAGAGACTCACTAAGTCTTTCTTCCAAAGCTTTCACATATCCACGCTTCGGACCTGACTTCTTTCTGACTTCATCATAGGCACAATCATGGCCCAGTCTGGTACAGGTTGAGCAGCTCGGCTTCGTCCCGTCGCATTTAAGCTTCCGTTTCCGGCATATTACACATGCTATCCTTTTCGGTTTTGGTACATTTGACTCTGGAGCCGTCGGTGCATCTCCGGCGCGCTGATCAGCGTCTCCCGAACTATTCTGTTGCTTCGACTGATTGTCGTTGCCGAGAGGTCTCGAGAGGTCATTGAAGTAGTCTTCTGGTGGGGTATTGGATGCTGACGACATGATTGCGGATTCGATCTTTGCCGCCCCTTAGGGGTCTTAGGTATTGCCCAACGGAGAATTATCTGGCGTCTCAGGTGCGGTTGGGACTGTGAGATGCTGTGTAGTTGCTTGAGACGTGATCAAAGTATACCAAGCCTAAGGTTACTCGCTGCGTAGGAGACCAATTTCAAGCAGTCAGGAATGTCTCTTAGATAGCGATTGTTCATGCGACTAGAAGAGCTCATCAACTGCCCATCACGTTCTCGGCGACCTGATGCGATTCCAGTTCGGTACAGATAACCGAATATCAGCTGCTGCGCCGCTTAGCACATCGATACAAGTAGCGAAATGCCGAAGGTTCGGTGACGGGTTGAAGGAGGAGCTACTATTCGGCACTCCACATTCCTAGCAGACCGCCGATTGATGCTGAGTTTTTGCGACTTGCAATCTGCCTCTGGAGCGAAGATGAGGAAGTTGGTGACGAGACTCTCAGGACAAAAAAATAAGCTTAGATGGTGGGCTGCCCAGGACGAGGGCGAAGGATGTAGAGCGGTTTAGCGTGGCAGTGCCAGCATTAGACGGATGCGGATGCGAATGCGAATCCACTGGTTCCCCAAGCCAAAAGGTGGTGGATAACTAATGCAGTGGCATCAGGCAACAGGCGGTGCTTTCGTCAGCTTCGCACCAGCGCCGGACAGAGTAAGGAGCGCGCTGGCCCACGCCAACCCCTCGGCTGGCTCAGGGCGAATGCGCCCTTTTGGGTGCCAATCTGCGAAGGTGAGTTCCGGGTCGAACGACCTGCCCAATCAGCGTTTGCTTAGTGATTCGGCCTAATAATTAGGCCGACCGAGCCATGAAGGTCAGGACGCGAGATTTCCTCTTGATGACGATGGCCCTTCCCAGCCCAGGAACCACCTGATGCCAGGAGTCCCTATATCCATGCCAGCCATCTGTCGATGACCTTCAACGTGTCATTAATGAAGCAGTTTTCCGTTACCCGTCTCCATTCCGTCCGCGCGTGATCGTCGTCACCCCACAGATCCTTGGCTTGGTACCTGAGCTGCCAAGACAGAGCTGCTACGGTACTGTATACGTCTGCCCAGAGACGGTTGGTATTCGGGAAAAAGAGGAAAAGCAAAGAGTAAAATCAGTATCACAGAGATAGAGCTGTGGCATTAATGTCCCTAATCTCTCTTTATTTCCTGTCGAAGTCTATCCCAGCAATCTTCAAGCTCCCCAGGTCTGTATAGGCAAGACAGTATCGACTAGGGTGCCATGCCACCGCTGGACAGGCGCCCGCTGTTTTTACTGTGTGTACATATTCCCCAGTCTCCGTATGAGCTATCTCCAGCCCAGGCCCTTCATCACTGCCGCCCACGATGAAACTCCCATCAAAGCTGAAGCTGATACTTCTCACTGGCCCTACCATGTCGATCAATGTCCGCTGGCAGATCCAGTCTGTCGTGTCCCAAAGTGCAATGATCGAGTCCGAGCCTCCAGTAGCCAAGAATCGAGCCGTTGGCTGCATTTCAATTGAGAGGCATGAGGAGGTGTGCCCATTGAGCGTGAAGGGGACAGATGTGTCATAACTAGTATGGAAGATCGGTTCGAAGTCCGGGTATGACAGGATTTTCACACGTCCTTCTCCGGTAGTCAGGAATATCTTCCTGCTGCTCCAGTCAAATGCCACCTGGTTAGTCTGTACTGGTTGCTGGTGAGAAGAAATTGGTGTGGGTTGTGTAGGAGATAGGAGAAAGAGATTGTCTGTCTGCATGTATTACATTCAGTATATATCCCAAGAAAGTGGGGCCGGGGGGGCGGCGTCATCAGCCATTTCTAGTTACCGTACCTTATTTCCAACCACAAGCGTCTCTCCAGAGGGGCTCCAAGCCAGACTGAATGCATCTCCTAGGCCTTTGATTTCATTAATGGCTGCTTTCGTCCTCACATCCCAAAACTTCACTACGCCGTCATTGCTGACACTGCAAAGCTCGGCATCTTTTACCGGATTGAAGGCGACTTTCTCAATTCCAGCCGTATGGCCTTTGAGCTCTGTAGAATACCGGACGTTGGGTCTGTCCGGATTCCATACTCGTAGAGTCCTATCAACTGACCCCGTTGCAATTAGAGTTCCTGTCGGGTTCCACCCAATTGAACGTATCCTAATGAACGTTAGCTAGATACTGCAATCGCGTAGTGGGCGAACTGAGCGGGCACCCATTGCAGCAAAGGTTGATAGAGAAGAACCAAATAAAAGGCAAGAAAATTATTCCGTTTTTATGAGATTAAGTCATATGAGAAGAGTACTTACGAATGAGAGCCTGCGCCTCGTGCAGAAGGATCATGATACGATTGTGTCTTAAGTGCACCAAAGTACGCTGAAAACTTTTCTTTGGAGATACTCTGTCGTTGTCGCAAAGGTGCCATCCTGTTCAGCACGTACCCTGAAAGCCCATGACCCCGTGAAATACTTGCTTGCAGGCGTTGCTCGTTAGGTAATGCTCACTTCCCGAAGAGGAAAAGACGGAGCTCGACCATGAAAACAAGGAAAGCTGAATACAATATTGAAGGAGTGTTGGGGGGATCCTGTAATTCTAAAAAGAATAAGAGCGTATTGCGGAGAAAGTTATAGAAACAGAGTTATCTAATTGAGAGCAACGGAATTGATATGGCCAACGACAGGTAATTCGGTCCTCGCAGCTTTCCTCGCGAGTAGGGGATCGGTGCAAGGACCAGCCAGCGAGGCAGCCTATGAACGGGAGTTGCCGAGAGCCATTTCATCACTGAGGCCACTCCTTGGGACGCACGGCTCATACCTTAATTCATCCACCCCTTACAGTAACATGAACGGACAATTGGTCTGCCCTCCTTGTTCTTCGTATTCAACGTTGTGCCACCTGCCTGGCATGCGACCTTACGAATGAAGCTTCCAGCGGCACTAGATAGCCATGTATTGGCCGATTGGAGCTCCTCGAATTTATGCAGCAAGCAGCAGCAAGGCGCCAAGAGATCGCGTATCCGAAGTTGATGACGATGCTGAATCCCGGGAGACTACTGAAGAAAGCGGATCATCTGTAGAGCTTCCATCCGTCCAGCTAGAGGGGAAGACAGAGGAGGAAGATAACCTGCTCTCGCCCCCACAAGTTCCACCAACGCCAGGAACACCATTGACACCTGGCATTAATCCCGTCGAGGATGAGTTTCGACGTGCCGCCAATCCGCTTCCACTCAGGGACGGCGAAATTGAGCATCCGTTGAGAGAAGCGCAGAAGGATCCCCTTTTGACATTGGTGCTATCCAGGACTGGCCATCTTTTTGCAGTTATTACCACAACTTCGTTGACCATATGGCAGACTAAGGTATACCTTTTAGACTCTTTGCTTATGTTTCTCGCTGACATTAATATAGCCCACTGCCATTCTTGCTGTCGTGGTGCGATCCAAGAAATCATTGAGCACATACGGTCCGAATGTCTCTCTGTTAGTGCGCCCTGACTCGGGAATATTTGTCGTTCAAACCACCAAGGGTTACCTTATCACGTATACGTTGGCTACGGATCCAAATTCTCGTGTGTACAAACCTTTCTTTGATACAAGCCTCCAATCGCGAAAGCAGAGCAGTTTTACTGGCGGTCAAAGAGGAGATCGAATCCTATGGGGTGCCGGAGAGGGCGGAGGTGTACGCGAGGTTAGCGTGCGGTTTCGAATGGTGATAAAAGTCGATGCAGGTATTGGAAAAGCCTTGGCCTTGGATGATGAGCTTGTTGTTGCTACGCAAAAGCCGGCAGCGGTTCAATGCATTAGGTGGACTCCCGACAGTGCAGGTAATCAGACCAGTACTCAGTTGTTAAGCAAGATGGAATGGCTACCGAAGAAAACAAGTGTGACGGATATGATCCATGATAGGCCGATGAATCTATCTACTTGGATAACAGACGATGGAAGAGCGTATGCTGTGCAACGTCTTCCTCAGTCGAAAGATGGGAATGCTCCTCAAAGGCTATTTCGAGGATACTGCTTTCACATTCCTCAAAACCCTGGTGAGAATGCGATCAAGGCTGCTATTAATGCTAGATTCTCTCTTGTTGCAATTGGCTGCACAGATGGTGCTATCCGTGTTTACACAGCTAGAGATTATGTTGGCAATATCCCCCCTTCCCATACCCACATACTGCCTGTTTCTAGAGCAACTTCAGGAGCTTTGACATGCTTATCATATTCGCCTGATGGATACTGTATGTTTGCTGGCTTTGAGCATGGCTGGGCTACGTTCAGCGTGTTCGGCAAACCCGGAGCTTCCAGTTTTGGGATGAATAAGGCCATCGCACAACACCATGACGAAGGGTGGCTAAACGGCGTGCAAGAGGCAGTGTGGCTAGGGGGCGGTTCCGAGGTTATGATGATTGGGCGACAGGATGATCGTATATGGACAATGGAAATGGCTCGTAGTGCTATCACTGGATGTTATACTTCAGCCAATATCTCGCGAACCTTACTCCAAACGACATCAACAGTTATGCTATATCGAGGCTATGATCTTCCCGATATGACGACAATCTCAGCGGAAGCTTCATTATGGCACACTGCACAGATACCACCCAGCTACTTAGTGGATCAGTGGCCTATTCGGTGTTCTGTAGTCTCTTCCGATGGGAGATATATTGCAGTTGCGGGAAGGCGCGGTCTGGCGCATTACAGCGTAAACAGTGGCAGATGGAAGATCTTCGTGAATGAGAATATGGAGAATGAGTTCCAGGTCCGCGGCGGAATGTGTTGGTACCAGCATGTTCTGGTTGCTGCCGTTGAGGCTGGTGACGCTTTTGAACTACGCCTCTATTCCCGTGAAGCTGCATTGGACAGTTCTCTAGTGCTTGATGTTCAGTCGTTACCTGCGCCAATTGTTCTTATCGCTCCATCTGGAGATGATTCCCTTCTCGTCTATACCTACGATAATCTTTTATATCATTACATATTCTCCTCCGCATCAGGGGTGGTACAGCTTGTCCAAGTGGGTCAGATCGCTTTCCATGGAATCGTTCGATCACCTGCTAGAGTTAGAGGTCTGAGCTGGATCCTTCCTGATGAGCAACTACTCGAAGGGGACCCTTCACAAGACGTGGCGTCCGCGACTGTCCTCTTTCTTGTCGACGGGAAACTGGTTTTGTTACAGCCATCAGTAAATGAAGAGGGAAAACTTAAATATGATATGCGGGTCATTGCTCAGAACGTCGAATATCATGTTCTAACAAGAGATCAGCCGGCCTTAATTGTCTCAAGACTCCCAGGCTCCCCTACAGACGTAGAAGAGCAGAACGAGGATGAGGGAAGCGGACTTCGGGACTCCCTATGGACTTTTGAGGGAACTGATATGAAAGTTTGGCCTGATGTTCAGGATGTGCTCCGCTCTGCACCAGCGGATTTAGGCCAGGAATTACCCCCGATGGTTTCGATTGCGCTGGATTTCTATCCACTATCAGTGCTGCTGGTAAAGGGCATTTTATTGGGCCTTGAGCCAGACCTTGTGCAACGCCGGGATGTGAATTTTTCATTTTTTAAGCTTAACATAAGGGTTTGTGTGATCTCATTATTCCAAGTTTATCCTGCTAATCGGAGCTCAGACACAATTATTCATTCCTTCTGTCCTTCGTTTCCACCTCTCCAGATTCGATTCACCGGCAGCACTACATCTCGCCCATCGATACCGACACTTAGAATATTTCTCTCATTCTTTGGAGATATTATTACATAATGTTCTTGATGAGGAGGTCGATAATGCACCAGTCCCCGATATGGCTCTGCTGCCCGTCGTGTTGTCGTTCTTATCCTCGTTCCCGCAATATCTTGATATCATTGTTCAGTGTACTAGAAAGACAGAGGTGCGCTCGTGGCGCACACTGTTTACCTACCTTCCACCACCCCAAGAGCTTTTCCAGGAATCGCTGGATAAAGGTTTATTGAAGACAGCTGGCGGATATCTCCTAATTCTTCACGCGTTTGAAGAAGTCAACACAAGTTCCGAACAACTAGTTAGGCTATTTACCAAAGCAAAAGAGGAGGAAGACTGGGAATTGTGCAAGGAGTTGGCTCGATTCCTCACGGCTTTGGACGAGAGCGGAGATACGTTGTTGGAGGCTCTGGAGCATGTCCACCTCAGGAGTCCTAAACATAAACGAACAAACAGTAGCTTTTTATTCCAGGACACACGATTACAAGTTCCTCGATTGGAGCAATCAACAGGTAGTTTGAATGGGACACTAAGCAGCGATGATGGGAGCAGTGGCAGGAGTAGCCCCCATAGCCCTGGAGAGACGTAGTTAACCTGAGTCACGCGGATCACCTTCTCGGCGTCTGAAAATGGACAGCAAACGGATTTATTTAATTTGGAATATGTAGAGGCGTTAAAGGCCAGAGGACTATACTTTACTTATATCCCACATCTAGAAGACTCTATAATTATTTTACGATGATCTGCGTGCAGCTGTTCCTATTGTGTCGATTATAATTCTGATAATTCTTCGCTATCTAAGATAAGGCGGCGCTAGCGCCAATTACGGTAACGGGGTCTTTGCTGCTTTTCCCCCACCTCGCAACGCAAGCACAATACCGCGCGCAGCCTTATTATTTGAACGAGTCAGCGACGACAAGTTTCCATTCAGACCGCGAGACGAAGCTGCCACCACCCGGCAAGTGCTCTGAAGGCGCCTGCTAAAGGGTGATCTTCATCATGGAGGATTTCAATAGCGAAACCGACAGCGACTATACCAGTTACTGGAGGGACTGGGTAGGTTCCCATATTTTTCTCAACCTTTGCGCCCCGTTTGTTTCCCCTGCGGAGGTGAGAGGAAGCTCGGCCCTTGTCGCAAGATCAGTTCGATATCTGCAAGCACGATGTTGAGATTGTCCTGTATCCCCTCCGTTACCGCAATTCCGAGCACTGTTTCCTCGCTGGCTTTGGACATTGGGCGGAAAAGATATTTTGGTGGGGCATATTGCATGAGAGATCGATCAAGTTGGGCAACTTTTGAGAGCCGCAAGGGGAGATGCTGAGGGGGTCGTTATAACAATAGACTGTGCGGCTGTGGGAGGCCATGGTATTGGAACGTTACGGGATATGTGTGCTTGCAGGCCTGTGGACTGGATACTGGGGATCTGTTCTAGAGTCCAAAGCAGTCCTTGGACAGGATAATCTTCTCTTGCATTCATTATTATCATTTAAGGGAACGTTTGCTGATAGTTTCTTATTACAGTTCATTTCATCTAGAGGCAACGAATATTTCTGCGAAATCGACGAGGAGTACCTCACGGACAGATTCAATCTCACGGGGCTCAATACCGAGGTTCAATACTACCAATATGCGCTAGACTTGGTTACAGATGTTTTTGATCTTGATTGCGATGATGAGATGCGAGAAACCATCGAGAAGTCCGCCCGACATCTCTATGGGTTAGTACATGCCAGATATATTGTAACAACGAGGGGTCTTGCAAAGATGGTACGTAACCTTTGAGCCCTGAATTTTACTTCAAAATAAACTGACTTCGTGCCATAGCTGGAGAAATATAAGAAAGCTGACTTTGGAAAATGTCCTCGTGTCATGTGCAAGTCACACCCTCTATTACCGATGGGGCAATCAGACAATCCCAATGTCAAGGCAGTAAAACTCTACTGTGCCAAATGCGAAGATATATACAATCCAAAATCCTCTAGGCACGCCTCTATAGATGGAGCGTACTTTGGTACCTCGTTTCACAATATTATATTCCAGGTCTATCCTGCCTTGATACCTACAAAAAGTTATGACAGATACGTCCCAAGAGTCTATGGTTTCAAGGTACATGCTCCAGCTACTTTGATTCGGTGGCAGCATGCCGAAAGAGATGAAATGCGTAGAAGATTGAGAAAATTGGAGATTGATAGCGGCTTCAAAGAAGATGAGGGTGAGATGGATGAGGTCGATTCAGAGGAAGAAGAGGAAGAGGAGGATGTTGAGATTGGAGACGCCGGTGGTAGACCTGTTGAAGGTGGAACTTTGAATAACCGCGCTTGAAAATGGATCTGAAGTGCGCAGGAATGGTTTAGAGGCATGGGTAATTGGGTCGGGCATGTGATATTTCTTCGGATTCCTTTTACCCCCAAAACATGATTAGGGATGATGACGGATTAGGTTATGTTATTGCACTGCAGGCGTTATTACAAACAGAGATTACGGTGATCAAGTCACCATTGTTGGGATGAATATTCTCTTAATATTGACCGCTTGCTAAAATAGAAAGGCGTTGGTTCATGACTTTCTTTGAATAGTGACATGTGCTATGCGAGGAGCTGCAAGAATGGATCTGGTACACCCCAGTGAATTTTCCTACAAAATATCTACATGTTCCAACATCGGCTGGTCTTTTCTTCCAATTCATGCGAACTGTGGATTCATGCGAACTGTGGCTTCAGCCTGACAAGTACCATGGACTGACGCCAGGGAGCCCAACAAAGTTGACTGCGTATTAGGTTACAATTTTTGGACCCAGAAATACCACCAGGGGCAAGGATGCTCAATTGGATACTCTTATATTATAGCTCAGGAGGCGATTTATATCGCCAGAGCACTATTGTACAAAGCGCTGCTTATTTTTGCTTTCCATCAAGATCAGTAAAGANAGTTGTAGCCAAATGAGTCACTGGAATCGTTGAATCTCAATTTCCTGTCCATGCCGTTGATCTTTAGCACATCTTGCTCATCGAGCTTGAAATCTCCTTCCAAGTTGGCTCGAACTCTCTCAGGCGTCTTTGACTTTGGAATGACGGAGTGACCGTGAGCAATACCCCATGCCAGAGCTACCTGGGCGCCGGTCTTGCCGTACTTCTTCCCGATTTCCACGAGAACAGGATCTTCCTAAATAGTTGTGAGTAATCTGCTATGCTCCAAATTTGAAGATGTAAAGGTAGCTCTCACAATCAAACGACCGATTCCCTCGCGTTCATATACTGCATTTTGATTGCCGAATGGCGAGTATTGGATGATATGAATGCCCTTGCTCTCGTGATATTTGCAGAATTCACTCTGTTGCAACCATGGATGTAGTCTGTCGAAATCAGTGCTCCAGTTCAAAGTTAACATCCGAATGAATTAACGTACTCAAGCTCATGTGCAGCAGGAACAATGGTGCAGCGGTTGAGGACATCGTCGAGTTCAGCTCGGGAGAAGTTGGAGATCCCAATCGCCTTTGCCTTGCCCTTCTTGACCAACTTCTCCATGGCCTCATATGTGTCAACATATGAGATGTTCTCAGTTTGCATCTTGCCATTCTCCTTTGGCATCATTTCTGGGCCCGACTTGAATGCTGAAGGCCAGTGCATTAAGTATAGATCGACATAGTCTGTTCCTAGGTCCTTCAGAGAAGCATCAATAGCTGGCTCAACATCCTCAGGTCTGTGGGCATTATTCCACAGCTTGGTGGTGATGAAGAGTTCCGATCGTGGGATACCGCTCTTTTTAATGGCGGTCCCAACAGCCTTTTCTGTGCCATAAACTATAGCAAATCAGTTGCTATGTCTTGGAAGTTGTACTTCAAAGGTTTTAAACTAACTCCGTGCCGTATCAATATGTCTATATCCTGCTTTCAGGGCTTCTGTGACCGCCGTCTCCATAGCGTCGGCATCTTGCCAGCTACAGTCCAGGTAAGCGTGCTGGGAAAGACTACGAGGGGTCCAAAGCACTGTACTCACGTTCCAAACCCTAGAGCGGGGATGGTGGCACCGGTGTTCAGCTTGTGCTTGGTTCCAGAAGCCATATTGCGTCGCAATTGATATTGAACAGTTGAGACAGAAAAGGTTCTACGAGGAGACGAGAAGTTCCTTAATGATAACAGAACGACTCGAGAGAATGTACAGGTAGAAGACATAATGCCAAGATTGATCTAACACATAGCTTTTATACAGAAAACGTCATCGAATCAGCCGATATAAGGGATACTCGTAACACACGCCTGCTGTCGTCATATAATTTGGGCTCAGCATTTTTTGAGGCCGTAACGTCATCTACAGTAAGTGACCGCATGCGGTTCGACTCCGCTTACTGAGTGACAGTTATCAGATCAAGCAACTTCAGGAAAACCAGCTGCAGAGATCAGGTGATTCCGCTGCACATAAGTTACATCAACATGGCGTTTTGATCGAGAAATTTGGAGACCTCTTTGCCCTCTAACGTCACCACCCCGGAAAATAGTTCTTGCGAAGCACGCCTGAGCCGAACATCTGCCGTGACTCTAAGGCACAGGGGTACCTCGACGCAAACCACCAGACTACCGTTCATTCAGAGATCTACGCTAGTAGAGCGAGAAGCAGGATTACACATAGGTTAACGTGCTAATACCATCACAAGCAAAGTTTTCGTTGTATGCAATTTATCTGACTGTATATTGCGGTAAAGCTATTAGATATTCACAATACGATCCTTCCCTGGTCGATCAGAATTAGCAAAATTCTAGATTATCTGGACAGACCGTTGAGCCGTCTAAGTGTTGGTGAGAGGAAGAAACCATATCAAAGTATCACTTGGTGTGGCGCATCAGCCTCTTCTGGAGTGTTGAAAATGTTGATAGGCCATCTAGGCTTGAGATTCTTCCAAGGCAGACCGTAACGCTTATTTTCGTGTCCAAGAGCATTAATGGCTTCAACTTCCTCCTCTGTCAAGTTTATCTGAACAAAGTTCTCTATAATCCGGGAAGTGGTAACGGATTTCGGAATGACAACATTATCACCAACTTCGGCCCAGGCAAGACTAACACAATAAGTGTGAGCTGTCTAACGTATTGTCCATGCAGGAACTTCACCTACATTACTTGAGCAGGTGTGACTTCACTCCCAAGACGCTTGGACACTGCAGCTGCCACATCTTTAACCTCTTGGCGACTTATTGCTAAAGGAACGCCGACAAGGTTGTTGCCAAGAGTCTGTAAGATTATTAAACCAAGTTTGTTATTTTCATGTATTTACTTACCGAGTAGCTGGTCACACGGATGCCCTTCTCTGCACAGTACTCTACCAATTGAGTATTAGAGAGGCTTGGATGGCGTTCAAATTGGCTGACGGCGGGAACAATTCCAGTGGCATTGATAATGGATTCAATCTATAGCAACAGTTAAGCTTGAGAGGTGAATTGAAAATGAAAGGACGTACATGCTCAATCGAGAAGTTTGACACCCCAACGGCCCTTACTTTGCTCTTAGGAAGTTCGGTCATAGCTAAGACTATGATCAATACCTTTGCAAGGCCTGTCTCAACCTACGGTTACTAACCTTTCCAAGTATCTCGTATAGAGATATTATCATCTATCAATACGAAATTGGGATCTTCAGGGTCGGTGGGAAACAGATTGTAGATATCTTTAATTGACTTGAATGCAACAGGCCAGTGCATAAGGTAAAGCTGCTCAGCCCCAGAATATGTCAGTCTGCGTTCGTACATACGCCACGTGAATTCAGCGACGCCTACATCCAGATATTCAAGATCAAGCTCGTCTAACGTGTCCTGGAGCGCATCAAGAACCACATCAGGGTGATGCTGGCTTCTTCTGAGTTAGTCTCATCTAATCTTATCAGGCATAAAGAAATATATTACCTGTTCCACAGTTTTGATGTCTACGACAGTATGGCAAATATAGATTAGCTTCTTGAGCATATTGCAAGAATGCAAAGTCATTATCATTTACAATGAAGATATCTCCTCTCTTTAATCCTAGCTCTTTGTATGCTCTCTTGATTCCTTGGGCTACTTCTCGTTGATTACGGTAACTATATAATACTGGCATTAGCCACTGTAGTGAGAGGTATTTGCGTGATAGATTTGAGGAGTGTGTTGTTTCGTACACTCTAGCAAGATCCTATACTATATTAGCAATAACCGAGTGATCTACTCTCAGAATTAATCTTACTAAGTGACGGTATCCAGCCTTTAGAGCTTGAAACACACCCTCTTCAACCTCACCCGGTTTTGATTGCCAAGTCCCGTATCCTCGCTGGCTATGGTTGACTATAATCAGCTTTGTTTCTAGACATGTTCGAAGAATCTTACGGGATCCAAGCACCAGTATTCAGCATCACCTTCTTATTGAGAGACATGTTCCGCTCAGAAAATATGTTTTAGTACAAAGCAATGAGACTTCCACTACAAATAAGAGGAGTATCAAAACCAGCTAGCAATCCATTATTGGATGTAATAGAAGAAAACAACCTTAAAACAAACTACTTACTCCATGGCTCGGAAGTTTGCCGGACACAGGGACGGCAGTACGCCGAAATCTAAGACGACTAGTTCCACAACAGCTTAGTTACGAGGAAAGCGGGGTTGCTCCTGCAGGAAAAACGGTCTAAAGAGGCCAATTATGCGTGGCTTGAAAAGCTGCTAAAACATCTGTTCGCATATTCTATGATATTATTGGAGTGGATCTCAACGCTTTGCTTTTTGTACGCGACGGAATAACCCTTGTTCAGGTATTGGACTTGATATGGCTTGCGAAGCGTAATCTAACGGAGTTTTAAAAGTTGTAATTACGAGATTGAAAAATGAGCCCAAAATCACAGAACCTTTTACCAATAATATTTTGACAAGTAAATTAATGTTAATGAAATATACTAGCTCCCGACCCTTCAACAAGTATCGCATTCGTCCAGCTCGATCTCTGATTGAACCATCACTCTACAAGTCTAAGTAAGATGCCTAAATCTTCTCTAAGGAAGATGTTTCTGGCAGAGGAGATTCAGTTCTCAATCCTTTCCTAATGAGAGCAAGATCTGTCAGTATCAAGTACCTCAATTATTCTGTGAATGGTCGCTTACTTAGCCTTTTCGCGCCTCTCAAACCAGAGGGTAATCCAAGTCAGGATAATCATGGCAACAGAAAGGAACAACACCGTGGCAAAACCGGATTTGTACTGAGGGGCATGCACCTGTTGCCAGATAATGAGTGGAAGCCAGATTTGAAAGACATAGGCCATTTGATTCATGCTTCCTGTAACGATAGCACGCTCTTCATTATTATCAGCGCAGATTTCGTGAGCCCATCTATAGCAAGTATGTCAGTCAATTGAAAGACCATTGTATTTAGCTGATTGCACTCACGACATGATAATACCGGCTAGAGCAGCTCCAGGTCCCATCAAAACGTAGCATGCCCATCTCCACCCATTAGGGATATTCCAGTACCATAGAGATGCATAAACAATGATATTCAAGGCCTTCTTGAGAATTAGAGTTCTGCGTATATTTAAGTGGATGAGAGTGGTTACTTACGCCTCCAATGTAGATATGGGGCCATCTAAGGCCCTTGAGCACCGAGTCTGACGTCCACGCAAAAACCATCGTTGCGAAAACTTGCACACCACTCGTAGTTGTTGGATAAGTATTGATCTGAGTCACTGTATAAACTGGATCCTTTGAATCCTTCAGCCATTGCGCGAAAACGGGTTGGCCACTTGCACCGCCATTGTTCCAACACCTGGTAAAAGTCAATCAAATACAAAATGAGCTTAGAGCGTAATACTCACGCATAAAGTGGTACCAAAGTCCAAAATCTCCAAGAGGTAAAAATCTGGATGAGCTTCTGCTTTGTGTAAGGCTTCCTCCCTACGCGTCCTTCTACTTCCATCCTTCTTCTGGCAAGTATAATATCCTGTACCGCAAGCCTACGATCAATTTTGAATATATTTGAAGAGGTTAAATAAAGCCGACTTACCGTCTCATTGAAATATCTAGCCCTTGTGATTTCGGGAAGATCTGGAAGCAAGAAGAACCCTGCGATTGCAACCGGAAGGGAAATTATGCCATCCACAATAAATAGCCTTTACTTTTATTAGAGGGATCGACTGCTTGAAGAAATGTATAGAGGTATACTTACCACTGCCAACCTTTCAGGCCGCCGACTCCGTTGAGGTGGTACACAGCAGCCATCAAATAACCAGAAAACATGGTACCCACAGCGGAGCTCATCTGGAACAAACATGTTCGTTTTGCCAACTCATCGCTGCGATCTAGGATTTCTGTTACACAAGATTCTCTTCAATATGGAGGAAAAGCTCACACCAGGAACCAATGATATATATCATGCCAGGGTACAAAGCACTCTCGAACAGTCCTAATGAGATAAGCGCTCCTGAGCTGAAGAACACAAGAAGATAATCATTTACCAACGAAAAACCTGATAGCATACAACTGTTTGTCACTGTTGGCACGACAAGAGCACATGGTAAGGATACTCCAGATAACCTGAAGGAGGGTTATGTGAGCTCTGCTACTCGATATTCAGACCCCCACACTTACCTCAATAATAGGAATGAAGTACGATGGGCGGACTCGTGTAAGTAGCATATTTGACGGCAAGCCTCCAAGCACGTATCCGACACTCCAGCATGTCTGCATGTAATTCAGTTGATTCCCATACATGTTTAAGTCCTCCTTCCTGTATGAATTAAGTTAACAACTTTCATCAGAGTCCGGCGGGTAACTTACATTCCAGATACAAAAGCATTGTTGATGTTGATTTGATCTGACAAATTCATCAGGGCTTAGAAATCTGCTACTAACATCAAAATTGCGTACCTAGGTACTTGACAAAATACCCTATATCAAAAACTCAGTGATCTATCGTTGGCATAACATGCTGCATTACTTCTCTTACCGAGACAGGACAGCGTGAGAAGTACGCAGTCAAGCTTGAACAAAAGCCTACGCTCTTCTGGGGATTTGTCAAGTGAATCCCAGAGGTAGCTCACCCATTTTCTCTTGAGGTTCTTGGAAACAAGATTCTCCACTGATACGGTTGAGTCCCCTGGCGGCTCCACCCTCTCCACCTCTACCACGCTAGGGTCTTGATTTGATTTTGGGGTAAAGTTTGCCCCTGGAGACAGAGTGGAGTCCACCATTTTAGATACAAATAGGATGAAAAGATATTATTGTAATATCTGAGAAGGTGAACATATAAAACAAGGCCTTGGTATTACCAAGCGGAACGAACTGGTTCTTAACGTGCATTGTGGCCTCTAGTTATATACGGATACATGTACCCGCCTATGGACTCGAATCTGGGGAAGTTTCCCCAAAATGCGGGGGTTCCAGCTCTCCAACGCTGATACATACACAGACAATAAGCTTGTATTTTCGAGATTCAGGTCGTATTAACACCTGTTCGGAGTATCGCCGATGCTCGGACGAAGTCCGAGTGATGATATGTTTGCAATTTGCAGCCTTAATCCTTCTCTGGACATATCCTTCTCCTGACTGGTGAATATATGGACCTAATCCAAGACACATGTGGTCTAAGCGGTAACCGCTCCATTAAGCACCATTTATTATCAGGTGGCTTAGATTATGCAAGGTGGAATTGTCCTCCCTGTACGCAATCATTCGAATTGATTGGTTTGAAGGGAGCAACTAACTACTTGATTCGGAGCTGCTAACCGGCCCTCGGAAGAGAAAAGAAAGTGCAATCTCGGCCAAGCGGCCAAGCAAGCTTACAAACTCTCTATCTTCTTTAGCGTGAGCAAATATCCGATTGATGGACAAAGTTCAACTCAGTCTGCTGCCCAACCTCTTTTCGTTTGGTGCTCGTAATTCTAGATGACTTGGTCCAATCGATCATGCATGAGGATGCAAACCAGCCTCTTGGATCACAATCGTTCACTATAGGTAACCGTGATATCCGAACATCTGATTGCCAAAGCTCAAGCCAGATCTTAAGTACATTGACAGATTTAATTGAAGATGCATGCGGTATATCTGATAGTATCAATTTTCCAGGCAGTGTGGACCTGATTATTAGCTCAAAGCTTTGCGGTCTGCTACCACAAAGCGGTAGAACTATACGTCTATCACTAATAATGAGACCCCTTGTCGAGGGAGCTCAAATTCCAAGACACTATTTCCATCCTTTGTGCTCAGGGCTGTCTTTGTGGGTAATTCTGCCAGCTGGCCCGCTTGAGCAAGCGTTGTATATTGCTCTTCACTCGGCTTTTGTGGTGAGCCCATTTGTTTCCACATCGTATAAGCATTGCTGTTCTTCTCATCAACTCGGTAATGAGTAATAGTGTCGCTGCTACCGAGTTCGACACCATCTAACGTCAGAGTTATGTTTGCTACTGGACCAGGTAAGTCTTCATCGTGATAATGCCAAATAAAAACGCAGAGCTTTTTGCCATCCAAACTAGCAAATGCTCCAACATCAGCTTCTTTGCGTACACTGTCTCTGAGGATGCTCTCTAATGATAGCTGTCCGGAGCTTTGAGCTGCAATCCGTACTCCACCCATTTTCGCAAACATGCGGAAAATATTTAGCACCGGAAGATCAATGTCATTAGTAGCTAAAACTCTGAATCCAGCAAAATACGGCTGATTTTCGAATTCAAAAGCCCAAGTCAGAGCACCTTCAAGATTGACACCATGCTTATCTGCAAGGTCGTGCTTTCTTGTAAAGCTAGCCGCAGTATATGATGAATACATAGTTCCATTTCGATACCCAAGCTGAGGTCCTTGAGCAGCAGCCGCACCTTCAGGATCTGACTCACCAATCACAATTGGCTTGCTCTTGAGCTCGGGAAACGACGCAACGATATCAAAGCCGGTATCGATGATGCTAAGTTGCCGAGATATATCCATGACCACATGCCCATTTTCATACTTCGGCTTTCCCTTTGCATGAAAGGAAACAAAATCAAGATGCGAGCCCTTTTCGCCTGTCGCAGCGTTGGTACCACGCACACAGTGTTCAAAAAAGTTTCGAAGATATTCAGGACCAACATCTGCAGTTTCAGGGCCACCGACTCTAGCAGTTGGTAAAGCTTGTAGGACCCCAGCAACCGCATAGTCATGAAGTTTGTAGAATTCTTCGGGAGTTCCTTGCCAGTAGCCAATATTAGGCTCATTCCAAACTTCCCAATACCAAGATTCACACTCGGCTCTTCCATACTTCTCAACGCAATGCTTTGTCCATTGATAGATGAGCTCTTTCCATTTCTCATAATCTTTTGGTGGATAGGCCCACCCAGTGTATATTTCACTATAATCGGCATATGGCGTCCAGCTATGCTTATAAGGCACAGGTTTTGTAGACATCGCTTCCGGCATGAAGCCTAATTGGACATAAGGTTTAACATTGCGTCCCAGATAGGTGTCAAATATCTGGTCGACAATGGTGAAATCGTAAATTGGATTTCCATCATTATCTTCTGTGTATATGTTTGTGCTACCCCATTTCAGGTCATGAACGCCTTTTCCGGTTGTTAAAAGATTGTGAGTCCGGAAGTACACTTGCTCTGTGCCAAGCTTTCCCAGTTTTGAGATCAACTTTTTGCCATCTCTCATGTAGGCATAATTTGGTTCATCTGCACCGAAGAATCGATAAATCGGGTGAAGAGGGTTAAGCTTACGACCTAAGTCGACAGTTATAGAGACGGGAAAATCCATGGTAACAGCAGGAATGTATTCAGATCTCCAATGAAGTTCAGCTAACTAAGTGGGTTCGCCACATGATATAATATATAGTTAAAACGTTAACTAGATTGTTGTGGCATTTAATGTTATATGATTAGATGTCTCAGTAGATGGAGCTCCATAATGCGGGGCAGTTATTGGATGCCAATAGCTCTACGCGGGGACCCTAAAACATGAACGCGGTTCATTTGCTCGGCGAATGGCCGCGACCAAAGTGGAGATCCAAGTTGTGCCTTCGCAGCTGCTCCGAGATCCTATAAGTGGGATTCGAGCTAGGATTTCCAGCGAGGGACCCTCTGTGTTCGACCTTTCATATTTTGGTACTAAAATATCCCATTCTTGAGGGAATGCTCTAATTGAGTACTGGTCGGCAAGCCATCTCCAAGTGCGTAGTGACGCCGTGCAGCCTTACAGAGCGTGGCCGTGGAAATGGCGAACGAAACAGCAATGCAGCCAAAACAGAATGGCGCCGGACCCATAGTCGGTGTCAGTTTGAAGATGTACTTCACCATCGATCAGACTCTCACATATGTCCAAGATCTTCAAAAACTTGGACAGCTTGCATCGACCCGTGGTGTTGAGGTGTTCGTAATTCCAGATTTTCTCTCTCTGCCCCTTGTCAGTAACGCTCTAAATGGGGTAACCTCCGTCAAATTTGGGGCGCAAGACTGTTTCTGGGAGGATACAGGCGCTTTCACTGGAGAGGTTTCCCCAAGGTCGTTGAAGACCCTTGGATGTTCGTTGGTGGAACTTGGGCATGCAGAACGAAGGAGGTTCTTTGGTGAAACTGATGCGGAAGTTCAGAAAAAGGCAAAGGCTGTGGAACGAAACGGAATGATACCGCTCATATGCATTGGGGAAAAGCACCGCCAATCCGTTGTACAGGCGATCGAGGAATGCCGGTTACAGATAGAGTCTGCGTTGGAAGCAACGGAGAAGGAGATAATCTTTGCATACGAGCCTGTATGGGCAATTGGTCAAGCAGAGGCAGCTTCAGCTGAGTATGTTGTTGAAGTTACTCAAGGCTTGAGGAAATTATGTGGAGAGCGCAATGTGAGAATCATATATGGAGGTAGTGCTGGTCCTGGCACTTTTGGGCCTATAAGCAGCGGCGTAGACGGGTTATTTCTGGGCAGATTCGCTCATGATATCAAGAACGTATATAATATA
The DNA here is from genome assembly GCA_000743665.3 of Scytalidium sp. 3C. Taxonomy (NCBI): domain Eukaryota; kingdom Fungi; phylum Ascomycota; class Leotiomycetes; genus Scytalidium; species Scytalidium sp. 3C. Next base: position 55,216 of record JMRO03000070.1, on the reverse strand, counting down.
ATCGAAGAGGTAGCTTCTTTAAATGAGACAAAATAATAACCTCCTCCTATTTTTATCTAGGCAGTTATACCCTCATAGTCCTTGATGGCCTTAACCTTAGCCGCAGACGCAGATTTCTGATCAAACTCATATCCCAACCATTCTATTGCGAGCTTCTTTGCAACCTCGATTCCGACCACTTTCTGTCCAAAACAAAGAATTTGTGCATCGTTGCTCAATACCCCTCTTTCCACAGAGTAACTGTCATGAGCTGTGACAGCGCGGATTCCGGGAACTTTGTTTGCAGTGATGGCGACGCCCAGTCCGGTTCCGCAGACCAAAAGCCCTCTATCGGCTTTTCCGTCTTTGACTGCTGTAGCTACGTCGACTGCGATATGTGGGTAGATGGTTGAATGAGTGCTTTCGTGTACGCCGAAGTCCTCGACTTTGAGTACTCTTGGGTCGGCTTCGAGCGCGGCTTTGAGGGCGTTCTTGTATTCGAAGCCGTTATTGTCGCATCCGACTGCTATCGTCCACTTCTTTTCGACTCCCATCTTGAGAAAGTAAAAAGTATAACACTTGGATATTTTTCGATCTGCTCAAAAAAAGTTTACAGAATTTCGTTTTTTATCCGGCAGGATGTCATCATAGCTCGGCCCTGCTATAGCCACCACGGAGACATTCCGGCACTCGCTCAGCTTCCGATTCTGCAGGTCCGGGGAGCTACATTGAGCATGGCGTACTGATGTACAAGGATGGATAGCTCCAGGTGAGGGGTTCATAGTCGGGGTCCTCTATTGGGAATAAAGTGTCATTCTTCTTCCATTGTCACAACAATTTTCTTAGCATCGCATTCTGCCCAACATGTCCTCCAAGCATTTGTTTCCTACTGCCGATGGCCTCGTTGTCAAGTCACTCCAAGGGCTCATAACCTGGAATCCTTCTCTATCTCTCGTATCCAGTGACAAAGTTGTATTCGACACGAAACATTCACCAAGTAAAGTTTCAATAATATCCGGCGGAGGGGCGGGCCATGAGCCTGCTTGGTGTGGATATGTAGGACATAATATGCTGGCGGCAGGAGTATCCGGAGATATATTTGCAAGTCCAAGTGCACGGCAAGTGGAATCCGCTATTCGAAGTGTACCTTCGGATGCTGGAACGATACTTGTCATTACGAACTATACAGGAGACTGTTTGCATTTTGGAATGGCTTGTGAAAAAGCCAATGCTTCTGGATTCCAAAAGGGAAGAGTCGCTGTTATAACCTGTGGAGATGATGTGAGCGTAGCAAAGGGAGATAATGAACTTGTTGGAAGACGTGGTCTCCCTGGCCAACTCTTAGGTATGTATTTCTGTATTTCTTTGTTTTACAGATATTTAACTGCAAGCAGTGTGCAAAGTTCTTGGTGCAGCTGCGGAATCTGGGATGTCCTTTGAGGATGTTTTGAGCTTGGGAAACGCCTTAAAAGATCAGTTGGCTAGCATCGCAGCGACTTTGGATCACTGCCATGTCCCCGGTCGTACCGAGCACATGCAATTGGACTCGACATCGATTGAAATAGGAACAGGTCCCCATAACGAGCCGGTAAGATTTGCCCGTTCATCTTCGTGTTAAGGCAGGTGTTAAATCATGGTCTTAGGGTTACACCAAAATCTCTCCACAACCTTCGCCAGAAGAGCTTGTGAAGTTACTTGTCAAATATTTGACCGATGCTTCTGACCCTCAGAGAGGATATGTGACGTTTGACAAGGAGGACGAGGTCGCACTTTTGATAAACAACTTTGGCGGGATGTCGGTCCTAGAGATGGGAGCCTTGACTACAGAATTCCTGAGCCAACTGCCTTCACATATCAAGCCAATAAGGGTGTACACTGGAATGTTTGAGACCTCTTTGAATGCGCCAGCTTTTGCATTGACAATTTGCAACCTGACAAAAGCCGCTAAGACTTCAGGGGTAGCTGTGTCTAAGATCCTAGAATATCTTGACGCCAAAACGGATACGGCGTGGGAAGCTGTTGCAGGAAATCAAATTCATGGAGATAGCAGAGGAACGCAAAAGGTATCATCTCAGCTTTCTAACCCATCGGAGTCGAAACCCTCAGCGCCAAAGACAGGGCCAACAGGTAAGAAGGCCCCCCTCCAAGGTGCTGTTCTATCTAACTGTTTCCAGTGGATCCAGAGAAGTTGGAGGCAGCTTTAAGATCTGCCTGTAAACGATTAATTGAGGCGGAACCTGATCTTACGCGATGGGATTCCATCATGGGTGACGGTGACTGTGGGGAGACGTTCAAATCTGGTGCTTTGGGTAAGAATACCTATAATTGCCGACTGGAGCTGTTTAGCTGATATACAATTCGCCCAGAACTTCAGAAAAGACTCGATAATGGCTTGGCTCGATCCGGGTCTCTGTTTGATATTCTATATGCTATTTCAGATATCACGGAGACGCAGATGGGCGGAACCTTAGGCGCCATTCTTTCTCTATACTTTAATGCCTTAACATCAGAGCTTATGCAAAGTGGTTCAATCGACAAGGCACCTGCTGCTGCCTGCAGGATCTTAGAAGGATACACTGCAGCTCGAGTTGGTCATCGTACTATTATGGATGTTCTCATTCCTGTAACTGATGCGCTCAAGAACGGCGGACATTTGAAAGGAGCATTGGAGGCCGCGAAGAAGGGAGCTGAGAGCACTAGAAATGCAAAGCCTATGTTAGGAAGAGCAACATACGTTGGTATAAAGGAAGGAACAGAGCTACCGCCTGACCCAGGAGCGTGGGGAGCCATGGTGTCGTTGGAGGGATTATGCTCGGGTTTTGGGGTAGCGTAATGAACACTGAGAAAAAGGGAAAAGTCTGCTTCTAAAGTTATTCTGTGTAGTCAGAAATTTCTAATTTGTGTGAGCATAGTATGTATTACTTATTTGGGTTGACAATCTCTGTTCACCGTGAGTGACGTTCCGTGATAATTTCCAGTCATTCTACTAGCACCTAAAGAGTCGTAAATGCATTGACCTTTACATATTCCAAACTACTGGCAAAAGCTTAGTGCTCACTGTGAAGGTAATTATATCCTTAATAAGCCTTGTCATGCCATGCAGCACAATACTGGTGTGGAAATAACCCCTGCTCGAGCAACTTTCCGAGTGGCATTGCTTTTGCTCCCATCCGACACCTAACAGCCTGGCAAAAAAAGGCTGCCAAGGAATTAATAAGATTCCTTGAGCAGCAATTGGACAGCATTTATTTCGACTGTGCGATCTACTGGATTTGCCAACTGACATAAGGGGAATAGTTAAAGTCACTAGACAGGGCGATCCGGCGATGCGGGCGAGGCGCTGTAGCCTCGGCGGAAGTCCGATGGATGAAGACTTGGAAAAGCCGGCGGTATAGTAGCAAGACTACTTTAAACACACATCACACTTATATCAATAAAATTGCTCTCGGAGAAATGTTTAAGTTCATTAAGTGTGTGGTAGTTATAGTCGTTGAGTAACCGCTTTATTATCGGGCGGCCTCTTCAGAGAAGGATATCGGGAAGAAATCAAGTGAAGTCGGAAACTCATTCCAGGTCTCCGGAAAGTCAAGTCCAAATGTCTCGAAAGAAGGTTGCATCGGTCCTTGTGGTAAGCCTTCAGCTTCCCCCATCGCCATCCCATTCAAAACAGGGTTGACCTGCGTAGGGACACTAATATCCATCGATCTAAGCTTCGCCAACATCTTTTTCAGTCCGTTGGCAATATGATACGTTAAATGCTTATCAGAAGCCCTAACCCCAGACATAATGCCTATAACATTCTCTACAAGACTTATCACCTGACGTCGGTCAATATTGAGCGATGCAGAGCTCCATTTCCATGCGACCTTGAGAAGGAAGACAGCTGAAAATGCAACCATCGTATGAGTGAATAAGGGCACACCGACTAATGCGTTACGGATATCGGGCTCATAGAGCACCATGTTCAAGGTTGCCATAGCTGAGGATATTGCAACATTTGCAGCTTCTCGTCGATCCATGGACAGGTTAGTGTTGGACGCAATGGCCCGAAGAGAGAGAGAGTTTAAGTGGAACTTGGCAAAATAATAATGAAGTACGACGCCTTTGGATGGATAGGTACCGACGTAAGGGCTATCCCCTAGAATATGTATAAGCATCCTTCACAAAATCTGGTAGCAAAGAGTTAACATACCTGATTTAGGCTCCCATTTCATCCTCCAAGTCTCGATCTCGACATTGAACCCCCGAAGAATGAGGAAGTCTGTCTCCTCTAAAGGCTGTTCTATATCAGACCCAAATCTGTGGTAGGCTTTTGTGAGGATTAAAAACAGGGCAACCTGGGCTATCAACCTCACATCCCCTGGACCAGCAGATGGATGCTGTAGGAAGCCTTCATAATTTGCGATGCCTTCACCCTCGTATATCACAGGAGGACGGCTATATGCTATACTAAAATGATGCTCACAAACATACAGAAGATACCATAATTGGGCACGCTCAAATTGGTCGGGCTTTCCACGGAACAGTTTATGCAGACTTTGGTGCAGACCCATCTCCGTTGCCATTCTTATTGCATGACCGGATAACATCCAGCTAAGATCCGAAAGCCAGAAAGCTCCTATAGCAAGGCCCCTGATCTCGTCCAGGGTGTGGTATCGATTGAACGTTGATGTTGATAATACGCCAATGAACCCGGAATAGCATACATCAAATATATCATTTCTGTCTGGGATATGAAGCGCAGCAACAGCCAATATGGCCGTTAATAGGAGAGACGATGACTTTCTGACGGATTCCAGATCAGAATGCACGAGAGCGATGCCACCCCATAGGAATTGGTTCATCTTAGTGCTGAAAAATCTAAAGAGGTTTTCTGCCTCTCTAAGAGGAAGCAGTCCGCGCGAAATCAGATCGTCTTCCACGCCATTTATTGTCGGCGGATGATTTGGCGGATCACTGCGCAGGTTTCGCAACTTGGTGACTTCATACAAACTTCGCATTGGAGCTGATATCAGCTCTGGTTCAGCCTCTGGCTCTTGCGAGTTCTCCCGTGTCATCGACATTGTTGCTGTTTCGGCACGAGGACCCATCAGCAAGTCCTGGTCGAAGGGAGAAGACGTGTGAGAAAGTGAAGATCCATAATGAGAGAGATCTTGCAATTGGTTATGCCGGAGGAGGTCTGCGACCGCTGCTTGGAGCTGTGCGGTCTTAGCCGTCGCGGCTCTCTTCCAACTACGCAAGCTGATTGTCAGTAAGGGATGCTACGAGGGCCAGAGAACAAGTGGGTTCTGACTTTGAATCATCTTCAATGAATCTCTGCAGCTGGTTGTTGCTGGTACACTTATAATTATGCCTGCGACATCGTGCGCAGGTAGGCTCTCCTAGTTTTCTGTCACACTTCACTTTGTGCTTTTTGCATTCCACGCCTGCAAAAGTCAATTAAGGGTCAACAAACAAGTGCCAAGACCTGATGACTGATGCACCAAACTTACAGGCTCTGACTTTTGAGATCCTGGATGATCCGTCATCCATCATCGCGGAAATTCGCATTTGCTTCGCAAGTGTGAATAGCAAAGCCTCCCGCTAGGAAATTTGTCGAACCTGTCAGTTGCAACAATGGGATTGCGTTTAGCCTGTCGAGGGGTCACGGGAGTCTACCAGGTTCCCCAGAAAATTCTCGATAGTGAGGGGCAAGTGATCATCGTCTTTTCTTCATGACTCGTCACTCATTACTATTTGTGGAAAATATCGCCCCTCTCTCTACGTATACAAATTATCATTACTTGCAATTCCTGTTATTATTCTCAATTGTCTCTACCTAAAGCTACATTCTGAAGAAAAGTTGCTGCAATGTGAATTTGAAATCATTTTTCGAGCGCAAGAAACCCCTCAAAAGTGGGCGTGCCATCATCGCAAAGAACCCAGGGGGCATGACCGTTTCTTGTACTTCTCCTTATCTTAATTAGGCTAATTCTATTCTCATTCCGTTTACATTCCGCTTCCTATTACCGTGACTTCCGAGCTTTTTCATACGCAGCTGGACAAGATCTCATTTTACCAAGAGTCTAGGCCAGCCTATAACTCTTCGTGATAACCCACCACGACTTAAGTCGATGGAGACAGTTTCGGATTACCATTTTGGGAATTCCGGTGGCTGCCCAAATACCTCAACACAATTTGGCTTGGCCGACGTTCAGTTGCGACCGTATCGGTGTACCTCCGAATGTAGCCCCCGCTCCCTTTCGCACATTCACCGACCGGCTACTCATCTCATCTCGGAGTATGGTGCGAAACCAGCTTCCAATGATCGTGGCTTTTATGCGCGTCTATAAGTATTGCCTAGTAGCTATGAAAGCGCACTTAGGGGTCTTGAATGCTAACGTCTAGGCATATAGCTAGAGCATGCCTACAGCCACAGAAGTTTCTGTGGAGGGTTTCTAAAGTTATTTTCCGTCTGCGAATAGAATATTAATCTAGCCACTATGCGTATTCTAATCACGGGAGCAGCCGGTTTCATAGGCCAACTTCTATCAGGAGAGCTATTGAATGATGCTTCACATAAAGTTATTCTTGCTGACATTGTCAATCCGCCTATCCCCAAGGGAGTGAAATATCCTCAAAATGCAACATGTGTGAAGGTCGATCTGTGCAATGAAGCTGAAACAATTGCCGATAAGAATCTCGATGCAGTGTTTGTATTCCATGGTATCATGTCCGCTGGGTCCGAGACAGACTTTGATCTGGGGATGCGCGTTAATGTTGATGCAACAAGAAATCTTCTTGATGCTCTAAGGAAGAATTGCCCTGGTATTCGAGTCATCTATTCCTCGAGCCAGGCAGTTTACGGTTCACCACTTCCACCTGTTGTTGACGATTCCATTGTCCCAACGCCTCAATCATCCTATGGCGCTGAGAAGATCATTTGCGAAACTCTGATTAATGAGTATACTCGGCGGGGGTTTCTAGATGGAATGAGCTTGAGATTTCCTACGATATCTGTTCGACCAGGCCGCCCAACCGCCGCAGCGTCGTCTTTTCTTTCAGGGATGATCAGAGAGCCCCTGAATGGAATAACCTGTCGAATCCCCGTAGAAGATCGAAAATTCGAATCCTGGGTTTGCTCACCGCGAGTTCTTGTTACTAACCTCCGCTATGCACTCACCATGTCGACTGAGAGCTTACCTTCACACATTCGACAGATCAACATGCCGGGCATCTGCGTGACTATTCAAGACATGATGGATGCTCTGGAACAGGTTGGAGGGAAGGAGAGTCTGAAGCTTCTGATCGAGAAAACTCAGCCTGAACTCTTACCTATGCTGTATTCCTGGCCCACCCGATTTGATAATACACAGGCCATCAAGCTAGGTTTCATACGTGATGAGTCCTTTGTGCAAGCCGTCATGGACTATAAGAATAGTGTATCTATAGAAGACAGTCGTGCTCCGAGTGGACCGCGAGAGAATCGCCTTTGACCCATTCCAGGGTCCAGCTGATGCTAGAATCGTGAGAACTATGGGTTTAGGCAGATAGTTTTATATGAAACCCAAGATTTTAAACTGTGGTCTATTTCAGACTGTAAAAACGTCCAGTGAAGAGAAGAGTGAGGCTAAATGATGTGCATACTTGAGAGACCCACATAGTTTACTTCACTGCCACGAGATTGTTCCATCATGCCTGTGTAAGCTTGGGTTAGGGTATTCCGTCCAAACTACGTTGCCGGTCTTCAATACGAGGTGTTCTGGCCTGAAGTGTCAAGAGGAACAGAACAGGCCCAGACTCATCGGCATCTCGAAGCACGTGAATTTATTTTGCTAGGCAAGCAGACTCGGGTCTTGGAATGGAACCCCCTTGGATGCTTCATCTACGTGAGCACGCGTGGTAGTGATTGGAAGCCAGCGTGAGACACACTCCGTGGATATCTTCGAAAACAGGGCCAAGCCCAATGTCACCAAATGTCACCGCGTCTGTCCCAATGGGCGCGATTCATCAGCTGTTCAGCGGTGACAAAGGTCTGCGCCGTTGGCAAACGAATCTCCGTGTCGCGATGACATTTTTCGCTGTCTGAGCCACAGAACCACAACCCCGTATAACAGAGCGATGTGATTGGTCATAATGTTCTGTTTTTGGGAGGTGGACCGTTGTCCAACTAGTCGGGTGGCTGCGGCAACCACCAGCCACAGCATCACCAGCCGTTTCTACAGCGTTCGCGCGCCCCGTTTCTGGCCACTGGGCTCGTGCCGCACTGCCCCATTGGAGTGCGCACCTGGCTCGCCGCCGGTTACCAAAGCTTAAATAAGATGGATGACTACGATTCCAAATTTTCCCTAGGACAACGTGCTGGCTGGGTGGGCTTACATCTGCCTCTCGTAATCTCCTGGACCAGGCCGCAACATTCAGACCCTGTGAAGCTAATAAAGTCCCTGATCTGCTGAGTCTTTCGCTGTATTTCTGCTCCTTCTTCCACGCTTTTCGTTTTTCTTCCCCCTTAAATCACTCAACATCCATCCGCTTAAACCGAGGTCGGTTTCTCGAAAGACGTGGACTGTTGCGCCGTTGTCCACCACAGTCACCTTACTTGGATCACTCTTTGGAAATCACTGAAGAGCTTCTCACTTCCTGTTGGAATCGCTTCCTTTTCGGATATATCTCCAGCCGCCATGGCTCGGTTCAGCAGCCGGCTCTCCATCGCCGTTGTGCTATCATATGTCTTCGATTGGATCTTCATCATCGTCGGAGCTGTTATTGGCCAGGTCTTCTCAAATCACACTCCGAACAAGCGCCCCTTCTCCCTCGCCAACCCCGACATCAGTTTCCCTGCGGTGCACAAAGAAAAGGTTTCCGGTGCACTCTTGGTCATTCTCGGACTGGTAGTTCCAGCTGTTGTCGTCTTCCTGGTGTGTCTGTTCCTGGTGCCGGGATCTCCCACCGCGAAGGACGTTCCAAAGTCCCTGATATGGCGACGCAAGTTGTGGGAATGGAACGCCGGCTGGCTCGGGTTGGGCTTGTCTCTGGTGATCGCGAACGTCGTCACCAACGGCGTGAAGAACCTTATTGGAAAGCCTCGTCCCGATCTGCTCTCGCACTGCAACCCAGATCTCACAGCCATCACGCAGTTTGCCGTAGGCGGTTTGGCCAACGTCCCCCAGGGCGTGGTTCTCGTCACACCCGGCATCTGCCAGAACCTGGACAAGTCGGTCATGGATGACGAGTTCCGTAGCTTTCCCAGCGGTCACTCTTCCTTCTCGTCTGCTGGGCTTGTATACCTGAGCCTGTTCCTTGCCGTAAAGCTTGGTGTCTGGCGTCCTTATCTGGCTCCCCGATTGTTCCCCGATTCGGTAGATCCGGTCCACCACGCTGGCTTTCTTGCTGAAGGCACCGAATATAAGAGCATGGCCCGGGTCCCGGTTCGAAACCAGGGCGCTGCCGCGCCGTTATATCTCTTTGTTATATGCTTCGTCCCAACTTGTATATCTATCTACGTTGCTTCAACGCGCTTCTCCGATTTCCGCCATCATGGCTTCGACATTCTCTCCGGTTTCACCCTGGGCACCGCCGCTGCCTTCTTTTCTTTCTACTACTATCAAGTGTCTCTTAGCCGAGGAGGAGGCTGGGCATGGGGCCCGCGCAGCTCCAGCAGATCATTCTGGGCTGGAGTGGGTAAGGGCGGTTACGTCGATGACTATGAGTCGGATGATCTGCCTGCACGAGGTATGGGAAAGGGAGTGGACACCTCTATGCATACGGGCAGAGAAGACAACTACCAGATGGTGGATTTAGAAAACGGCAGAAGACCAGAAGAACATGAAGCGGAGCCACAGCGTATAGGGGTGAGTTAAAAAAACTAGGCCATAACTCACCTCGAGAACAGTTTTGAGGGATTCGAATTAACAGATAATAGGAGGAGAGGGTTGGGCTTCTTCCTGGTGCGGGAGTATGAGCGTTATATCCTTTAAAAGTTAGGGGATAGGCTTATGACTGAGGGTGATGCCTGNATGTCTTACCGTTCCCCCGCTGCTGTTTCCATTCCGATCTGATAAATAATAATTATACCACCACGGCGTGAACGCCTAGCTATTCACCACTGTATATACATACACTAGCACTCACGAATATTTAATCTAATTTATAGACTACTGACTAGCACATGCTGTTCACTCAAGAGTTGGCAATTGTTTTTGTTCATTTATTTGTTCATTCATTCATTCATTCGCGTATTAATCTAGAGGCTCTCTCTATGGATATCTCAAGGAGCACTCATGCTTAAGCACCAATATGCCGTAACCGTATAACGCCAAATATGAGCCCCTTTTTACGCCAATTCCCTAACCCACGTCAAATTGCCTAGCCTGACTTTTTGTCATTACCAATCAAAACATTCAGCATGGAGGTAGATCCCCTCTGCTCCAGTTCCCTTATGTACGGCTCTCTCATCGCTGCATCTAACCACAGTCTGGCGAACAGCACTGCTCAAGCCCAGTGGGCCACAGACGCCGACTCCAGTTTCACCCTCCGCCAGCTCCAATAGATCCCATAAGAAGGAGTAGAAATCCGGTCTGCCACTATAGAACGCCGCACATGGTAAGAGGGAAGATCGTACACCAGCTGAGCGACTCGAATCGGAGTCTTTCCGTTGGACAACTATATTTAAGGGTTTCTTTTCAACGACTTCCTCGGTCCTGTTTGGCTCCTCGTTGATCGTAACGCAGCAGCAGGGACCCAGACTCTTATCACATGTGCAACCGCATTCCTTTTCGCCGGTATTATCATCTGTGGTGAATTTATCGTCGCAAGTAACGTGAATTCGGACGGTGAGCTCGATACCGGCTTCAAGGACTTCCTTAGAAGCTGACTCAAGCTCTTTGGATACCCAGGATGTCCAACTAGTGTTCTTGACAACCCAGAGGAACACAACTCGTTTGACGGGTAACTTTGTCTTCTTGGCGCGGACGGCAAGATCGAGGAGAATGGGCAGAGTGAATGTTATGCCGGTTGAACCTGAAATCAGAAGGACCGTATCAAAGGTAGCAAAGTCCGCATGGGAACCGCCATAAGGACCGTCAATTAGAGCTAGTCGCGACTCCTGAACGACAATAGCTTCGTCTTTGGGGGTACTAGAACCATCTTCCTTGCGGTCCAGAAGGGACGTTGAAGATGTGCTAGCTGACTTTAGAAGTCTACTAGTGAACCCTTTGTGGCTCTTTAGGAGAAATACTAAATCTCCACCATGAGAGCTGGGAACCGAGGCAATGGTTGCGGGGTGGGATTGGCCCAGTCCGAGCTTCGGTATCGAGAGAAGTACAAAGGCTCCCGGGGTCCACTTCTTGAGAGCTTTGCTCTTGACAGTTACTTTTGTGACTCCCCCTTCAAGCGCTGTTAGAGTAGCGCGCCCTGGTCTAATGTTGTTCCATGCGTATCTGAGAGATCGGATTATGCGATCTACGCAATATAAGGCAATAGGGATGTAGATGTAGGTCCTTGAGTATAAGGCTGTGCTTGGCAGATGCCACATGACGGCAATGATGAAACCAAAGAAGGTTATTATATGCTGAACAACGAAAAACTCATACGAGAGATTCCGGAAAGGACGAATGGTACTCAAGTTGATCCATAGCAGGATCGCATAAGTTGCCCAGCCCGTGGGAACGCAAGAGTCGGTAGCATACTCCAAGGGACCGAGATAGTAGGCATTCCAAGACATGTGTATGAAAATCACATGCAGAGTCACTAGGAATAGCAAGATCCTGGCCGACCACCGGTGAATGACATTCAATCTCTCATAGGAAATGCCGCTGACCAGACCAATCAAGTTGTTCTTGCCGGCAAGCAATATCAACAGGGGAACCTGAGCAATTCCAAGCCAGGCGGCTCGGACAGCAAGGGAGGTATAGTGCTGTGCACCTTGAACATTGTTGTTGACGAATTCCAGGAGGATGACCCAAGCCAGATACGAGACGAGCAGCACAATGGTGCCAGCTGGAGGGATCTTAACCCATGACCAGCGCTTTTCGGGCACATACTGGTAGTATGTAGCTTCGCGTATGATCGCTGTTATGCAGGCTATTGAGGTGGTGATGATGTTGGAGGGAGAAGCCGGGCGAGTCTTGTTGGATGCAGCAGCACGAAACCTAGGGCAACTTAGCCAATTATCTTCCANGTTATTTTTCTCCATGTCCCGTACCTGATATTCGCGGTGACTTTCTGGATCAAATTGAAAATAGCACATGTAGCGATTATAGCGCACACGCCATACCAGAAGCGCCTGGCATACGCGTTACCTTCGACTTGAAAGACGGTGTCATCCAGAATCTCGCCCAGAAAATCAGCTGCCTGGGAAGAGTTGGAGAAGTCGACGCCCACAGCAGTCAATGGCCCGTCCATTGAGGACCCATCCATACCCGACATATCCATTTTGGAAGCAGTGTTCTCCGGAGAGCGATTTCGGGATTGGTGTGAAGTTGCGGCGCTGACGGTGGAGATGTCCTTCCAGAAGACCTTCCTTGCCGGTATTACTCTGTATGAAGCAACTCCAGAGGTATCAAATCAAGGGCACCACATGTACAGAAAACACAGAAACGCAAGGATATCCAGGGAAGGAAAGAAATAAAACCAAACGCTGGAGAGGATCGCGATATTGAAAATAGATGCAATGAGAGGGGTTCACTTGATTCTTATTCACCACTAATCGGACGGGCCTTTATTTGCTCACATTTCGGCACGCTTGAGGCGCTCCCCGTGCGCCTCCGACTTACTAAGAGGAGCAGCATTTTACATGCTCAATCATGCAGCTAGAGCTCTCCTCCCACCGAGCCCGAGCTGTCACATCAGCTGTGGGCCAGAAACGTGCTCAAACTCGCTCGACTAGCGCCCTTTCTGAGCAGATTATTTCGCCCGCGGCGCGGCGACTCAATTCTCCGGCTGGACAGTTCCTGCCTTGGCGCCTTGCTCGCCCCCAAGTGCTGGCCATCGCTTCTTCTCACTGGCTCGACTGGTTCGACTGGCCCTTTCTTCGATCTCAGCCCTGCCTCCAGAGATCTCACTCAGCCTTGTGTTCTTTCTGCGATTCTATAATTAATGTATGCGTGCGTTTTAGCATTTCAGAAGATCTGAAGCTCGACGGATGGTCTGACATCAGTGCATATGAACCAATCGGGACCTTTGCTTTTCAGCAGCATCTAGATCCGGTCGACCTGCTGCCCCTCTCACACTAAACATCGTCAATCAAAGGTTGCATGATACGTACTTCTGGCGTAACCAGAGCACAGGCACCATGAGACTCGGCCCTTCTTTATGTCGTGTTCCCAGACAATCTCATGCTCATTTAAAAAGAAGTTGGCCCTAAAATGGATTTAAATTGCTCATGCACTGACTTTGCAGTCATGGATATCTGGTTACTAGCTGCGCTCCGCTATAACATAGCAAATCTTGGCCAGCAAGGACAGAACGCCAGGGCACTTGGAGAAAGCAACAGATACTGAGCCCATCTGAAACCCCCAACCTTATCGATACAAAGAACAATACCATCCTGCGATCAACATATATTTCCCACTATACGCATACACACACAAAAGAAGTTCCCAGCCAATTGCCCCCGCGCCAAAAGACAATGGTCTTGAACAAAACAATACAGGTATCTGTAATCAACTGTAGGAAAGGGATACAATTCGAGCGCTACTGCTCTCGGAATGCATTTACTGGAAAGCGGCCTTAGCTTCCCGCTCATAGCGTTCCTTATCTGCAGCTGCTCTGTCTTCATAGACCTGTTGCAGCATAGATTTGTCAGTGCAGTTCTTGGTTATGCAACAGCAGTAACATGGGCGCATACCTTCTTTTCGCTCGCATCTAATCTCTTCCATTCATCATTGATCATTTTTGAACTCTCGGTCAGCGGAATACCCTTCAGGTCGCCAGATGCCCATCTGTCGGCAGTGTACAGTAAATAGGCCGAGCTTGGTCTCTTGGGCGCGCGCTCATCTGAGATGGTAGGATACTTCTTCCCGGTTCTCTTTGCCAGCAGTTTTCTCGCATTATTTGCAAGACGAATCTGGTCCGGTGTGTGACTCTCAACCCATTGCTTGAGTGCAGCAGCATTCGCGGCTTTGTTTTCGTTTGCTTGGTGATTGTAGTGCTGCGACATCTCTGTTAGACATATCAAGAAATAATAGCTAATATGTAGCCTACCTCTAGCTCATATGAAGAAAGCGATTTGTATTTTTCTGAAGCTTCCTTTGATGGAGCTCCGTTTACTTTCGCACCCTTGGTTGCATTTGCTTTCATGCTCTCTTGGAGGACTAATCCCCAGGTCGAATCTACAATTGGCTTTGGCTGTGACAGCAATGCAGTCTCCTTCAGCTTCTTTATTTCCTCCTTTTCCTTCTTTGCCTGTAGCCGCTCCTTCTGCTCCTCTGTCAGTTCCTTTGCGGGCTTCTTGGCCTTTGTAGTCTTCTTCGCTTTCTTGGCCCCCGACTTCTTCGTTCCCGTTGAAGATTTAGTCTGCGACTTTTTAGTTGTACCAGTCGCTGCTGCTGCATATGAGCGCGTCTGCGACTTCATGTATTGTGCGTAACTCAAGGCGGAGACGAAATCATTGGATGTATCGACGCGTGATGTAGACCAGAAGCTCTGAACTAATCGATTGGCGGACGTCGCGGCTGGTCTCGCTCCAAGCCGCTTTATCGCAGCACGTCCGATAGTAGAAAGCATGATGGTCTGCTCGAAGTATTTTTCAGTATTGGGGTTNCAGGATTGACAAGAGATGGTCGTGAGCGACAGGACATAGAGTTGATGATCCGGTAGTGGAGAGCTTCCCTAGGTAGCGACAGTTCCTGATTCCCAGCCTCCTTAGCTTGGCGTGCTTGGGTTGCTGACACGCGAGCTCCTGGCCAGTCTGGCACAGGGCTGAAGGCAACGTTCGTTACGGCGGGCGATAGAGACCCCAAACGCTACAAACTTCTTAGTCACGAGCCTCGGGGCCTGCAACGAAACCTGCAACAAATATCAAGATTTTTGATATCACTACTACTGCTTCGAATCGGGGGAGGCCGCTCGCAGTGAGACACAATATCTGCTGACAGTGCGATTTATTTCCCCTAGAAAGTATTTCTGCCCACTGGGATACCAGTAACTGGGGCAAAAATGGCCCGGCACAGGGACTCACGCTCACCATCGCCAACAGGAAGTCAACACTCTGCCAAGCGAAGTAGAAGAGACGATGATGTCAGGCGAGACCGAGATCGAGACCGAAGGGACGATGTTCGAGGTCCAAGACGATCTAGCCGCTCGAGAAGTGTGGAGGTAAGCGCCGCTCATCCTGACATGGGGAGATACCCGTTGGCTGATACTCGTTACCAGCGCCGCGATCGCGATCGCGACTTTCCCCGAAGACGAGAGAGATCCATAGGTCGCAGAGATGATGGTTATTACAGATCCGGCTGGAGAGACCGGTCGAGAGACCGTAGGGATAGATATGCAAGGGATCGATCTCCTGATAGACGGAGATGGAGGAGTCGAGAACGCGATTATCGTGATAGGCGAGACGACTCTCATGAAAGGGCTCGAAGACGCCGCGAGGACTCTACTGACTCGTGGTCCCGTAGTAGAGGCGACGACGACCAAAGAAAGCCATCTCCCCGCCCTGAAAAGGTAAAGCCTAAAGATGTGAGTTCGCATATGCTAAGTTATGATACCATGATGGCTTACATATCTTACCAGACCCCCAAATCGACTGCTCCGGCCGGCCAAGATGAGGACAAGATCAAAGCTGAACGACTAGCAAAGTTGGAGGCTTGGAAGAAAAAAGTGGCCGAATCTAAAGAGCGCAAAGAGAAGGAGCTGGCGGCGGGAGGTACACGGAAACTGCTTGATGAGATAGATCAGAAAGCTAATGCTTCTCCCTCCATTGCGTCTCCTGCCTCGCCTGCAACTCCCACCAGCGCTGCATCACCTGGCCCGTACGCGGGAAAGTTTGACCCAAAAGCAATAGCGAAGAAGGTCGGGGCGAATGCTCATTCTTCAAGCACCTTGGACAAGGATTTAGGTCTTCAAAATGTTTCTAAACCGTCCGCTACCTTGACACCCACGGTGAATGGATTAAAAGCTGACAAGAAGCTCACAGCGTTCAGCAGCACATCAAATGGTGAGTATCTTCTTGGAGTAGTTCGAGAAGCGCATTTTATTGACAGTCATCGCCATGCAGCATCTGCGTTGCCTAAAGCAAGGGGCAATCTCAGTGCGTTTGGCTTAGGTGCAAAATCTGCCGTTGACACCGAGAAGGGAGCATCGAAAAGAGGTTTAGATTTTGGTGAGGATGAAGAATCAAAAAAGAAACTAGAAAAGCTACCCACCCTACCTCTCGAAAATGAATATGATGATGCTATTCCCGCTAACTATGATGAGGGTGAGGATGACGATGTTGATATGGCTGATGCTGGTACTGAAGAAGAAGCTGCAGCTGCGGCAAGGGCTGCGGCAGAGAAGCGTGAGGAGAGATTACAAGAGCAAAATCTGGCAGTACAAGACGGCCAAGCTACGAATGCGTCTCTTGAGACAGCGACGGATACGAACGGTGACACAAAGATGAGTGATTCTGCTCCCGCGGATGGGACTGCTGGGGGTGAGGATGAGGAGATTGATCCTTTGGATGCGTTTATGGATGAAATGGGAGATCCTTTTGCTTTGCCAAAAACTAATGGGAGCACGTTCAAGAGTAAGAGCAAAACTTCACAACAGGAACCTGAAGCATTGTTCAACGATGACGACGTTGATTACGATGCAATCGAACCCGATCCGGATGACATTCTTGCAATGGCCAGCAAAGCTAGAAAGAAGAAGGACATCCCTACCATTGATTACTCTAAGTTGGCCCTCGAACCATTCCGCAAAAACTTCTATACAGAGCCTATTGAACTTGCGGAAATGACCGAGGCCGAAGTAGCAGATCTACGTCTTGAGCTTGATGGTATTAAGGTGTCCGGACCGGATGTTCCTAAGCCAGTTCAGAAGTGGTCACAATTAGGTCTGAATGCTCAATCGTTGGACGTCATCAGAAAGCTTGGGTACGAGAAACCGACTTCTATTCAAGCTCAAGCTATTCCCGCAATTATGTCTGGCAGAGATGTGATCGGCGTTGCAAAGACAGGATCTGGGAAGACCATCGCATTCCTCATTCCGATGTTCCGACATATTCGGGACCAACGGCCTTTGGAAAGCACTGATGGGCCTGTTGGTCTCATTATGACACCAACTAGAGAGCTTGCGACGCAGATCCATAAAGACTGCAAGCCATTCCTGAAGGCTATGGGCCTTCGTGCCGTCTGTGCCTATGGCGGAGCACCAATTAAAGATCAAATCGCTGATCTAAAACGAGGGGCGGAGATAATAGTTTGCACTCCAGGGCGCATGATAGATCTACTTGCCGCCAATTCTGGGAGAGTGACAAATCTTAAACGGGTCACTTATGTCGTCCTAGATGAAGCAGATCGGATGTTCGATATGGGCTTCGAACCGCAAGTGATGAAAATATTTGCAAATATCCGTCCCAACAGACAGACGATCCTCTTTTCAGCTACTATGCCTCGAATTATGGATGCGCTGGCTAAAAAGACTCTCAAGTCTCCCGTGGAGATCACCGTAGGTGGTAGGAGTGTTGTCGCTCCAGAGATCACCCAGATCGTTGAAGTACGTGAGGAGAAGGATAAATTTCATCGTCTTTTGGAACTTCTGGGAGAACTTTATGACAAAGATGAAGATGCTCGAACATTGATCTTTGTAGATCGACAAGAGAAAGCTGATGACCTGCTAAAAGACTTAATGCGGAAAGGCTATCCTTGCATGTCTATCCATGGCGGGAAGGATCAGATTGACCGTGACTCAACTATCGATGACTTCAAGGCCGGCGTAATACCGATCATGATTGCCACGTCAGTGGCGGCTCGAGGTTTAGACGTGAAGCAGCTAAAACTTGTTGTTAACTATGACGCTCCCAATCATCTGGAGGATTATGTCCATAGAGCTGGTCGTACTGGTCGAGCAGGAAATAAGGGTACTGCTGTCACGTTCATTACTGAGGACCAAGAACAGTATTCGGTTGGTATCGCAAAAGCTCTTGAACAATCCGGACAACCGGTTCCAGAACGGCTCGACGAGATGAGGAAGTCCTTTAGAGAAAAGGTCAAGGCAGGCAAGTCGAAAGATAGTTCTGGGTTTGGTGGTAAGGGCCTGGAACGGTTGGACGCCGAACGAGAGGCTGCAAGAAACCGTGAAAGGAAAACACACAAAACAGAGGGTGATGAGGAAGAGGAGAAGGATGAGAAAGGAGACGAAGATGTCGTCCTTAAAGCCGCATCGACTGTTCAGGCCGCTAACGCATCGCCCGCACCTCAGCTGTCTGGCGTTCCCAAAGGTATTGATCTTGACGGCAAGATCACTGTCCATCGCACTGAGACACCCGCGTCAGCAACTGGCAACTCCAAACTTGATAAGGTCACATCTGCAATTGACGCCATCAATGCTCGTCTTAATAAGACCGGCCAACTACGCTCCGGCGTCCCAATCGATAATAAAGGTCCTGACGCGGGAGCATTCCATGCGACATTGGAGATTAACGATTTCCCTCAGAAAGCCCGTTGGGCTGTTACAAACAGGACCAATGTTGCTAAGATTCTTGAAGCTACTGGAACGTCCATTACGACGAAGGGGAGTTTCTACCCTGCTGGCAAAGAAGTGCAGCCCGGCGGAGATCCCAAGTTGTATATTCTTGTGGAAGGTGATACAGAGCTTGTGGTGACCAACGCTATGAGGGAGTTGATGAGACTGCTGAAAGAAGGCACAATGGCAGCAGCTGATGCGGAGGGCAGAGCTCCCGCCAGTGGAAGATATAATGTCGTGTAACTAGAATCTATGGCTAGATGAAAATATACAGCTATCGTTACGCACCAAGTATATATATCCTTGAGCTGTTTCCATAGACTCGTTTAGATCGTGGATGTATGCGAAAAGGGAAACTCCATCACTCCAAAAATGTCCACCCATACTAAGAATTTAAATAGATTTATATCCAAGCTCTTGCCAAGGGGCCCTCAGTAAATGATCTCAGTTGTAGGCTCTTGCTTCGGCAGCTGCATCTGCATCTCGTTGCAATCTCTGGCTATCACTGGCCCTCTTCAATGTCTCAGTTCTCGTTTCCTTTTTCTGTCCTTCTAATTGGCTGCCTAGCTTCCCTTTCGGTTTATTCGTCGCATTTGCCCTTGCCTGCGACTCCGGCATCAGCTAGAGCTCTTACTAAACGCTCCCCTGGAAAGCGCATCACAGCTTCCGAAGACCATGTGTATAGCTTCCACAGGAAGGGCAAACTTACCTCCGCAGCGGCCGCAGCCCTCTTCCTCGCCTCCTCTGGGGAAATATCTCCCGTATCCTTGGCATTTGATCCGCCTAGTGTCCTTGCTGGACCACCAACCTTCCGTGGTAGAGAAGCGGTTTGGTTGTTGCTTGGAGGCGGTACGGAACCAACTGTACGTCCGGGTTGCGCAAAAGGATCCTCCGATTGCTTCCCACAGAGGTTGCCCATTGCGTTGTAAGCTTCTCCAGCAAAAGTTATATACAGAGATGGAAGGAGGGCAATACAGCAACGTTGATGGCTCGGACCTCTCTATCAGCGCATCTGGAGAAGGGTCTTAGTAGCGACGTCGTCGCAACCACCCATGTTCCGTCGTACACCGTAGTGTGGCTTGGTATGTTATCTGGGGAAATAACCATCACGTGATTGTATACTGAGATTCTCATCGTGTGGTTGCGTGAAGCAATTAGTCGAAAAAGCTCAATACATTGTCTCCGGCTCTAGTCTATAGGAGCATATTGAGTTAAGATTTCTACGTCACATCACAAACTCAGCGGTCTTTGGAGTTGCTTTCACCGATCGCCGTGCGAAGGACATCATCTGGGTTAAACTTATCGATAAGAGGAGCGGCTTACTCAGCTGCGGAGGGGCCAAATACCCTGTCGCGGGCACAAGGGCACGGCACCCATGGCGCGCGCCCTGGAACAAAAATGTTCCTGGCCTGGAAAATCAGCAACGCCAGTGCTTCCAGAGTATTCGTGATCTCCTTATCTCTCTGCAACAGAAAAGAACAAATAACGATAAATATATCTGTCATAATTACTCGGCATCGACATCCCATGGGCCCGATTTCACTGGTGGGATGGATGCCTTAAGTGGGCGGGTGCGGCCACGGAGTTTTGATGTAATCGTCCCTGGTGAGTACCCGGATGGATACCTCTCGTGCGCTGATTGACCTCTCCCATCGCAGCCATAGGAGCAAGTCGCTCTGCACGGAATCCACCGCCTGGCCGCTAGGAACATAGATTGTGTGGGCTATGGTGCATTCGAACTTATTCATGGCCAACTGTTTTTTCCCTCTTTTCTTCGAAATTCCTTCCTGTGGCATTCGGCGAGGGAGCTCTGTGAAATTGCAGTGAACAACAGTGCTGTGTGAAACTCGAGGCGGCGGCGACGAACACGGATATATACAGCTACACCGAGAATAGCGCTAGCACTTGTCTTGATTCCTGGTAATTCTGTGTGTGAGTGCCTGTGCGTGTGCGCGTGCAGCAGCTGGACACAATCACCACCGACGCCATGCTGGATATCCCACAAGGTCCCCAGCAAGGGTTCGAAAGCGCCGATGCGATTGAAGAGCAAATTCTGAGCTGGGAACGCTTGGGATGTGTCACGGCCAACTCGGCTTTCGCTACTCAGCCCCAGTCATTCTTTGGCAGCTACAAGCAGATGGCAGGCTCCACTGGGGCAGTACCTGCTCCTGCCCTTTGCCCTGCAGGGATCCATTCACCCATTTCTGCTGCTGGAGATGGCGTTAGCGGTAGCAATGCCTATCCACGGCCCAGGAGCGGCTTGCCAGGCCAGGAATTCGGTAACCCATTACCAAGACCCAACCAACGCAAAAGGCCTTTTCAAGCTGTTGACAGCCAAACCTCGGATGGATATCAACGGTCGAGTAACGAGACCAGTGGTAATAACTTCCATATAGCGTCTGAGTCAGTTACCTCCCACTATAGCACATGCTGCAGTAGTTGTTCCGAGGGTATACCTTGCGCGGCTCCCGACTGCATGAATCAAAAGGAAGTAGTGGTGCAGTGTAATCTAGGGTCCTGTGGTCAATCTATATGCTCCGGTGAATGTCTCTCGACTGGGCTTCAAGAACAACAAGAGGCTATGGAAGAGACTTCTGCTGGTGCCAACAGCGTATCTGACTGGGAATATTCTGTATGGAATCCGGATGCAAGATCGCCGCAGTCAACGAACAACCAGGCCCAGGGTTCTTTGATTGATCCTAATCTAGCTTTCGATAATTTTTCTAATCTGCATGCGATGGCTGGAGACACAACGACAACCGAGACTCCAGCGACAGCATCGCCGTCCACAGGGCTTTATAATTCGACACCTTTTTCTCAGGAATCGTCGCTCCCGCCTCAATACGTTGAACAAGCATCGCCGTCAAGCCAGATCGGTGACTTCTCAACCATTCTGTCAGGGGCAGGGACAAGGTTCTCCGATGCTATTCTAGCAGAGTCGCACAATCAACTGTTTGGCCATCCGCTGCAAGACCATAATCATATTATGAACTGTGCGTGGAACCAATGTGGCCTGGAGTTCAATAACGAATACGATTGGTATCGACACTTCCATCAGAACCATATTGATCCGCAGATGAGCTTCACTTGCCCGATCACTGGGCATTGTTCAGAGATAGGGTCGCATCCTGTCAACCATCTAGTCGAAGATCACGGCTGGAATTTTGGAACGTCTGGTTACCTTTGTCCAGACCCTGTGTGTGTGGAAAAGAACGAAACATTTTGTAACCCAGACATGCTTCACAACCACTTCGACGATCAACACTCGAAACCTGTCCAAGGTGAACTGCACTGTGAATGGGATACATGCGGCGCTGCAGTAGCAGATCCACTCCAGCTAATTGCCCATCTGAATGAACAGCACAAAGTCCACATTCCCACTGTGATTGAGGAAGAGATTCATTTGTCGATGCCAATGCTTGAGTCGGGATCAAACATATCGAATAGTCTCTCTGAACCGAGTACAGCCGAACCACAGACGCAACTACCAGCTGTTTTGCCAGATGTCACGGCAGATGATGGGAATAGTCTTCGGTGTCAATGGAAGATGGAATCAGGTGACATCTGTGGTGTGGTTGCCGATTCTGAATCTGCTCTTCACACTCACGTGAAAACCCACCTGGCGGAATTGTCGAAACAGACTGGCTACATCTGCCGCTGGAAGGGCTGTACTCGTGATGAAAAGCGTGGTGTTGAGCAAGGGTTCACCCAGAGAGGCAAGCTGGAAAGACATATGGCGACTCATACTGGCTGTTGGTACTCCATGATCTATTTCTTCTCACTCTGATCTAATCTCTTACAGTCAAATCCTCACGCTGTCATGTATGCGGTCTTCTTTTCTCAGCACCACAGGCTTTGAAACAGCACATTTTGCTGCACACGGGAGAGAAGCCATGGGGCTGTCGGTACTGCGATAAGAAGTTTCCGCAACAGAGCGCTGCAAGTGAGTTGATCCGTCATGCATAATTTACGTTACTCTCGGCTGACCAGAACTAGCGATCCATGAACGCACCCATACAAAAGAAAAGCCACTGGAGTGCGAGACATGCGGCAGGAGATTTTCAGAATCTTCTAACCTAGCCAAACACCGCAAGATCCATGGTGACAAAGGACGCCATGTGTGCAGGGTACCAGGTTGTAAGAAGGCATTCGTTCGCCTCGACCAACTGAAACGTCATGTAGCGAGCACGCATCCCGAAATGGTTGCCAAAAATTCTGCAGACCAAGCAGCTAATGCTTTCAAGCAGCCATCCTTATCCGAATAGGCTTCTGTTCAAATACACTATTTATAGACACAAATGCATCATAGGGCGGCATGATCTGACATGCGGTTTGCTGTGAACAGCAGCCGTCAATTAGTGCTTTGGGCACGGCGTTACTTTGGGCATTCATATATCGGTATGGATTGGAAAAGAAAGGAGTTGGGTGAATTGGTGAATGGTGTTTGGATAAGTCTACCTACTTGGATGGGATAAAAGGAACAAAAGTTCAATTGGTTATGGTGAAATATCGATATCAAGGAAAGCTCAGTTTGTTACTTCGGTTTCAATTACCGTTCTACTCGAGTGGTTGCCTTATAACATAAGTGATATTCTCATTCTTGTGGCTTTGGAAGTGTGCATCTGGAAGTAACGTAGTAACCGTGAAAGGAAACTGACAGGGAACCATCCCAACCGAGTTGCATCCCATCCCAGTGAGCACTTGCAATGACGCATGAGGGCAACAACTGAAAGCCTATGTTAATTGGCCTAAGATTATATGAGCACTTTTGTAACTACCTCATAAGGTCCTATTTTCTCACCGTTCAACTCCTCGATATGCGACGTATATATGAATTTATTAATATGAGTTAACCTTTACTGCCTGAGAAAATTGATTAGGAGCATTACTATGCCAGGAATGTCGCCGCCGAGGATATTTGGATACGACAAAAACAAGTACGATGAATCGAATCTGGGGTTTGACAAAAATCTGCTGTGATCAGGAAAATAGGTTGTGGCTGTAAAAAATGTGCAGCAGCCTTTGACAGAATCAGTACATCAAGCAGGTTACTGGGCGAGTGTAGAAAATGTGGGAAGCGTGGGAATCGAGTATTGAGATAGATGTTATATCCACCGATATATGGGACTAGTTCGCACAAATTTCGTGACAATCCACCAATAGTCTAGCTCAAAAGACACATTTTGCTCAAGTCGTGATTTTATTGAGTTAACATCATGCCAGCCATGATAAATTTTTCGATGATACACCGTGATGACCCATTAAAAAAATCAAGCCATCTGCAAAAGAGCCAATACCATAAATCAATCCGAACCCAGTACCCTTGTCTATTCGGCCTGTTGATGAATGAGTTAGTTGCTTGGGACGAAAGAAACGGACAGAATTCTCGCTATGGTCACTCTCACAAGCGCAAAATGCTACTTGAGAAGAAACCGCCACGATGGATGATTGAGCGTACCTTGACAGCAAACTTGCGCTGAGGGAAGTGTACTTCCTTCTTCTTCTGCTTTTCTAACTTGATCTCGCTCTCATACTTGGTCAACCGTCTTCGGATAGCGCGGGTCTGCTTTGGTCGGAGGTCGAGTGGGAGGTACTTCTTCTTGGCGTAGAAAAGGCGGAGTTGAGCGCGCTGGTTGGCGTTGATGACAGTCAGGACCTTAGCAATTGACTTTCGGAGATCGTGGCTGTAGATGAAAATTTTGCGTCAGCACTCTTGCACATTCTACCAATTTTCCCATTTCCTCTGCTGTCCCATCCATTTTCCTCGAAGGGTTTTCGCGGCTATAAATCGACTGAAGAAAATTTAACGCACATCTTGGTGAGCTTGGAAGAATTTCCACCGGCAATCTTCTGGGTGCGAAGCTGACCGAGCTCAGTCTTGAGCTCAACGAGCTGCTTCTTCAGGTCCTCCTTGTTCTTGGACCAGAGCTGGCCAGTCTTGACTTTTCCGGACGACTATAACAAGATCGAATTAGCCTCCGTATATCATACATAATAACCTTCCAACATCAAATATTGCAAGCGGCGTCCCATACCATTGTGGATAGTTGTCGTAAGTGAGGTTGTCGGATTGATGCTGGTCGTCGGGAATGTCTTCGAGAAATTGACGTTCAATTTCGCGATCTCGAATTTCTGTGTGCGATTTCCAACCCCCTCAGGCGAGGGCACTTGTCGCGAATCCGGTTAGCGCATTTCTCAAGCCACAACTCTTTCACGTGACCCTTTCCGAGACGACGCCTCAACCTCGGGGGGACCGTAACCGTCGATGGGGTGTGGAACATTAGAAGGCATGCGCCGGGAAGTATTCAGCAAATCCATGAAATTCGCAATAATTACATATGAAAAATGTCTGCCTCTACTGGATCGGGCTGGGCCCAACTCCGACAGCAGGCGCGATCGTTAGAAACTCAGGTACAGGCAGCTCGACCTTGATCTCGAACCCCCAGGACTGACCTGAAATCAGACAGAGACTCTGTTTCACACATACTCGCAGTTTGCAGCTGTCCCTAATATCCCTGCAAAACCAACCGATGAAGAGAGAGAGACTGAAGCTAAGATACAAGAGCTGCTGGAGAAGGTATGAAAGTGATAATCATAGACTGTCTGCCGCTCAAGAATGCTAAAACCTCTTACCAGCGGGAAAATCTCATAGCACAATTATCACGACTACTTGATTCAGAAGCGACACTTACAGCCTCTGCGCTGAAGCAAAATAATCTAGCTCGACATCGAGAGGTGCTGGCAGAACATAGAAGGGAATTGTTGAAACTCAAGTCGACTTTACAAGATGCTCGAAACCGTGCAAACCTGCTTTCAAACGTAAGAAGCGATATCGACGCTTACCGATCGAGCAATCCAGAAGCTGCTGAAGCCGATTATATGCTCGAGGAGAGAGGACGGTTAGACAACAGCCACAATATGGCTGATAGCGTTTTGAGCCAAGCCTATGCAGTCAATGAGAGCTTTATGCTGCAAAGAGAAACGATGGCTAGTATCAATAGGCGGATCAAAGGAGCGGCTAGTCAGATACCCGGATTGAATAACCTAATAGGGAGAATTTCGGCAAGGAAAAGGAGAGATGGAATTATTATGGGCTCGTTCATTGCATTCTGTGTCCTGATGTTCTTGTATTTCTTATAATGAAGGAACGGACCTTGTTTTACTAGCATTTTATACTATGGCTTGGCGTTGATATCAATCAGGAAGCGGATCTTCGAAGTTGTACGGATATGGGTATATTTAAGACAAGACCTCAATAGTATTACACGGCGGTACGTCTCTTGTACCGCAATAATTTACACGGCTTTTGCCTCATTTACTCGCTTTGCAGCATCTGGAATACCCTCTCGTGTCACAGAGACAGGTTTCTCGCGTCTTCGCTTTCGGTGTTCATCAACCAGTCGCCGAAGACCCCTGATTAGTCCCTCTTTTTCATCCGGTTGAGCAATTCCACTGGCGGCCCATCTTATCCTACAATCCGCATCCAGAAGATATGTGTATCCGACCTTGCTATTCAGCAATCCGATTGCATCCTTGTTTTCCTCGGTGACCCCTTTCGTAACCACAAAATAGCGACCCCAGTCCTCCTTTGATAGGAGGCTCCTCATTCTAGGTCGGAACAGCTTGATGATCCAGGCTTTCATAAAGTTATCCTCGATGTTAATCTGGACTCTCTGTGCTATATCTTTGTTGTATTCCAAAATCTGGTGTAACTCAGGGTTTTGTTTCTTAGATGTGAATGTGGCAGCTTGATTCTCAGCCCAAGCGCTGTTGAAAATAGTCACTACAGACACCTTGTCTTCCAATACGGGAGTAGTGTCTCGGGATATCTTATCCTTCAGCAATGTCTGTCCGTAAAAATTTGGGAAGAAGAGGGCGCGGTCCGCTTTGAAGAGCTTCGGAGGTGCGATAAAAGATTTGCCTTTGTGGTGACGCATGTTGGTCCACTCACGATAGTACGGCGTGGACATTTTCGCCGTCCTATGTATACAGTTAGAATCCATCCCAAGCATCCGACCTAGTATAAGAACCAAGCTTACAATTGCTTCCTCTTAGCAAGGTGCTTGTCATAGTCGACGAAATCATCTCTCCGTTGCTTCCATGTTCGATGATCTATTCCGGTATTCTCACCAGCTCTTGGCGGCTTTGTGAGTCCAATTGGCCGGTCTAATGGCTTAGGCGTGAACTCATTCACGATCTTTCCAGAAGCTCGAGGAGCCCCTTCAAGGGCCGAGGGGCGCTCGGGTTGTGCTGGAGAAGCTGCAGGAGCAGCTTCTGGGGCAGGGGGTGAAGGTTCTGCATCCTTCAAATGGTGATATGATGCACTGAATGAGCGCCATTGGCAACTCAAGCAGGTGCCAGAATCTAATCTGACACCCGCGGACCACCGTAGTCTCCGCGATAGGAACATTATTACCCTGCTCCGAGCAACTTTTCTAAAATTCGGTCTTTGCGTATCGGCCGCGAAGTTCTGCCAGCCGCGCTAAACCCAGCTCGGATAGCCGATGACGGTGTTGCTCAGCTTCCCTCGGCCTGCGTATCGTACAACCGCTGCTAGCCGTGGAGTGTGGAGTCCCCAGATTACAGGCAAACCCTCTTCATAACCATGGCTCTCCATTATGAGGGCGGGACACGCACATTCTTTCTTTTATTTTGTAAAGCGTAGAATATAGAATATTTGCCAGAATGCGTCTTCAAGTTTATTCAAGAATTTCTTCGCGGCAATGGCACGCGTACAAGAACCTAAGATTTCCGCGACAACACCACTACCGGCCGTTCCATGCTTCAGCCAGAAGCCAAATCATAAAGCCGTTTTTGCTGGCAGATATCGGTGAAGGTTCGCTTTCCAGTGCTTCTGGAATTTATCAGGCGGCTGACGCGCTATACAGGTATTAGAGAATGTGAAATCATCCAATGGTTCGTAGAACCAGAAGCTCGGGTTGAAGAATGGGACAAGCTGTGTGAAGTGCAGAGCGACAAGGCCTCAGTCGAGATCACAAGTCGATTTGCTGGAGTAATAAAGAAGCTACATTATGAGGCTGGAGAAATGGCCCAGGTAGGGAAGCCGCTGGTAGATATAGATATTCAGGGCGAGATTAAGGACGAAGACCTTCAAGCCGTGACAGAGACGCCAGAAGAGCCAGAGCCGGCCTCACCTTCTCCAGCCGCACCAACTGGGCATGCTTCAACAGTTGATCCTCCACAACTTACGCCTCCATCCAGACCAGTCTCAGGGAAACATGCGACATTAGCTACTCCTGCGGTCCGTCATCTCATTAAAGAGCTGAACGTCACCATCACAGATGTCCAAGGAACAGGAAAAGATGGGCGCGTTCTCAAAGAAGATGTCTACAAATTCGTGAAGCAAAGAGATAATGGTTCCTCTGTAGACAGCTCGGCGGCATCTCCCACCTCCACCCCATCGCCTGCATCACCCTTGCCAGATACCACTGGCCCTCAGAAGGAAACCATAACACAGTTGGCACCGATCCAATTGCAGATGTTCAAAACTATGACGCGCTCACTCACCATACCTCACTTCCTCTACAGCGATGAGGTAGACTTCACGAACTTGTCCACCCTGCGTAAACGGTTGAACAAGACACTCTCGAAGCAGGCATCTTCGACCACGACCCCAGTTACTAAACTCTCCTACCTTCCCTTCGCTATTAAAGCTACCTCCTTGGCGCTTAACAGCTACCCCATCCTCAATGCTCGCGTAGACACTGATCCAGCGACTCAGAAACCGGTGCTAGTCATGCGAAGCCAGCACAATATCGGCGTAGCAATGGACACGCCCCAAGGTCTCCTTGTCCCCGTCATCAAGAACGTAGCAGCACTAAATGTTCTGGATATTGCGGCTGAGCTGCAGCGACTTCAGGGCCTAGCTGCTGCTGGAAAGCTCAGCAGCGCTGACCTCACTGGAGGCACCATCACCATCACAAACATAGGCTCCATCGGAGGCACATACGTGTCACCTGTCATCGTAGACAAGGAGGTCGCGATCATGGGTCTGGGCAAGGTGCGGGCCGTGCCGGCATTTGATGAAGATGGTAACGTAGTCAAGAGAGACACGTGCGCAGTGAGCTGGAGTGCGGATCACAGGGTCTTGGATGGGGCCACGATGGCGAGGGCCGCTGAGATGGTCAAGGGGTTCATGGAAGAACCGGACCGACTAGTCCTGCATCTGCGATGAGGGTAGTGTAGAAATTTCGATCGAGAATGAGGGAGCATTATGGATTGCTCGCCTTGATACTCCCTGGAATCATTCTCCTCTCTTTTTTAGTGCGGCAGGCCTAGACGCCATTTGAGTGATGAGATATTGGCATGGTTATGAATAGAAGAGATCAAGTGGTATTGTGGCCCAGCAACAAACAGAATAAACCAGAAAGAAGGGCATTCTTGTTATATCTTTTTTTTATCACATCTGAGTCTAGTTAGAACTTCGGAGTAAAATGGTGTAAGGTCTAATGTCAATATGTTTTGTCCAAATCTGGCTCTCATTTATTAAAGCAAAATCCATGCAGGGAAAAAGTATACATTGCATTACACATCCTCATCACATCCACCACGGGTCCACACGTTGCGGTCACATTGACAAAGAGAAGCTGACCTCTAGGCCCTTACAAATGCTCTCGGAGATACAAGCGTCCACTAATCAACCCGTTCACCTTCCTGTATGTGGTCACGCATGCAGCAAGGACGATCTGGGACCAAAAATGACTACTCACAATTTCCTCCACGGATCCTAACACTTCGCAAACAGGTTCCAGAACTAGACCAGCGCATGACTGCACGAACAGGAACCAAAAAGAGACATGAAGAAGGAAAAGGCAAAAAGAAGGGCTTAAAGATAAAAGACGAATACTAAAAGTCTCTGAACGGATGTGATGGTGGAACTTTTTTTTGGCAGAAAATTGGATCCACTTACCTACTTGTTCAGCTGTAACTTAAGTTAAGTCCCCAAGTTTTACCGTAACACAACTGAGCAAAAACCACCGAGGTTATTTTTTAAAGACCGTAAGAGTTACCTGATGGAGGGTAGCCATGTTTGCTAACTTCATCCTCTCGCTGCAGCAGTTTCCCAAAACAGCCACAGGGCTTCCTCCCACCCGACAGGTTCACAAGCTTGCTCAGGTGACTAAAAACGGACGCGCGCGCCTTGCGAAACACAGAAAGTGTGTGAGTGTTTTGGCTTTGGTTTCGTGCTATTCTATGTCTGTCTGTGGGTGTGGGTGGGTTGGGAGTTCACTGCCACAGTGATAGATTTGGCACCGGTTCCTCTTGGCTCCGGTCCAGGCCGTAGTCTCCCGTCGAGAACCCTTGTTTAGTTGAGTTGATAGTTCCCTTTCCTCCCTCCCTTCCGTCCTTTCCAAGGTATGGTTGTGGAGACGGGCCTGCCTATCCGTGGCAGCTACAGGGCAGAGAAGGGGGGAAAAGCACGGTCACAGGCTAATTATCTCAACGAGAGGCTATTTTGTTTGGGGGTGTGTACCGCATTAGGCTGTACATCGGGACAGAACACGTAAGATGGGGGGTTATTTGAGGAGCGAGAACAGGACGGAGGAGGAGACACCGAGCTCACTGAACACGGGCAGTTCACGGCGTTTTACGGTGGAGGTATTTTTCCATCAGAGACACCTCCCAATGCACCCCGCAATGTCTAATGATTCAGCTGGCGCCAGCTGGCGCACTGGAATATGGGGGAGGGAGCGGAGAAGTCAGGGAGAAAGTTTGCTTTTTGTAATCCAAGGATCATGCAGCGTCAGGATGCCTGCATGCATCAATTAGTGCAGCAAATGGCGCAGGCAATAGACCCGTCCAGCTTGTCTCATCAAAAGATAATACGAAAAGCAACTTGCGGGAGGACGAACGAGACTGGCGCAATCAATCCACATATATTAGATCTTATTAAATAATATCTCGTGAAAATGTAAAACATGCCATGCTGGTATTAACTAAGGTGTCTTGTGACGGAAATCTTTAAGTCTTCTCTAAGAAAACAAGAAAGCAAGATGACGACTCCTGCAAGCTTTTCTGCTCCCATCAAGAAAACAGCATATAAGCCCAACGCAATGCAACCGATTATTATATTTTGCAGCCCAAACCCCCGAAAATAGAAGCAGCCCAACGCCTGAAGCCCGGCTCTCCAGACCAGTAATCAGAGCAAAAATCCAGCCCGTCATCCCTGAAACCCCCATTCCTCGCGTCAGCAGGTAAAGGATGGGCTTTTCACTTTTCATCTTTTTAGCATCACTGTACGATATGCATCTTCGTGACCCCATGGGGGAGCACCGAGTCCCATGCATACCTCACCCTACCTAGCCCAATGAATGCAGCCGGGTCCGAAACCAGCAGTAAGAGAGGTTTTGGTCATGCAAACCTGGGCACTCTCCAGAGAAAGCCAACGTTAGAAAATCCCAACGAAATTCGTTTTTCCCATCCGTAAAGACGCCTAATAAAGAGAGGCCGATCCACATAGGAAATGCCCTTTTTGCCTAATCCGGGTACTTGCAAGATAATAAAAAAGGATGGTTCAAATAAATCAACGCAGTAACTCCTTTTCGCTAACCGCCTCGCACACTGGATGCGGCGGCGCGGCACGGTCCCAATCATCACCAAGACTCCGCCCACCTTTAATCTAATACTCTCCCGTTTTGCTCATCCCCAGATTAATGTACCCCAGGATCAGAATCCACCCGAAAAGCAATTCAATGAAACTAATGGGAGCCATGGCGGAATCATCACGGGATAGTGTGGATAATGTGAGACAATTCCAATAAGCTCCGAAGGCCGCTTCAGCACTAGTCTTGTCGTGCTAGCGAGACTATGGCTGTTCGGCATCCAGCTTGACAACCAGCTGGATCTTCTCCAGAGCTTCACGCTCCACTTGGTCTATCGGGTTGGTAACGTCAACGGTGATGACATCGGTCTCATCTACTCCGGGTTCCTCGAGGGCATCAAACTGACTGTGGACCATGTTGGCCCCCATGTAGTGACCCTTACGAGCGGCGACTCGCTGCAAGAGCACTTCTTCGCTGGCATGTAAGTAGACGAAGTGCACTCGAACATTGTGAGAGTAGTAAGGGGCCACGCGAATGACGTCACGGTACTTGCGCTTCAATGCCGAGCAAGTGAGGACAACACCCTGGGCACCGGACTGCAACCGACGAAGCGACTCTTGCCGTAAGGCTGTGAGCCAGTCCCAGCGGTCAGCATCATTCAATGGAATGCCTCGCGACATCTTGTCGATGTTGGCAGGAGGATGGAACTAATCAAGAGACATTAGCATCTGTGCAGTCTACTTAGGAATAATTGTAGCACGAAATGAGGACGGCGACATACCTCGTCTCCTTCAATATAAGGCAAGTCCATGGATTTCGCAATGTACTGCGCAACGGTGCTCTTGCCAGAACCCGCCGGGCCCGTAATCAACCAGATGTGCTTGTGCTGACCTTCTGGCTTTTCCGTGAAGAGGTTAACCGCTGCGCCATTAGCCAAGGAAGAGAAGGTGCTGGCCGTAATCGGGAGGTGGTCCGCCATAGCTGACTTTGCTTGTCCCATGGTAGGTGCTCGGTTCTCGTATGACAACATCATGGTAAAAACGACTTTGTGGAGTGACGAAGAGAGCAGCTCCTGTTTACACTAGGGAGCGCACACAGACAGAGAGTCAGGGTGAATGAACCGCCGTCGGAGTCCAGAAGTACAGAGGCACGCGACAACGAAGGCACAATCCAGAAATGCCTTGGCCAAACCGGGAAGGAGAAAGATATCTGAGCGTATGGAGAGATGCTTTGATCAAGTATGTCGTAGTCTTTGTGCGTAAGTAAGTGAGTGAGTGGCGTGAGTGCGTGTGTGAATGGAGGAGTGAGTGCGAAGTATGACGGGTTCTATAAAGTCAAGGGGTGGCGGCGGCGGAGGCTAAGGGAGATATTTAAATAAATGACCCAGGTTCGAGAGGGTGCTGCCGTCACGGCGAGAGACTGGCAACCAGCGTTAAGGTTGCCAGTGGGGGGGCGGAGAGACCAGGGTGGGGTCGAGAAGAGCGTGGCAACAGAGGACTCGGGGGGGTCAGTCCAGGCCGGCGCAGTGGAACGGCAGCAGCAGCACAGGTAGGTGAGACGGGGTCAAGTAGGCAGGATCCAGCGGACTCCAGAAGAGGACCGGGCATGGTCGACGGGGATGGCACTGATTAAATACAGGATCTGGAGCAGCGAGGACCCATGTTCCCAACGCCGACGGGCCTCCCGTGAAACAAGGCAAGGTCGGAGGGCGAGGGAGGCACGAGGCCTGGCAGTTGCGCTGAACCGTCGCAAAAGCCGCAAGAGGCCTACTCCAGATGGGCGGGAGGCGGCTGGCGGAGGGACGGAAGGCTGAGTACTCACGTAGATTGGCCAGCAGACTCTTCTCTGGGCTTGAGCTGGGGCACTCGTGTGGTGCGTGAGCGTGGACGTGGTGTGCGTTACTGGGCCCTCAAAGGGGGAATAACTACCTCTTTTCCTTTTTTTCTTTTTGGGCATTCACCTGGGGGCGGAAGTTCAGGCATGGGCAGGCCCCGTCCAGACAAGGCAAGAAACGGCCGAGTCAAGAAGGGGAACCAGGGCAGGGAGTCTTTGGTCAAGCACTGGTCAGTGGGCACAACTGGCGCGTAGGATGCCCAGCCAGTCAGCACTGCAGGATGTGCCTGAGCCCAGATGGCCTGACTTGCGGTATCTGGGGCTGCCGCATCTGGCCGGCAGCAGCAGTTCGTGTTGCTTTCCTTTCTTTTGCGCGGTTGCTGGACTTGCCTCGTACGGACGGAGCACAGGATCCCCAAAACTTCTGGTGAGAAGCGTGACGGGCGTTTGTTTGCCCCACAATCCCGCACTAACCGGGATGGCTGATGTGCCCATCCCTGCCTGGCTCGAAGCCCTGCACAATCCTGGGCTGAAGCCCGGCTGAGGGCAGTGGACTGCATTGCCCCGACGCCCTAGGGGACAATCCTGTCTCTCCGTTGCCCCCCGTTTGGCGAGTGGACTAAGTGGATTGATGACGATGGCCATGGACTTTTGCACCAGCTGTTCCCGCCGGAGATCAAATGCTGGTCGCGTACTGTACAGATGATTCTACGCAGGCTGACGAAATGCCAGCCCTGGGCCTGGCTGGGCCAGCAAAAGGAAAAGGCCAACGCGTCAGGCCACGACACAGGGCCGGAGGAGACTGCACTGAGGCGGCGCGAGGCCATCCATGATATCACTCGGACCGCAAGAGCAGCGCACCAGGGCTGCATTATCGGCGTCTCAAGGATTGCCGACCCGGAATGATAATGCGGTATTTCTCACAGTCGGTGAGGGATTTAGTCGGGAACGAGGCCTTGGGTTTGCTGCCCATATTGTACTGCTCGTCGGATGCTACCCGGAAAATCCTCCGTAGGGGACCTTCGGCCGGCCCAGGCCAACGTAGTGCTGTAGGATACCACAGTGTCCCCGTCCTGCGTACCCACGCAATTTCACGGCGGTGATAGTTCGCAAGAAATGAGAAATGATGCCCAAGTTCCTGGACCGCCATATGGCAGGAGCATGCAGGCGGGGCGGGCCCTTTTGCTTTCGTCGCAGCGATGAGCGCCGTGATCTTCGATGGTGCGAACGGGCTGGATGTGGAGAGTGACGACAGCGCGTGGGATGTGCGATTGGGAGTGGGATGGCCGCTGAGGCACCTCTGGCAGCTATGCGGGCCCCCCCTGGTGTCAGCGTATCAGGGGTAGCAGCCCGGAAATCAGTACCGCTGCCCTTGTGCAGTTACTGGTCACGCTTGTGCAACAGCGAATTGTCCCTCGTAAACTGAGAGTCTGCGGTGATGTGAGGCACACGCGCAGGCATCGAAGCCAATAGTCTGAACCAAAGCCCTCCTTTCACCCCCTCTTTGACGGCCTCGCCTTGCACAATACGTGTACTCCAGTACCACTGTGGATGCGGTGTTGTAAATATACCTCCTTCTACTCTGCTTCTTCGCTTCCGAGTCCCCTTCCCTTTTACAGTCCGGCTGGCCAAGTTCCGTCTCCGCGAGTGAGTGTCGTCGATCATTATTCGCAGGTCCCATAATGCGTTCTTCCCTATGGATGGATTCCCCCATTATTGCTTTTCCACCCAATTTTGTTTTTTTCGGGTCACAAGGTCACAGTACCTCCTTTCACACGCTTCAGCACCGAGCCATCTTGAACCATGACACACCGCTGGATGAGCACGGCCACTTCATGGTCTCGGGGGAAATGAACGGTTCCTCCATTCTGACTGACGTCGTCTCTGTCCGTCTGACGGGACTTTCCCTCATTTTCCAACAACGTGGAGATGGAGGTCACCAGATCGATCCCGCTTACGCCTGGTCCGATCAGGCCTGGCGTGCGAACTGGGATGCAGAAACGAGCCCCCGGGGCTGGGGTGGCTTAAGGTGGCGTGGTGGCTGGGTTCCGCCCCGCTTGCAGACTTGGACTGGCCCCGGTCGTGGGGGTCATGTTTGCCCTTCCGGCTGCTGTGGGCTCGCGCGACCTCGCCCAGGAATGGATGATGGCTTTCCTGGATTCCAGCATGATTTTCGGGCAGCTTGGCTGGTATGAATCTAGAAATCGCGCATGAAGTTCACGCACTGGATATTGTAGACGCATGTCCTGCAGCAAGGTCAATGCTAGGTATTGGCGCAAGGGTGTCAGCTCATGGAGCCGCTTCCTCACAACCCGGAGGAGTAGCAGTCGCACCATGGACGAGGCAGCAGCTGACGGGCGAGCAACGAAAAGCCCAGAATCCCCAAGATCCGGGATAGGGCTTTCCCGCCTAGGAGCCCTCCCCGAATGGGTGCTCAGTATGGAGATGGAACGGGGTTTCCATTTCGTAAGCACACCTGACCTGCGATGGGAAAGGGCACGGTCGGGGGGTTTCGAGACCGGCGCATCCTTTCCGGGTGCCAGGAAGCGCTGTCCTCTCCACAAGTCGGAAGCGCTTCCATCACGTCTTTGCCCGTCTCACCAGCGCAACACTGGCGCCTGTCTGTCTAGCTCTGGAGCATTCGTACTCGCCCACAATCCGGCGGCCGCTCAACCAGTCACCGCGCAGGACTCGTCTAAATGTGCTAGAGGTCTGCCACTGTTTGCATCCCCAGCACCGCTCCAGGTCCCCAGTAGCAGTGGAGTTCCGGCAGGCAGGAAGGCCATCCTACAGGCCCAGAGTTCCCCTCGTCAACCGCATGCTCCTCACCACCCTTACTCGACGCGGACAAGCAGATCCAGCTAATGCCAGGGCACACCCAGCTGATCCTCGAGCCTCATGTAGTGTGCACGCGGGCTACTTGTCGATGGCCTCTTCCCACTTCCGGATGTCGCCCGGGCGCCTGGTTGCCCTGGTCAGGGCGGTGAAGCTCTGCTGGTGCCAGGCCGTGGAGGAGACCGGTGAGATTGAGGGGAAAGCAAGGGAGGGTAGCCAGTGAAATTAATCTGGACAGCAGCATGGCAGTCCGTACGGGTCCCGGGTCAGTCCCCGCGACTTGCGCCTCCGGTACATCGTGCCAGGCCTTGGGATGGACCATCTACATCCCACGCAGCTTTGTGCGCCAGGCTCTGGACCTATGACTGAGCGTGCAATCATGAAAATGCTAAGAAATCACAGAGTAGAATGCAGGAGCTTCTACCATGGATCGAGACCCTGTGCGTCTGAGCTACCCCAGAGCACCGATTCCATAAAGTATCTTTCTTTGTCTGCCCTTATCATTCCTCACTTCATTACGTCTCATCACTTGTGTTATTGCATGGTTAAGATGAAGTGCACTTAGAGTATTTTCTAATTACACATGGACAATCTGTCTCCGTTTCCTCGGGCGCAGTTATTCTCCATCTGTTATGCCCAGTAGGTTACCATTATTTCCTGCTTTTGTCTTGTCGGACTTGGGGTGCCCCTGTGTGTGTCAGCGGATTCCAGGCCCCCGGTAAGGTGGTTTTTGCGGGGGTTCGGCAACTCAGCGAAACAGAGCGAGTGCCTCTGGGCGCGGGCGGCAATAATGCCGTACGGAAAGTGTGCGTTCGGAATAGGAATTGCCAATTCGGAAGACAGAGCGGTTCCTGCAAAGATGAAGATCTAGACTCCGCTTTCTCCTAGACCAATTTCCCGGAACTCATATTTGCAACCCCCATAAGTCGTGGGCTTCAGCCAGAGCTCCACACCGAATTCCAATAAAGGAAGGTGAACTAAGAATTAAATTTTTTTTCGAAGGGAAAAAATCTACGCGATCTCCCAGGGATCCCTTTTCTAGTTTCTTCCAGAATTTCCTCCCACGCGCCCCCTGGTCAGGCTGTGTGGGTTTGTGCTCGGAGTCGTAGTGGAGAGAAAAGGTACGTATCTTGCTTACTGTACGGGCGGGTCCCCGGCGTCCATTGCTGGGTCATTCTAGATGCACGTTTCGGTCACAGGTGCATTAAAGTCGAAAGCGTGATTCTCTGGAGCAGACCCACTGTGGTCTCCGGGGGACAGAGGCTCAATACGGTACCACTGTCACGCGCTGCGAGACAGCGCCCAATTTCAGAAACCCAAGAGGAAAAAGAAAAACAGGGGAAAATAAGACAGAGATTTTTTTTTCTAAAGTGACAGAAAATAAAAATAGACATGCCAGTTTCTGATTTGTTACACTTTTCGTTGGGACCTGCCGTCAATCGCCGCCTACCCCTTTGCTTGGCGCGCTCACCAGCCCGTCAATCGCCGAAACCTTATCCTCTTGTGCAACACTCAGCGCGAGTCAGCCAGAGACACGGTGTACCCCCACTGATGTGCCTTCCTAACCATGCCCACTGCTTCCTCGTTCCCCACCTGTGTTCCGGCGCGGCTTTTGGTGACGTTCTGTCACTTTTACGATCTGATTCGCACTGTCCGAAACGAGAGCTACATTTCTCACCACGCCGGTTTTGAATTAATTAGGTACCATTTCTTTTTATTATGATTCCCGACATTATCTCCTGAGCTCTGGCAACGAGATAAGGGAAGAGTATTTGAGTTTTGTCTTACCAAACTCCATGCCATTACACAACCCCTGTGTAATGAGGGGGCTTTTTTTGCGGTAATTAGAGAAGGTGATCACTGCTTGTTACACGGACAAGAAAAAACGGTGGGCTCACCTGACACCAATGTGGCACACAAAATGTCAGTCCGAGCGCTCAAAGCTTTTTGGGCATCAGTATTCAATCTTTTGGGATCTTCACTCGGCCATTGGTTAGGGTGATTCGCGCAATACCTTTAATAGTGCCAGGAGTTGTTACAAACTGTAATTGCCTACTCCACCTGAACTGAAGAGCATCACTGAAAACCAGAACCCCCATTGAAAGGGAAAAACTCCCGTATCCAAGTCTGCGGTTGATAAAACCGGATCATCTTGGAAGCAGCACTCACTCAGAAAGTACAGTATCACCAGATAGACCAATGGAACGCGAAGTAAATGATCACCTTAAGACTTGAGCGGCATTACCTCTTGGCTGTGTTCCATAGCCCACCAAAATTATTACTGGACGGGAATATCCATTGCATGAAATGCGGGGCGGAAAGGGGGGTTTTAACTCTGGCGCGAGCTTATCTCCACGTGATGAGAGGTCACATAAAGATATGTTGAAATGCACAAATGCACAAAAAGCAGAAAAGAATGAACTTGGCTCTGTACTGCCAAGTGCTAATTACGCAAGCGGAGCGGGCGGTAGCCCCTCATTTTGTGATGGGGCAGATACGTAGCCTTGTATCGATACAAGATAGGACGGTACTTTTGCGGTAATGCAGCGAATTGTCTTGGGACTGTGACGGTCACAGACATATTCACCATTCACCTGTATTTATATACTTTGGTTTCAAGGCAGGTTTGTCGAATACGCAGTGTTTCCAAAAAAATTTGAGATTTACCTGTACATATTGCCCTTTGATTTTCCTATCAGGTATCTATTTTTGTCCCCCGCGATTTGGATTATTCTCACCCGAAACCGCGGCAATAAAAAGGCAGGGTGGATGTACATCCTAACAGTGGGGTGAAGCTCCTGCGGTCACAATGCATCTCCATAATTCAGCACCACTCAACCCCTTCTTTGCAAAAACCTCCCTCCCACGTAACTTGGCACACACACACACACTTGCACACATTACTTTTTCTTCTTCTTTTTAATGAAATCAACGAGATTGCTGCACGGCTCTCCAGTTCATTGCGCTCTCTCTAAAGGTCACTACCGCTCTGCTACTGTATCCTCATACCTCGGAGCTCTTGCACGTATTAGCTCTCCTCTATCTCAGCCACTGCAGCAGGTCCCTAGTTGGAGCCGACAGAAGCGTGTTTTTCACAAGATGTCGGGCTCATCATTGACTACTATGCAGGCGGCCAACCGCCTGCAGAAGGCCTTTCGAGAGGGCAAGGGAGCCAGCATGGGCGTCTGGCAAATGATTCCTGGCAGCAATGTCGCCAGGACGCTGGCGAGAACCGGGGTTGATTGGGTGCTTGTGGATTGTGAGCACGGGAACATTGATGGTGAGTGACGAGGATGCGTTTTTCCTTTAGTGACTACTTGCGAATGTTTGCAAATATTCATCTTGGAATGGATTGCCATTTCATGTTTTGAATAGTCACTCAGGCTTTCTGCCATTGCTATGCTCTCCTCTCTCTGTATTGGGCGGCGTGTAACCCCTGTTACGGACCCGTTTAACGAGTGTACTCGGGGCGTATTCGGCGGTTCATGCTAAGGTCAAAACCTGTCATATGCTCAACATGTGATATCTGAAGAATTATGCACTTCTATTTTGAACCTCTTGATATTATTGTAATCCAATTGAGTTCTACATATGATGCTACTAGCTTTGGCATCTACTAACAACCTTCAGATGCTGCCATGCACGAAGTTGTACCAGCGATAGCAGCTTGCGGCGTTAGCCCTATAGTCAGAATCCCAGATAACCAAGGATTCTTAGTCAAGCGTGAGCAGTGATAGGACCTCCACAAAGGAGGGTAACTAATCCAATGTAGGTGCCCTCGATAGCGGTGCGCATGGAGTTCTGGTGCCACTTCTATACAGCCCCGAAGACGCAAAGAACCTGGTCGCTAGTGCTAAATTCCCTCCCCAAGGCAAGAGAGGCTTTGGGTCGCCATTCCCAATGGAACGATTCCACCCTAGCCTAGGATCATCTGATTACCTTCAGCAGGCAAATGACGCAATCCTGACCATGGTCCAGATTGAAACGAAGGAGGCGCTCGAGAGTGTCGAGGAGATTGCTGCCGTCCCCGGTATCGACGTCCTCTTCGTAGGTAAGGATTCCTCGATGCATTGTGGATTAGCTTCAATCCATCTCCACGTTGGGCACCATGTTAACACAGCTCTCAGGCCCCTTTGATTTAGGCAATAACATTGGGCATCCCATTATTGATGGCAAGATGCATGACAACCTCCACGCCGCCATCTCCAGGGTATTGAAGGCGGCCAATGATGCAGGTAAGAAGGCAGGGATCTTCTGCACAAGTGGTGAGCAGTCCAAGCAATACGCAGATGAGGGTTTCCACATGATCAGTGTTGCTACTGATCAAATGGTCTTACCAATGGCTGTGACGGATGCACTCAATAAAGCGAAGGGATTGGGCCCTGCTTCCAAGCCCACAGGACCGTACGGAAAGTAGGGAATACTTCCGAAGCAACCCACACTGAGCACACGCCAAGGCAAAAGGATCCATTGTCTGCTGCACCACATCGTGCGGGATTATTAAAGAAGCAACTTCTTTCAGGAAGCATTATTGGCTCTTGATCAATGTTTAAAGTCAGGCCCACATTAGATATGCAAGAACTCTCGCGAGAGAACTGGAGGGGTTGCGTGTGCGCTTGTCTCCATTAGTTAGAAGCTGTCCGTTCAACCGCATCCATCATCTCCTGCACTTGGGCAGCAGTGAATCTGTGCATCAATTTTTGTGCCTTTGGAGCCAGCTCTGGCTGTTCTGCACCCCCATCAGCCTGGCTTACATGGATCTACATTTGGCAAATCAGCCTAAGCGCCTCTCAACCAATCCCAAACCTCCTTAGTCTTGTTGGAAACGGGAAATAGGAAAAATGTTGAGGGAAAAAGACGCACCACAGGTGTATCGAATTCGTAAAGATCCCTCCACCCCTTTGCTTCAGGGCTCATGACGTCAATTTCCGTGTACGAGAATGGGCGCGTATCCCATACGGTAGATAACGTGTGTTTCGCATTGGTGCAGAGGGAGCAATTGGCTCGAGTGAAGAGCGTAATTTGACAAGCTCGCTGGAACAGTCGTGTTGAGGGCCGCATGTTATCCGACTAGGCAAGTAAATCTTTTGATGAGTCTCTCCCAAGCCAAACACAGTATCTGTCGTACCATAAGAGATGGTCAAAATCGATGTTGTCTACAGCTCCAGTGTTAATTTAATTACGGAACGGGCCAAGTGATGATCCGTTCCTGGAGGCCCCTCCATGGGCGGTGTACAGCGGCAGTTTCAACCACTGTAAACTAGACGTATTGTGGTAGCTTCTAGAAAGTTGGTTACTGTGAACTAGCCTGGGCTATCCCAGAACTCTAAATTGAACAACTGCAATATCTGAGCTCCTTACAACTTATTTGAACGTATACAGCGTTAGCATGGCCCAAGAACCTCAGAAGTGTGTGCATCAGTCCTGTGGGAAAACCTTCACGGACCCGGAGGAGGAATGTGTTTATCATCCTGGCCCACCTATTTTCCATGAGGGGCAGAAAGGTAAGAAGTAGTCTATCTGGCCTCTAATAGCAGTAAATAGTTCGATTGGCGTATCTAACTGCTTGTAGGCTGGAAATGCTGTAAGCCACGCGTTCTGACCTTTGATGAATTCCTCAACATTCCGCCATGTACCAAGGGCAAACATTCTACTACCGACCTTCCCCCAACCATTGAGAAGACCACCCAAGAAATCCCAGCAGATTTGCAAGGCTCCCAGCAACAAAATGCAACTCCAGAGCCCACAAGAGCACCTATTACCCGGCCAATTAACCCCGCTACGCCCCCGCCTCCACCTCCGGAGTCTGAGGACGATGACCCAAGCTTGGCCATTCCACCAGGAGCCACTTGCAGGAGGAAGACATGTGGAGCAAAATATACCGGGGACAGAGAAGGAGAGAAGTGCGTATATCACCCTGGAGCACCTCTATTCCATGAGGGTAGCAAGGGATACACATGCTGTAAGCGGAGGGTGCTAGAGTTTGACGAATTCATGAAAATAGAGGGATGCAAAACTAAGGATCGTCATTTATTTGTTGGAAGCGGTGGTAAAGGCAAGAAAGGCGGCACCACGGAAGGATCTGGTGGAGAGGAGATCCTCGAGACAGTCAGGTACGTACCCCCTTTCGAGCTTTAGTTAGAATCTTAACAGCTAACGGGTCACAAGACATGACTTCTATCAGACCCCAACTGCTGTTATTGCCTCGTACTTCTTGAAGAAGATCAACAAAAATACCGCCAAGATCGAGTTTTCTTCGCCCACGTCAGTCACCCTCGACCTGATTACAACGGACGAGCCCCCCAAGCGGTATAAAGCAGTTGTGCCATTATTTGGAGAAATCGACCCTGCAGCCTCAAAATTCACAGTTTTGGGTTCGAAATTGGAGCTGAATCTTGTGAAGGCTGATGGCGCTTCCTGGCCAACATTGAGGAGTGATGAGGCTAGAACAGGCGAGATACTACAGGTTGGAAAGGCTGGTAGAATTGTAAAATAGTGAAACCAAATTACAAGTATTGAATACCACTTCGGAACCCAATTTATTGGTTGCATTGACTCCCCATTGGTGTGTCCACCAGCGAAGCTGAGGACAACCAAAAGGCCTACTCTATCACGACTTTCACACACATCCTTCCACCAAGATCTTAGTTAAGGCAGCAGGACTTGGACTCTTATCACAGAATGCAGATGTAAATTGAAGAGGCATGGTTTCAAAACTGATGGAGAGGAACAATTCAAGCTCCAATATCTGATTTTCTTCATGCATGCCAATTGGCTGCAGGAGCTCTATCCCGATTCCCAAGCAAATCAAGTTGTTATACAGAAGCCTTTGAATATAAAGACTATTAAAAGCCGCAATCCTGGACGTATATACAAGGTATTTAGGAAAATAGTGACAATGTTTCTCTTGGAGGAAACAGTGTTATTCCATACCATCCATTAATTCAACGCGATCCAATATCATTCCTCTGCTGCCGATCCATTCTCGTAAGATGTCCCAGTCTTCGCCTTCCTCGTCACCTCTTTTCCACAGCTCGCGGAAGCCCCAGGCAACAGCAACCCTGTCAAGTGCTGCTCTCTCCTCTTCCCTAACCCAGCGCTCCCTTAATGGCAGCCCTAGAGCCCAGGTTACACGATCCATCTGGTCGTTGGCAGTTGTGAGCGCTACCACGCCAATGGATGCGGTTAGTCCGACATAAGCTAATAAGCCAGCAAAAGCAACATTAGTAGCCATGGCAGGATCCATAGAATCTTGGAAGAGAGCCATTCTTTTGGCAGCTTCATATGCCGCGAATGGAGCTAGAGATAGAGCAGCTGTTGGGACAAGGGCCGTCTTGATGAACTTTGCCTTCCGAAAGGCAGGCGTGGTATATGAATTTTCAATAATATTCAGCGCAACGTCTAACTCCTTGGCATCAATTGCCGCCTGTAGTGCACGATCCGCCACTTCCTTTGCCACTGCATTGGAAGCCTTGTTCGGGTTTGATTGGGTATATTTTAGTGGGATTGTGTTTGGCTCCGGAACAGGCTTGTGACTGTAGAGATAGAAAACTTCCGGAAAGGTCTCAGGCTTGCGAAGGGTGGCCTGAATGGCAACGTATCTCTCCAGGATGTTCGGCGAAATAAATAATGCCGGTTGTTTGACAATAGAGTATATTAAGCCGGAGAGGTCATCAATCAGCTGATGTAGTGCACGAGTGATTTTCTCAGGATTGGCTTGCTTTGAAGTTGCCTCATCTAGGGATAACAAAGCTGACGCAGCAGTGCCGTCAGGTTTTTCAACTTTCGGCACCGCGGGATCAAGAACCAGTTCATTCGCGAGAACCTCACACTGACTCAATATCTTCAAAATTTCCGATTCGGGTAATGCTCCTTCTGTCTGAAGCGCCTTATTGAAAGCATCCCTAATTTCCTCCAAATCTTTTTTCAGTTTTGAAGGGAGAGAATCACCCACGGCCAATTGCTCGAGGCCGTTCTGGGATACACGGATAGATGATTGACTCAGCCTGGGGGGCGGAGACGAGCGGTTTTCCGGAGCTGGTTTGGTCAAGCTCTGTGCTCTCAATGAGCTTGTGAAATGTCTAGTCGCAATGGTGGTCTGAGAAGGCCTGAATCGGGTTCGGGGGGGGTATTGTTTGGCTATAATGAAGTCGCATAGGTGGCAGATGTCGCCTCGTGGCCGTAAGACCCGCCGCGACATGTTGAAATTGGATATGCTGAAGCTTGGTTGTCTCAATGCTTCTCAATCTCCGAATTTGGATTGTCGACGTTCAAGTAACCTCAAGGCTTGGGTTAAAGTATTGATGGAGCTACCCTGAGGTTCCTTCATTGGCCCCCCTGCTTGATGACTAATGACGGTTTCTCAGGTCACCTTAGCTAAGAAACATCTGCCTGCGCCACGGATCCGTGACGACGATCCTCCGCTAAGCACTCCAAGCCATTACTGAGGGTATCGCAGCTCCTCTAGGCATCTCTGATATCGCAATATAAGAGCACACTGCTCCATGCGATATGCTCCTCCACTTGCTTGTTCTTCTCTAAACTTAATGTTGTGATATCCTATACGCCTCTCCGCCTGACCGGATTACGCAACTGAGGATCAGAGGACTCTCCACGCTGTCATGCCTCCTCCCCCTCCTCCACCACCACCGCCTCCGCCAGGCCTTGGAGGCCCTCCTCCTCCGCCTCCTCCCCCTCCTGGTGGTCTTCCTTCTGCCAGGCCACCAGCTGGGAAAGGAAGGGTAAGCATAGACTTTTTTATCGCAGCCCATGCTACGTCGCGTGATGCCCGAATTCCACTAATTCGTTCTTAGGGTGCTCTGTTATCCGAGATTCACAAAGGGACCGCATTGAAGAAAGCCGTAACGAACGATCGATCTGCTCCAGTAATAGGTAAAGTGTCAAATGGACCAGGACCATCTCCTTTGGGAGGGGCTCCACCCATTCCTGGTTTAGCAAAACCTCCTGGAGGACTTGCACCGCCAGTGCCAGGTAACAGGGCCAGAAGTAACAGTGACCAAGGAGGCCGAGATGGTGGAGGTGCCCCTGCAGTAGATGGGCCTCCACAGTTGGCAGGGCTATTTGCAGGCGGGATACCAAAACTAAAGAAG
Organism: Scytalidium sp. 3C; assembly: GCA_000743665.3. Lineage (NCBI taxonomy): Eukaryota > Fungi > Ascomycota > Leotiomycetes > Scytalidium > Scytalidium sp. 3C. The sequence goes on along the minus strand of JMRO03000070.1, from coordinate 10,251 downwards.
CGACAGGGAGGCATAGATACGGGCGGTGCGTTGTGTCCTCTCAACCTATATGACGCCGAACTAACTGTTGGCTAGCTGACCAAAGTGCTCCTTACACTCCTGAATCAGGGCCGCCGAGCACATCTGCTCCCAAGCCTCCGACATCTGCTGCCCCACCATTACCACCCAGTGCCAAATCAGTGCCTCCAGCTCCGGCGAGCACACCTCCTGTACCTTCGGTCGCAAATCTTCGCAAAACCCTCGGGTCTACTGGACCAAGGCCTGCATCTTCAGCATCAGTTCGTGGACCACCTCCTCCCATAGGCAAGAAACCTCCAGCTCCCCCTCCTGGATTGCGTAAAGCATCGCCAAGTCCTCTTCAAGCCCCGCCAGTCCCGCCGTCTGCAGCTCCAGCTCCTCCACCTCCTCCGCCTGCAGCAACTCGGCTGGCCCCACCCCCGCCATCATCATCTGCTCCAAGTCCACCACCGCCTCCGCCTCCGTCTTCTGCACCCCGTCCTCCACCTCCGCCATCATCTGCTCCAGCTCCTCCACCTCCTCCAACAATATCTGCACCCACTCCTCCGCCTCCGCCTCCACCATCAGCCGCACCAGTCCCTCCATCTCCACCGCCGCCACCACCTGTAGCAGCTCCTCGACCGCCATCGAGCAGCAGTTCTCGACCCTCAGCACCGCCTCCTCCCCCTCCACCACCAACCTCTCCTCCATCTACGAATGGCGGTGGGCAGAGCTTAGCAATGCAGGCGGCAATCCGCGCAGCATCAACGGCTTCTGGCTCGCATCATCCACCACCACCACCTGTCAATGGTCGCGCCTCAGCTCCAGCACCCTCTCCTCCCCCGTCAGCGCCTCCTCCACCTGCGTCCCGACCAGTCTCACAGGCGCCCGAGAGATCATTTTTAGACCCTAGTTCTTACACATTATCATCAAACGGAAGTCTACCTAAGAGTCCAAGTCCTAGCGGGAATTCAGATCGAGGAGGACGGGTCGTCATCAATGATACCCGTTGGAAATTTCAGGACGAAAATATGCTCCCAAAACCGCGACAGTTTACTGGAGTACCAAAGAAGTATCGCGCAGGGCGCGGAAGCACTGTGCCACTAGACTTGAGTGCTTTCGAATGAGTTTCCTGTCTTGATGCGGATTTCTTGGTAGCAGCAGTGTGATAGCAGAATTAGAGCCAGAAAGTCCACGTGTCAGCGAGCACGGGCCTCAGTGTATGGGAATGGAGTATCAGGGTTAAAGGCAAACGTGTACAGGTTTTGGCTGGTCCTGAGCTGGAGTCCCGCGTGTATCATGTATTTAAGGTCAAATCCCATAGAAAGCGAGCCTCTTTCTTGACAAGTCTTGCGTTCTCTCGGTTAAAGGACATTGTTATCCTGATATACTAGTGTGCGTAAAATCCAGCTATGATGAAACTCTCCAGTGCGCATTGCGGTATGACTGAATAAGTCAGCCCGCAACTCGGACTGGAGCACGGTCCAACATCATCAAAATGGTGGTTTGGTAAATTACTCTCTTCTGAGAATTATAAATTTTCGCTTAAAGCGATAACAGCTTTTGCCGGCTGGCGGGCTCCATGTAAGGTCCCGGTGCGAGCCGCTTGCCTGAGGGCAATACTAGGTTAGTCTGCACGATAAGCGGCCCCCGAGAGTGCGTCATTACCACATAGGGAATATAAGTTGAGTTGAAAATGGAGTCCTCATCTACTTGATAACAATTGTCCGTGATATGGATAGTGTCGAACCATTATGGGAGACATCCAAGGGGCTATTGGGTAGGAAGGGTGCCTGTAGGAGCGACTCTTCTCCTAGAGCACAATTCTTAGCATGGCTCCCAAGTTTCTACATCAATAATTTGCTATTGGAGAATAGCCGGATGGACCCTTGTTTCTGTATTATGGATATGATATAATCCGAATTTGGTTAGATGATTCCGTGGTCCATGGAATATTTCTGTGAGATATTGAATTGGGGTTCGGTTTTATTTGATCAAGATAAAATTCTTGGTGGAGTATTCTTTCTATCTTTTATTATTTACCGTATGTGAGTATATCTTAATGAAGTTGACATTGCATAACGAGACCTAATAATGATGAAATGGGTTTACGCTGGAAACAACCGGACAAAACAGGAAATGAGGGAGCTGTAGAGGGCAACATTCACTATTCACGAGGAAGCGAGGATGCTGCTAAAGGCATTATGTGAGCGAGGACTGGTCGTCAAGCGCCCCTGGCGTCTCCCGGATCCCTGTCACCACTCAAGGACCCACGACGGAAAGGACACGCTTAACTACGGTAGGCGACGCAGCATCATGACAGTAAGCTTCCCATCTGGACAACTCGCCTTTCAGCTCTCTCTCACCTCGTCTTCCCCGAATTTTTTCTCTTTGTCCTTTTTCTACGTCGTGTTCAACGTCTTGTTCGGTTCTCTTTATTCCAGGCGCCTTCGCGATTTCGTAAACCATTCTGAGCTGGGACTGCGACAATGGCACAAATTCGAGGTACCGCGGGTTATAACCTAGGTGGCCAGACGGCCTTCGGAGGATCGAGTTCGAGAGATCTAGGCAACGATCCAAGCCCCCTGGATGCCATTCGGGCGCAGACGAGCAAGATCGAAGACTTCTTGGACACCTTGAGCGAACCCGTGAAACCGTAAGTTCGCAATGTTTTTCCATTTTCCTCGCATTTATGACCCCACCAAGATCAGCTCAAGTGACACCTGTCAAAAACGAGCCACGAGAGGAGTAGTAATTCAGAGAATGAGCTGGTACTGACGTAGTTGAAAATTTGACCAGATACCTACCTGCAATTGGCCGATTCCTCATTGTTGTCACCTTCCTGGAAGATGCTCTTCGAATTATTACCCAATGGAGCGACCAGCTACTATACCTTAATGAGCACCGACACAGTATGTCAATTTCCTCCCTGTTGCTTCATAACAGACCGGGAACGTCTCGCTGACATCTGCTATAGTTCCAAATGGAATCACTCATATCTTTCTGATTGCAAACGTCATTGCCATGCTCACCGGCTCAGTCCTTGTCATTGCTCGGAAATATTCCGACATGGCGGTTGCCGGACTTATGGGCGTGGTAGTCACCCAGGCTGTAGGATACGGTCTCATCTTCGACCTGAGCTTCTTCCTTCGCAATCTCTCTGTCATTGGAGGTCTCTTGATGGTCCTCTCTGACTCCTGGGTTCGAAAGAACAAGGCGTTTGCCGGTCTTCCGCAGCTTGAAGAGAAGGATCGCAAGATGTATTTCCAGCTTGCCGGTCGTATTCTTTTGATCTTCCTCTTCATTGGTTTCGTTTTCACTGGAACATGGAGCATCTGGAGAGCCCTTGTGGCAATTATTGGCTTTGTGGCTTGCGTCATGGTGGTAGTAGGCTTCAAAGCCAAATTCAGCGCTACCATGCTCGTGGTTATTTTGAGCATTTTCAATATCTTGGTCAATAACTTTTGGACGGTAGGCTTATCTACTTTCGCAAGCCTGCATTATTCTAATTTATTTCACAGCTCCATGACCGCCACCCGCACAAGGATTTCGCGAAGTATGACTTCTTCCAGATCTTGTCCATCGTAGGCGGCCTTGTGCTCCTAGTGAACAGTGGCCCAGGCAAGTACAGTATCGATGAGAAGAAGAAGGTCTACTAGTCGCTAGAATGAGACGAAAAAGAAAATACTGAAATGAGAATTCTGGAGTAAGAAGCCGGGGGATCCTGCATTAAGGTGGAGTTTTCTTTTTTTGGGCGCGAAATGAGGGGATCTTGAATTTTTTTTTTGGTTACATAAACTCTGCGCCTTGCTTGCCTTGGAGTTTAGGAGGATCCAGCTCGAATCTTAAGTCTCGAAATGGATAATGCCGTCCACCCATTCACTCCACTTGGATGTAGCCAAATTCGCCTTTCTTTCACTTTCTGCGTTCAAATGGTTTGGCTCTTTGGCCGGACCAGCAGAAAGTACGAAAGGGTCGAGTCGCGGGAGCTAAGCGTTGGGGATGATCAGCATAAAATGTCCAATAGTAGTATTCTCGATAGAGACGCCACAATATTTTTTAGAAAATTCTGTGGCGGGTTCCATGCATGCGCGTGCCCGACTGGTCAGCGTTGAACCCTAGCGAAACAATAGTACATCAGTAAATTCATCAAGGATTACGCCGGACCGTGAGCATGCAAGTTTTACTCGTTCACAGCTCCACCCAGCTTAATAGAGCCCGTGAATATCGAGTCTCAGGTCTGCTAAGCTAGATGCGGTACGAGCCTTGACTACTGCATTTAGCTTTGCCTTTTGCTGTCTGCTCGTGCTATCACATGACGTTCCTCGTTGGTGGGTGCATGGACAGGACTAATCAGCGAGGACCTTCACTATGGCCGAAGTCTTGGGGACGGCCCTAGGATTGATCGGAGGAGTCGGCGTTCTGGGACAGATATTTGATGGTTGTGTCAAAGCGTATGCCTTCTTCACTTCAGCCAGCAATTTTGGCCGGGATAGTGAGCGCCTGGTATGCAAGATCCGTATCGAGGAGATGCGGTTGCTGGTCTGGGGGAGAGAGTGGGGCGTCGTCGAGGGACGTCTTGAAGCACACTTGCAGGCGGAGAAGAATGCTGGAAATGAGCGCATGAGAGCGCTGGCAACCCAGATTTTAACTGAGCTTTATAGGACCATTACGGATTTCAATAAACTACAAGATAAGTATGGGTTGAGAGAGGAATCCTCGGATCCCCTGAATGAAAAGGGCATCTCTAAATTGTCAACCTCCCCGGGTGTGGCTGGAAGGATAAGAAATGAATTGCATCTAAGAGCAAGATGGGTCATCACCGACAAGGATAAGTTCACGGTGTTGTTACAGGACTTGAAGGACTTCAATGATGGCCTTGAACAGCTGTTTCCGCCGGCTCGGCTTGCCACTTTGCATCGATCGTGGACGAACGAATTGCTGCAAGTTGCTGAACGAGACCTAGCAAAGCTGAGTCTACTGGAGACAGCATCGAGCGGCGTTTATCCACGGTTACATGCCTCTGCAAGTTTGAAGCAGCTCCGCATCAATCTGGATGCTAAGCCCATTGAAAAATTTAAGCCAACATATGCATTGAAGATTAAAAGAGATTCTCTTTCAATGTCTGACAACGATACAAGACGTAGTCACGCGGCCTATCAAAATGTGGCTCTGCAGACAGTTTGCGTCGAATGGATTGATTATGATAAGGAGGATCTTGATGAACGCTTGAACCACATTCGACGTATCGATGATCTTGCACGTATGATCCATAGCGCATCGGAGAGACACCCAGATCTCCACACTCTAGACTGCCTAGGCTATACCGATGACGCAGAGAAGAGTCGCTATGGTCTGGTATATAAGGCTCCAGAACCATCGTCGTCAACCCTCAATGCTTTGATTGCGAGCAAAGACCTGAGAACACCAGAACTGGGCGACCGGTTCAGACTTGCTCATACTTTGGCTGTGGCCTTGTGGTCCTTCCACTCACTTGACTGGCTCCACAAATCCCTATGTAGCTCGAATATTCTATTTTTTCCCTCGACGTTTTCAACCGCGGCCACGCGGACAACTGCCACGGCTGCGAGCATTCCAGACATAACATCGCCATACGTTTTAGGCTTCGACGCCTCTCGACCGGATTCTGTTGCAGAATTCTCTGTGGCATCTCGAAATCCTGCTGCATCGGACCTCCATCGGCACCCGAGCTCCCTGGATGGGCTGTCCAGAAAACCATATTGCAAATCATATGATATATATAGCTTAGGACTAATTCTACTTGAAATTGGGCTGTGGAAAGTACTGCAGGAGTACTATCGCCCTCATTACTCGGCAGCCAAGTTTCGTGAAAAGGTCGTCTTGCAGAACCTGGTACCGAATTTGAATAGTAAGACCGGAAGGTTATATAGAGAGGTGGTAGAGCGCTGCTTATTAGCTAAGGAAGATTTGACAAACGAGGAAGCCGGTCAGATGATGGAATATGTGGTCGGCACTCTTGAAAGCCTTCGGGTTTGACCTAATCAATATACCTCATTGTCCTAGCATCACTGCCGTCTTTAATAAATGACCAGGTTATCCAGAGCGTTCTTTGCTATCTGGAGGATCTGTAAACAACAGTACTTCTGTTTATCTTCCTCGCATCCAGGCATCCCAGGAGCTACAAGTCCGTGCCTAATCCGCTGGAGACATTCCATTTCCCAGACTAGATCTTTTAATCCGGTTCGTTTGAAGCCTGATTGTTCGTAGCCATGGATGTCCGTTTTCAATAGACCACGCACTGCATTCCGCCACTGCGAAGGCTGCAGATCGACTTTGCTGTGGACAAATAGTTTTTCTGTGCTAGCTAGCACATCTTCATCAGCACTGTCCTTCCAGCAGAGTCCCCCATATTCTTGCAGGCAAAAGGTTTTCAATCGGCCTTCTTCAATCGCTTTATCTGTCTCCTCGTCAAGCATCTTAAGTAGTCGCATGTAACCGTTTGCTATAATAGGCAAAATGGTACCAAGGAGCATCATATTCTGGAACGTTTCTATGGGAGGAGTAGGTTCTATTGTCAAAATTGCCATACATTGAGGGCAATGTAGCACCTTTTCTGCAGTTACTGCTGCGCTCCTCACGGTAACCAAAGCTGACTTGATTTCAGCTGGGAACTCTTGTAACGATGCAAGAGAAAGGTACATTGAGGCTAAACAGGCGCAGGGACCTGCGTTTTGGGAGTTTGGTCCCTTCCCAGAAACAGAAAGACTTGGAGCATTCAATAACAAAGCTGTTGAATCCAAGTTGCTAAAGCTGTCTGGTCTTCTCAGTTCCTCTTGAACAGNGATTCGAAGTATCTCTGCTTAAGGCTTCCTCGGATATTGAAAGGTCAGGTTCCATTTGGTGTTTTTCAAAATAAGTGTTGATCAAGGGCATATCATCGTAAGAAAGCTCATCACCAGTAGAGAAAGGTGGTACTAGATCGTCGAACTCTTGATCCTGGCGACTTGGAGCCACATCAACCTCGAGGGTCTCGACATGCCTCCGTTTTCTAGGCCTGCCCATGGGCTTTTGTTCAGAATAGTGACAGGCTATATTGTCCCTCTTACACCGTTCACAGCCATCAGGCTCCTTCGAACAAGCAAGCTTTCGAGACCCTACTCTCATTAGTCACAGCGATATCCAGTTTAGCCAGTTTGTAGCATACTGCACTCATCGCAGGCCTTGTGTTTTACATTATCATTACTCGGGTTTGATGGTGACATTTTCGAGATATGCGTATTATCGCAAACTAGTACATTCCTCGCCTGACTTTGTTGCTTACATGAAGCGTGAAGCAATGGTCGTTGTATTATAGAGACTGTGGCCGCGCCACTAAGGCAGCAAGGTACTTTCCCTCTAGCTATCGGCCAAGCACAGGCCTTTTTTGGGGAGGCACGCGCTAAGATAAGATACCAAATCTGGCTAACAAAAAAAATAATATCCGTCTTCAACGTTTCCATACTATGCGACATGGCGCCGTCAACAGTTCTACGAAAGCGCAAAGCGCTAACCCGTGACGTGCCCGAGCTATCGGATGCTGAATCAGATGCTGAGTTTGGAGACGGGATCCTTGAAGGGATCTTATCGCAGAGCGACGATTCTGACGACAGCGCCGAAGACAACAGCGGGTCCGATGAAGACGAAGACGAGGAGGAGGATGAGCTAGATGAACTTGACAGTGACGAGGTGCCATCTGAAGATGGTCAAACTGATGCGGAGGAAAATGAAAAACTGAGAGACAAGGCCAATGGCTCAAAGGACCCCGAATGGGCAGAGTCCCTCAAGACTTTGCCAGAGGAAGACGAAGACAAGCCCAACTATATCGTAACCAAAGATGCCAATGGGGGAGACAGATATATTTATGCTGAGGTCGATCCTGTTTATGACTCTGACGATTCCGATGCCCCCCAAACCACAAACACGATTGGTAACATTCCACTTTCATTCTACGAGTCTTACCCGCATATCGGTTACGACATCAATGGCAAGAAGATTATGCGTCCTGCAAAAGGGGAGGCTCTAGATGCTTTATTAGACAGTATAGATGTGCCAAAGGGATGGACAGGGCTCACAGATCCGTCTACTGGCAAACCACTTAATCTCAGCCAGGAAGAACTAGAGATTTTGCGCAAGATACAGACGAATGAAGTTCCAGAAGAAGGATACGATCCTTATCCGGTAATTATTCTCTTCAGTACCATAGATGCGATTGTACCTGCTAACATACAAATAGGATATGGTAGAATACTTTACCGGAATTGAAGAGAAGATGCCCCTCAGCTCTGCCCCTGAACCCAAACGTCGTTTCCTCCCCTCGAAACACGAGGCAAAAAGAGTAATGAAGATAGTGAGGGCCATAAGAGAGGGTAGAATACTTCCGTACCGACCCCCAGAAGAACGAGAACAGGATGAAGAGGAGGAGCACTATTATGACATATGGCAAGATGAGCAACCACGACCCGATCACATTATGAATATTCCAGCTCCAAAATTGCCTCCTCCTGGCTATGACATGAGTTACAACCCTCCTCCAGAGTACCTTCCTACAAAGAAGGAGAAGGAGGCTTGGGAAGCAATGGACCCAGAAGATCGAGAAAAAGAATATCTGCCTACTGGATATGATTCGCTACGAAAGGTTCCGGCATATAATGAGTTTCTTAAAGAGCGCTTTGAGAGATGTTTGGATCTCTACTTGGCGCCTAGAGTACGTAAAAATCGACTAAATATCGATCCAGAATCTCTTCTGCCTAAGTTACCACGGCCAGAAGAGCTGAGACCATTCCCCACTGTTTGCTCTACGTTATTCCACGGCCATGAAGGGCGTGTTCGAACATTATCAATTGATCCTTCCGGTGTGTGGCTAGCGAGCGGCGGTGATGATGGAACCGTCCGCGTCTGGGAGCTACTGACCGGAAGACAAATGTGGAGCGCGAAAATTGGCGATGAAGAAGCAGTTAATGTTGTCAGATGGCGACCAGGACGAGATGCTGTGATCTTATCTGCCGCTGCCGGAGAAGACATCTATTTGATCGTTCCCCCAGTCGTCGACCCTGAAACCGAGGCAGCCAGCAGAGAGTTAATAGATGCAGGGTTTGGCTACGCAGCTAACGCGACACAGCCTCTGACGGCAGACGGAGCAAAGAAAGAGCCAGTAGCCACCTGGACACGCCCGGGCTCTCGTCTAGAGGATGAAGGTATCTTGGTCAAGGTTACAGTTAGATCAACAGTCAAGGTCATAAACTGGCATAGACGAGGAGACTTCTTTTCGACAGTCTCTCCTGCGGCCCAGAGAAGCGCCGTAGCAATCCACACACTCTCAAAGCACCTCACTCAAATTCCGTTCCGTCGGCTACCTGGTATACCACAAACCGTTCAGTTCCATCCATCCCGGCCCATCTTCTTCGTAGCCACACAGAGAACCATCCGCAGCTACGACCTTCAGAGACAGGAGCTCGTTAAGATCATCCAGCCGGGTGCGCGCTGGATCTCATCCTTTGACGTTCACCCAGGAGGCGACAACCTTATCGTCGGATCTTACGATCGAAGACTCCTCTGGCACGATCTTGACTTGTCTACACGGCCCTACAAGACCATGAGATTCCACCAGAAGGCTATCCGAGCTGTGAAGTTTCACAAGGGTGGATTCCCTCTATTCGCTGATGCCAGTGATGATGGAAGCTTACAGATCTTCCATGGCAAAGTAGTCAGTGATATGATGGAGAATGCCACCATTGTTCCCGTGAAGGTGCTCAAGGGCCATAAGGTTAAGAGCGCACTAGGTGTGTTGGATATTGACTGGCATCCAAGGGAACCATGGTTGGTTAGTGCCGGTGCAGATGGTACTTGTAGATTGTGGATGTGATGCAGTGACGTGACTTTTAATTTTGGCTTGGTGGTGAATCATTGTGGTGTTCTATACATAGCACAGGCGTTACTTAGAGTCTAAAAAATTATCGTGTCCCAATATATTTCCGTATTCCTATATTGTTACAGCTTCGAAGAAGTACATCATCTGAAGGTCATCATCATCAATACAAACAGAGAATAGGATATCATAAAACGCCCCAAGTTCCGAAACTGGCAATACCCAAGCAGGAATCAAAACGGAGACAGCCACCCTAACCAACCTAAGCAAAAGAACAATTTGGTAACTGATCCGAAAACCCCCATTCCCGCAGCAAAGAATAAAGAAATCGTTGAATCCCAAAATTGTTACATGAAAGGAAATACTGC